>OX371224.1:162524384-163124384 GCA_947310385.1 Nephrotoma appendiculata
AAAACTATTTTTTTAGTGATCATGAAATTTTTTGACTAAATGTTTGTGTCTCTCGCTACAGCTCAGACAGATTGACTAATCCTAGTGAAACTTAATGCTTTAGGTTTTTCCATAAATCAAAAGATAACAGTGATTTTTGATCGAAATCCACGAGAAGTTACAGCATCGAAAGAAGCATTTTCGTTGCAAATTTTCCATAAATTCCATGCTATATGTGGTACACAACTTTGGCAGCTTAAAGTAGGTTAAATTTTTCGTTTTCGAAATTAAGTTGAATGTTAAAAAAAAAGTTGGGTGTTGTCGACAACAATTCCACCCCTTCATTTTGCCTACTAAAATTTGCCTGAATAATGTTCAATTTTACTAAAAGTTAAAAATTTAGAAATTATGTGCAGTCTGTCTTCAATTACGTTCATTAGCAATTTGCGTACATTGGTGCATCTTAACAGTCTCCATTTCACTATTAACTTTCTTTTACATAGTAAAATAAAGTATAGTTAAAATAAAAAATTTTGACCATTATTTACCATTCGCAAATTTAGCATTCGCTATATAGTCGAAGTAAATGTTTGCTGCAGCAGACGAAATGTTTGTTGGTTTTTTATAACCCAGACGGGTCGATTGTGATAAAACTTCATAATTATGCTTTTTCCATAAATTGGGAGATTCCTGTGATTTTTGGTCGAAATCAATCCATCCGAAGTGACAGCTTCCTCAAGAACTTTTTCGTTTTTACTTTTCGCATATACGAGAAACGATTAATAACCGAAAATTGGAAAAATAGTTAAAAACAAAACAAAAGTAACAGTAAACAAAATTTGATCAGAAAAATTTTTTAAACTTCACATGAAATGACGAAGTTTTTATAAAAAAAATTCTACACCTTTCCATTAATTGAGGAACTCTTGCGAGATTTGGAGAAAATCTGTGTACCGGAAATGGCAGCTTACATTGGAGCTTTTTAAATTTTGGCAATGATTCTGAAAGAAAACGATAAAGAATTAAAGTTTCAACCAACCAAAGTTGACCTTTTTGGTTTTCTAAAATTTAAGCAGGAATAGTAATTTTTGGATTTACAAAATAGTTTTACCAAAATTCTGGTAAGTTTAATTATTTTTAACTATGGAGAGAAAGAACCAATAGGATCTTACGGTTAGTCGATCGAAACATTGGTTGTGTCTGTTATATGTATTTATTTTAGAATTTCTTATACGTAATTGTTGTTATTGGATTTTTTCTAAAATTATATTAGAAATTATTTAAATATTTTAGAATCAAGCCATTCCAGTGCGACTCGTAAGGCAATAATCATTCTGCATTTGTATCGTCCGCAAAGAATCATCTTTACATGGAATTTGCGGGGGCTTTTAATGGGATACTAAATATATCTGTTATGTACACCAACGGACATATTTACGTGTCAATTATGAGTAATATATCCAACAATATCATGGAGGCATATTATTATGGAAAATCAATTTTCACGTTAATCATAATCACACAGACAGAAATCATCTTAAGGCAAAGTATTATGTATTTTTTTGTGTTGTGCTTATCGTTTTTACATTTTACCCTCGATATTTCCCACCACTTGCAAAGTGTTTATAGCGCGCGCTATAAAACCCAAAGTATGGCAGAGAAAAAATATTAAAAATCCATTAATCACTTTTAGAAGGCACACATCCACCAGCAAGCGAACGAAGTGTATATGGAAAGCGAATTTCTTGACAATTTTTTTTTGTGTTACTTAAGATTAAGACTAATAATCATAATAATAAAAGATGAAAATGATGGCATGAAAGAAACACGCGAAACTTGAATATATATATGTGTAATATTAAGTGTATGTCAATTTATAACATTATACATTTTCTTTATCTTTTTTCCGTTCATCATCCTACGACGATACACTATACATACGTATATAACGTCGTTCAAGGTGTTTTTTAATATCATCTCGCTGCCATGTAGTTGTTCGCAAACAAGGAATTTGATATGATATCTACCATAACTGAGTGGGATTAATTTGGATGATTTACTTTGCATGAAATGACATTAATTTTTTAAATTGGGAATGAAAAATTAATGATCGCACGTTGGAAAATCGGCTTTATACTCGTAAAGGCATCTTAATACATTGTGTAATGCGTATGTGTGCTGGTAGACCACAAAAAATTAATTATTATTATTTTTATTATAGATTCCGTCAAAAAAACTCATTAAAAGCGTATAAAATTAAAAATAAATAAATAATTAAAATATTTTAATGGAAATTTAATTTTGAGTGTAGAATAAAAATATTTCACGCACAAAATTCCAAAAAAGCTTAAACATAAAAGCTTATGCTATAATAATAATCGTTATTACTTTTATTGTCATAACAAATACACATTTACACTCACACATTCAACTAAATGAAAATAAAAAAAAAAGTTTTCCATTTTTTAATTGAAATTTATTTACTTTTTATACAAATAATAATAATAAAACGTTTTCAGTTGTAAATTTTCCAAAAAAGCAAGAAAACAACGGGATGGTTGGGGTAAAACATTACTTTACATACTCATATATATATACATATATTTACAAAAAGGTTTTTCATGATTATTAAAATTAATCGAGCTTTCAAACTAAATAAAAATGTTTCATAACAACACATTTAGAGATATAAATCACACCCAACTATATTAGTACGATAATTTATATTTGACCTAGCCTCACCCTACAACATACTTGATATACCCGATACACAACATGCAGAAAAACAATAGACATATTTCGATAAATAATGTAATAAACTAATAAGACAATTTTAGATAACATAATTAGATAAGACAATGAAATGTATTATTGTGTTCTATTCCTAATTATAGACTAATTTTATAGATATACCAAGTACCTACATGTATTTGTAAAACTGTACATTGTACATAGTACATAATAAATCCATAAACAATCATATTCAAATCTCATTATCGTGTGTAACAAAATATTTTTGAATCAGTCTAATATTCATCATAATTATGATTCGTATAATCATACATATGTCAGAGTTGAGTTTATAAATGAGACGTAAAAATTGTTGTTTGCTGTTGGTTTGGGGGTTTTGATGGACTAAATTAGATTTATATATGACTGATTGATTGATTGATCGATAAAAATCACTAAATTAGATGTGATTAATTTTTTTGATTCGATTAGACGTTTGGAAGACGGATAACATAGATGGTCGTATGTGGCTCTATACCGAAATATATTTTCCTTTTATTATTTGAATTTTCTCCAATGAATTATGTATAGTCGTGAGGTGAATGGTTGGAATTTCACATGGTTGAAAGCGGAATCCATTTTTAGAATTATAATGAATGGTGGCATGGGTATATTATACCTAATATTAAAAGCTTCTCAAATCAATTTTAACATTTTTCAATTAAAGATATTGGTGCGTTTGATTCGTTCCACTTGTGTCGGTCGTAAAATGAAAATTTACTTTTCTCATATATTAAAAAGTCCGGTTTATTTTTCGTACACCAATTACACTGAAAATTTTGACAGACTCGAAATATTACATTTTCCTTTTTTTTTGATAAAAGTACAGACTATATAAAAAAGAGAATGCGACAATTTAAAAATATGCTCAGAGCTTAAAAATGTGGACTGTATAAATTTAACGAGAAAGTTTAAATTTGAATAAAAAATTAAAATTAAATACCTTCCTTAAAAAGTGGGCATATTTTATGAATGATCCGTTTAAACAAACCGGATTTCATCTTCACTGTAACTGTATACCCTGACAAATCCATCAGTACCGCAAATGACGTCAGTGGTCAACCCAAGTATACATTTAGCAGGCAAACTTATCTCCGGATGGACGAGAACGACTTGACCCAATTGGAGGTTTGAGACCTTTGATTTCCATTTTATTCGCTTCTGGAGAGATTTTAAATATTCGAAAAACCATTTTTTCCAGAACGCTTGAGGCATGTGGTGAAGCTGGTTTCATCGCTTTAGTCGATTGATATTGATTGTTGTTATATTTGGCTTGTGAATTGGCATGAGATGGATCCCCAATCAAAAAATTTGTCGGTGTTAGTGGCTGCTGATTAGGGTCATCGGAGAGAACGCTGAGGGCAGCATTCTATACGAGCCGCTAAAGTTGAAAGCTCCTCAAATGAAAGAGGATGTTCGTTGGTCACGCGTCGCAGGTGGTGCTTTACGGCTTTCGCCCCAGCTTCCCATAACTCTCAATGATGTGGAGAACGCGGTGGTATGAAATGCCATGAGATATTAAGTTCATCGCTGAAAGTTTCAATGGCTGCTCGGTTGACATCAGATTTGAAGAAAGCCTGAAGTGATTTTAAATGAAGTTGGTACCATTATCGCTATGTATGGATACTGGCTTTCCTCTTCTGGCAATAAATCAATGTGAAGCTGCTATCAATCATTGATGACTTCAAGATGGATTGCCTTTGTGCTAAAACAGATAAATATCGCAATGTAAGATTTCAATGTACTTTTACATCGATTCCCGGGCATAATCTTAAACGGGCCACAGTAGTCTACTTCGATTACCCTGAATGCTTTGTGTGGTGTCACCCGGTCCATAGGTAAATCACCCATAAGCTGTTGAGCGGGCGTTGGATTTTATCGAATGCATGTGACACATCTTGATATGGCTCGTTTCGCTACTAATTTACCTTTAATAGTCCAAAATGTTTGTTGCGTGTGATACACCAAAGTTTGAACTCCACAATGCCAACTAACTATGTGATAATCTTAGAACAGAATATCAGTGAAGTGGTGTGCATGCAGCAGCAATATTTATGATTGAATATTCCAAAACTGACAAAGAATGAAAATAGCTGTAGTTCTTTCGACTAATACAGAATTGGCTCTGTGTTACGTAACTTTGTTGGGAGTTTTAATAACTTGATTGATGAACCTGACGCATTATCTGACGATTCACAGTACTTTCATGTATATGAGCTATACCGATTTATGAGGCCTGGACTGTGAAATTCAGATAACTTCGGTACGTATACAGCTCGTAATCGAGAAATGACCTCAAAAAGTATGGTCCATGCCACCGGTTATTATCGAATGCTCTTGAGAGAGCAGCCACGTGAGGGAAGATCCATGACAGAACTATAGTTGAGTCTGACCATAAGCAAGATTTATCAAACGGAATGCCTATAATGTTGCTGATTTTGTCGTATAATCGTGAAAGCAAAAGAGCTCCGCATAATTCGAACCGCGGATTGGACTGATGCTTTAGAGGTGCAACTCGACTCTTTGAACATAATAATCTTGTTGCAATGGTGCCGTCGTGATTAATGGCCCGAATGTAAATACAAGCCCCATACGTGGCTTAACTGGCATCCGCGAAGCCATGAAGCTCGAGCGATTGCGCGTGTTTTGTGATGATACTACTTCTTTGTTTGCTGTCAATGCTGACTTCTTCAATCGAAGAAAAATTATCCAAAAATGCGTGAAATTCATTTAGCAGATCTGATGACAACGTTTGTCCCCGTGACACATGTTGAAGCCAAAGCTTTTGCAAAAAATATCTTGGCTCTGATTACTATTTGTGATACGAGACTCAGTGGGGCGAAAATGCTGGTCACGATAGAGAGTATCTCGCGTTTTGTCGTAGGATTCCTCGTTAGTGTCTCCTACTGAGAGAACTGCAGTGTCATCAGCAAATGTTGCAAATGTAACATAGTTTAATTGAGGTAGATCTCTGGTGTAGAGCAGGTAAAGAATAGGTCCCAAAACACTACCCTGCGGGACTCTCGCTGAATTATTTTTTAGATCGGACTATTCTTCTTCATATTTCACCCGAAAGTGGCGATTCTCTATATGTATGATTTTAAAACCATATAATAGTGTTTTGGTAAATCACTATGTAGTTTGAAAAGTCCTCTGTTCCACACCTTATCGAAGGCCTCGCCTGATATTCTGGGATACGGTTTCTTTGTTCTATAATTCTTTCCAATCTTTTGAGCAATAGCCCTTCAAATAATTTCGCTAGTGTTGGTAAAGTGAAATCGGCCGGTAAGATTTTCTATCATTCGGTGGCTTGCCCGCGGTTTCGGAATTATTGTTACTTCTGCTACTTTCCACTGCATTGGGACATGTTTGTTCCTGAGGGCCGCATTGATTATGTGCAATAATTTACAGATTCCTTTTTCAGGCAGCTCCTTTATTATTTGCCCTGTTATAAGATCGTAATCAGGAGCTTTCTTTGCTTTTATGTTCTTAATTTCAGCTTTTAGTTCTTTTAATGTTACAGGCCTGATCTCTTCGAAATCAGATATTCTGGGAGTATCAGAAGTATTTTCGTAACTGGTCTGCCGACCTAGAGGTTGAAATGTTTCTTCAAGATGTTCAGCAAACAGGTCAGCTTTATCTTTCGCACTTCTAGCCCATTTCCCATCGTTTGTTTTAATTGGGGAATCTGCGTTGTTGGTCGTTTTAACCCTTTTGTTGCTTTCCAGAGGGAATAGTCGGTATCTTTAGTTGAAGCTAGAAAACAAAGGTATTTTGCGATTGTTTCATTTTTTCACTGCTTTTATGAGTGCTTTAAGTGTGATGCACAGGTTGTTTGCGGTGGTTTTATCTTATGCGGCGCACGCGTAGTCTTCCATTGCTTTTGGGATTTTTGGTTATCCTGCACTACTTCTCTTACTTCTATTGGGTAAATAACAGAGTTTTCTTTCCTGGATGATAACGTCGGGGTGCATTCGCAAGCCGAAAATTGTATGACATCAAGGGCTCGTCTAGTTCCTCTTCTATTGAATTTTCACTTTTGATTGGCACTTGAACTTCTTTTTTTCTCTTTTCTAACTGCTTAAACAATTCCCAATTTGTTTTGCTGTTTGTGAGCGGTATTGAATTTGTTTTTTCTATAACATTTTCATTAACCGTCGTAATTACAGAACAATGATCAGATATTAAGCTTTCATCACTTCCTAACCAGATGTGGTGCTCCGATATTCCTTTAGTGATGTATAAATCTATAAGGTCTGGGATTTTGTTAAGATCATATGGCCAGTACGTCGGTTTCCCCCCTGAGTAATTTTCACAGTCTGTGTATTGGCCAGCTGCTAGTAATTCTTTGTCTTTTTGCATTAAAGTCACCTCCGATAATGTCGGAGTGAGTAGCGAGTTTAAACACATTTTTATCTGGCGTAGCAGTATCGTCAAATCCTCAAACTTCAGTACAGTTTCGTCCATGCCACGGCGTAAAAAAAATGTTGACTGATTCTACCCCACCTTCCCACAAGCTCCCGAAATGAAGCGAAACGAGGGAAATAGAGCAATAGGTGGTAGCAGCTTGAGCCAATAATGCAGCGATTAGATTTGGTTTTGGGTCTTGAATCTTCGCTCGGTGAACCATTTCAAAGCTCCGTTAAATGACGCTCCGACAGACAAAATGTTATATGTGACCGTTTGTTGATGCACCGCCAAAGCCTCTTGTGCGATTGTGAGAGCCTATATTATATTTATGTGCGTACGAGGGCTTATAATCGGATGAGAGGGTTCAGAGATCGAAGTTCGCTCTTGTTTAATAGATTTTCCTCATCAAGTTTCTTGAACTGTAGCGTGACTCAGAACGTGCATGACCAATTGAACTTAGGTACGGTGATGAATTCTTTTGAGTGTGCAGAAAGCCGTGATACGATTTAATTTTTCGAGCGATTAACACCGAGCGATTAGGAAGTATAAGCCGTTTGAGACGTCATGGTTCCTACATGCGTTGCAACCATTGACTTTATTTATAGGGATTTCAGTGGTATTGTGATTAGTGTCAACATAATTCCAACTCTAGCAAGTAGGCGAGCAGTTTTGCCAACATAAGCATGTTGAGTGATCTGAATATGTTATTTATGAGATTGGCCAGGGTACGCCCGCACAAAGCTCTAGTAGCATGTTGATATTTTTCAGTGGTACGACCTTGGTATCGGGTGCCAATTTAGTAAATTTGACTGATCCATCTGCCAACGTTTTACAACCATCCACCAATGCCGCATAAGCTTTCTCAGACCTGTCGGTGAACCCGTGCATTTATGGATTACTGCGATCCAGAGAATGATTCAGAAAACTTCCAAAGGTCTCACACTACCTCGATATACGCGGGCCATCTTTGAGTTATTGATTTTGGGACCGCTTAATCCCACAATACGCTGAGTACCCGCAACTCTTGAAGTTGATTTGAAGGCGACAATTGTGGTGAGAGATACTCATATCTTTGATGTCTGTGAATTCTCAAGGTTTTTGGTGCTCGCAGAATTCGATCAATATCCCATTGAAAAGGTGTTGGCTGTTCGAGAACCATTTTCTTCTCATTCCTCCTCTTTCTTTTGTGCCAATTGATGGATGACGCGAATTTCAAGTTATGGAGCGCCGGCAATTCCGTAAGTGAAAGTGCACAATCAGTAACCTCAAACTGGTTCATCAGTAAAAAGTCGTTATATGTTTCGCTGATAGTTTCTGTGATCAGGTGCCATCAGGATCTGTCATACATTTGCTTGATATCGAAGGGAGGGAGGGGGGGGGGGGGGGGGGGGTTATTTCGGATATGTGGGTATATTGGGGAGTATTTCAGATTTAGGGGGCGGGGGAAGGTAGTATTTCTAGTATTTTGTGTTGGAGCTTGCGATTAACGGGAGCTACAGGCTTAAAGATACGCCGGTCTGTGTCTTCCGTTCTCGTTGTGACAGTGTGTCGATTTGTAATGCGTTTCGCATTCTGACACATCGAGCGTTAGTTATAATGGTAAACAAACATTCTTCATCTCGCAAAGTGTCTGAATGTGTGACCGTTAAACTTTTAGTTTATTATGAGGATGTAACCAAGCATCGTATTTTGGGCGGAATATGAATCGCTAACACCGCTGATGCACCGCCATCCTTTTGAAGCTTGGAGTAAAAGGCCTATCTTGGTGGGAAGATAGTAATGATGGTCGGTGAATTCCAACTGTTTCAGAATTTGTTGAAATGACAACGTATTTGTGATCTTCTCGACGACAAGGGCTGTAACCGAAAAGGAACATTTTGAATAAATTCGCGAGCCTCAATTGTATACGCGACTTTTGCGCCTAGTTTGCACAGATCCCACTGATGCTAAGCTCGATATGAGTGCGATATGACAGCGATGCTAGGCCGAGGTGACCTGAGTTTAAGATAATGATTCAGACAGTTGAAACACGTTCTCTTTTCTTAGACGAGATTTTATCTTTCCTTAATGTAAGAGGCTTAAATTAATCGCACTAGAATACGTTGTGATTACCAGGGCGCGTATTCTTGAAATCGGTGGATATTTTCGTCTTCGAATTATAATTTGCATTCTTTATATTATACGCATTTTTTGCGCTACTTTAATCGTTTTTTCAATTTTTTTTGCAACTCTTCTATTATTTATTTCACTAGTAAACAAAAATAGGTGGGAATTTCCGCCTGGGTAAATCAATGCGGATTTATCACCCCAAATAATAGAAAACTTGCTAGAAAATTAATAAAAAAACGATTAAAGTTGCCGGTATTGGGCACAAATTATAATTCGTAGACGAAAATATCCACCGATTTCAAGAATACGTGCCCAGCACAAAATTGATAAAGTATTGATTGATTTTGTTCTGGTCATGGAAATTATCTCCAGTGAGTGCTTTTGGTCGTTCAGGGAATCAATAAAGTCCTGGGGCCCTATCCTTGAAATCGGTGGAAATTTTCGAAATCCGACTACAATATTGCTATGAAATTTTTTTTATTACTAAAATTTTTCGCCACCTACTTTAATCATTTTTTTAAATTTTTTATCTTTCTTTAAATTAAGAAACATAATTTGTGCTCCCTACTAATGGTAAATTTCGACTTGGTAAATCGATTCAGAATTATTCGCATAGTAGGTAAATAAATAATAGAAAACCTGCATACAAATTTGAAAATACAATTAAAGTAGCCGGCGACAAATTTTAGTAATATAAAATATTTCATAGCAAATTGTAGTCGGATTTCGAAAATTTCCACCGATTTCAAGAATAGGGTCCCTGGTATGATAGATACTACGTGCTCGGGTTAAGGACATCTTCTACTGACGATGAGTTTCTGGAGTAATGTTATCGGCAATGATATTAATTAAGTTGATGCTGTCTTATAGTTTTAGGAGTTAGCCCATGCTGTCTTATAGTTTTAGGAGTGCCGGCTTCGTTCTCGACGTATCAAGGAACTTGAGCAATACTACGGCTGATTGAACTTTTAGGGGTATATCCTCCATCCGGTCGCAAATTAAATATTTGCGATCAGAATTATGGTTACTAGATTTATTTTGTCATGCCAATTGATACATTTTTTTTTAAATTTAAATTTGTTTTGCGATTGTAAAGTAGAAATACACGAAAAAACTGCTACGCATTTTCCGAGGTCGCATTCTTTTCATGTATTTCTACTTTAAAATCGCAAAACAAATTTAAATTTAAAAAAGATGTGACAATTGGCATGGCAAAATACATCTAGTAACCATATTTCTGATCGCAAATATTTAATATGCGACCGGATGGAGGATCTACTCGTTAGTGCAGAATTGATTTTATAGATTTGATGTTGAATGTCGATGATGTACTGATTATGATTGTGTCGATATCGAAGATTGCGCAATGCCTCCTTGTATTAACCGTCTTCAGTTAATTTCGCCTTTATGTAGTGTACTCTTTGCGAAATGGTCAACTATTTGTTGTTGTGGACGATTTCGGCAAATACATTTTGGAATTCAGTCCAATTAGTATATTCGCCGCTGAAAACTGGATACATTAATTCGAGGCACCTCTATAGTGAACGACGACTGTGCGTGCGCTGATTTGACATCACATTGCGGGTTCTCGATAGTGGCTAAATAACTGTTTATTCTCTAGTCTTGTACGTCACAACATTCCTGTTATAAGGACGCCACGTGGCCATCTGCGTGTGTTCGAATTCGTAGTTTATTATTGCGTGTTACTTGGGAGCTCCTTGCTTCCTACTGTGGGAAAATGCTATATTCCGTTACTCACGAGGTTGCTTTATTGCAAATAATCCTGCTCGTAGGGCCAAAATGTTTCAGTGAGTTGCGAATGGGCAAATTACGATTAAAAATGCGAACACGATTGGAAAATGTTGCGATGTACTTGCGATTTCGAACACGATCAGCGCATAATTATTGTGTATAAGGGGTCATCTTACAAAACATGATAATAGAAGTATAAATGGTAAGATAAAGAAAATTGTGAGAATTATTGAAATATTGATTCTTCTGAATGATTTGTTTGTATGAGGCGAGATTTCTAAGTGTTTGGTGTCGACCAAACTTTCACGCTTTTATCGCTTTCGCGCAGTCAAAATTCTCGCCATTGATTTTGATATGATTTTTGGTGGTGTAATTATTTCCAACGACGTAATTTAGGAGTTTTGATCGTTCAGTGAACATTGCTTGAATATATTAAATAAAGTTATTAAAGCAACATTCTGTTTCCTTTTATTGTATCTTGATTGCACAGTGCAACAAACCTTAAAGGTCTTCTTAATGCATGAGATCATAATATTGCATTATACAAAAAAAAATCATCAAGCCTCCATTAAGTATACATTAAATTTAATTGGTGATTTAGCATAAATTTCTTGAAAGCGTAAAAGAAAATAAATCGGCACACAATGACTTCTAATTAATGGTACAGTAGCCGTGCCTCGCATCTCTTAATTCTCTATCGTATGATCGTATGTATATGAAATGCCGAACAATCATATTATAAGTCATCATAATTTCTTAATTTTTATTAAATAAATTTTTTTTTGTTCAATTCACTCGTCGTTTTACAATAAGAATTATTGTTATTTGAACAGTCACGTGCTTAAATCATTTATCATACAGAATCTTTTTGGATTTTAAATTCCAATGAAATTTCAAATTGAATTGAATTGTGTTGTACCCAATGTTATATACGAGACTATATACGAGAAAAAAAATGTGACTTGTTTTGTTGCTTGCCACCATAAAAAAAATGTATATACATATACATATATATATATGTACGTACATACTTATTTACAAAATGAAAACTGCCACCTGAACCAAAAAAGAAAAATATTTCTATCTGGTTGGCAATATTGTATGTAGCACATAGTATATAATATATATTCTTTATTATATATAAAATATTGTGTATAAGGAAGCTTTATTTTTTAAATAAAATATGTAACTCATAGGACACATTTGGTATTGTATTTTTAGGGTAGCTTTGGAGCTTTTTTTATGTTACGATACAACACAATTTGTTTTTGCTGGGTGTGCTGTATATTAGTATTGTTGCTCGATCCAATAATGAATGCAAATTAAATATTATATATATATAATAATGTTTCGTGATAGATTCAAAATTATTGAAACGTGATCATAAGAAACAATTTTTTTTTTCTGGTGCCGCCATTCCTCACGACGACGATTCAGCACCAGTCGCCCGCATTTCAGAATACAAAATTTATGTATTTATAGTCAAGTGTGACACAAAAATAAAAAAATGTAAAGCTTTTCATCTCTCGTTACATTATGATTAATATTTATACCATTCATTTCTAGAGTATGGAGTGTGTAATATTCTAGTGAGGTACAAGTACATACATTTTTTGTATTAAAATTCCGAAAAGCTTTTACTTATTATATTGTTACATGCGACGTTATTATAGGAAAGCATTTTTTTTTTTATATTTTCGAATGTCACATAATTTTGATCGAATTTATATAAAATTTATTGGATTTTGATATATTACTGGTATACAGGCGAATACATGATGTGTTTATACCATTACTCGTATATATTATTTATGTGTGTGTTTGGTACAGTAAGTTTCAAAAAATGAGGTCTGTATACGAAGTTCGTTGTGTGGAACACCCTGTAAATATTTTACACGAGAATGACATTGTTACCCCGCCCGCTTAATTGCAAAGTTTAGATTAAGTATTGAAAATAAATCAGATTTTGTTTAAACCACTCGACAACGACGGGATTATATGTATATATCTAGTTTTGGAACACGGATAGAATTATCTAGAGAGTGGGCTTGATTGCTTTTAGATTTGCATCAAAAAATTGCCATAAATTTAATCCACTGTTGTTATGGGCTTACAACGTTATTAAAGGTTGTTATACTGGCGATATACATAAATAATCTAATCAAAAGTTTGGATTTTTCGGCACTTAAGTGATTAAGTTTTTTTCGTCTCTTCCCGCATAAAAAAACAATCTTTTCCAAAAACAAAATCCATCTTTTTTACTTCTTCTTCGTCAACCTTTAATTATTTAAAATGTATTTTTTTTTATTTTATTTATTACTATTTTTTTAAAGAAAATCCATAAATTTTCCCCATTTTTTCGAAAATAAATTCTGTATATAAAGCATGGACTCAAAGTTAATTGAGATAAATAATTCATCATTTTTATTCATGTTTTTCCAAAAATATATACGAAAATTTTCTACCTTTCGGAAAATAATGTAAAATTAAATCTCATCCCGCCGCGTGTGTTTTTTTTTGTTCTTGTTTGTGTTCGGTTCAAAAACAAAACAAACAAAATTTTTTTTCCACCATATACCAACCCCACTCATCATTATCATTACCTTTTAGCCCCGGTGTACACTATATATACCTATATACGATAACAAAACCAGTGTTTCAAATGGAAAATTGGAAAAAAAATTTCCACTACACATTTACCTCCTCTATGTCTGTAAGATGGTTGTTTTTCCATTTGTATTTTTATTTCTTATGTAGGTATATTAAAATAGCAACAACACAAAAGAAAACAATCCGAAAATTGCTAAAAAATAAATGGAAAATAAAGATTTTATTTTTTTGTTTTTTTGGAAATTTATCCTCCGCTGCCTTAATATCGAACAACAAAAAAAAAAAAAAAAACGGAAACGGGATGAACATTAAGCGTGTTTTGGATTAATCAATTTCCCGATATTATTGTCGAAAGGTTAATTTAAAATTCGTGGTTGATTTAAAATTTGTGAAATGAGAGTAGTAACAAAAACTGTGTACATAATTCGACTGCGGCTGTTTGCGATGACTCGAGGTTGAGGAAATATGCATTAGACAAAATGGAGTTCGCAAAATTCTTAGTTTCCTCGGTTTGAATTAGCGTGATTGCCAAACTATAATGTTTGATCAAAAATTGGTTTAGTAACACATGAAAGGTTTAAATTTTACCAATGATATGTGCACAAAAGATAAATCTGGAACTTGGATATCTCTGGAAGCTATAGCCCTTGACCGTCATCACACAAATAAATTAGTATGACGGAAAAAGTACTAACAATGTTTACAAAATTATATTATTAATTAAAAATTGCGTTCGCAACAATGTATTTAATTGTAAAAGATATTGTAGCCAATTTCATAATATGAAAAAATGGGGAAAGTTAAAAATGGCCCAACGGTTGGGAAGAAGGGGGGGGGGGGGGGGTTTGCAACTGGGAAAACAATGTACTACAGAAAGTTGACTCACTATCAGAAAAATATGCAGGTTTTAAAATAGATCACACACCGGGCTGTTCACAAAGTGAAGTCGCGTTTGTTAGAAAATGCACTTAACAAAAATACGAGTTCTAAAATAGATGCTTTGTCAGAAACAAATTAAAACGTATAAAATAAATTTTTTTTTATTAATTTTAAATATTATAATAAGTGTTAAAAGTTTCCACCATTTGTCAAAATGCAGAAAACCCTCCAAGAACACGATTAATTCGTTCCGTGTTCTTTAAAACCGTGTTGTTCGAGACTACAAAAAGAAAATAAAAAAACGTTACGTTTTATTTTTTATTTTTTGTTATGATATAAAAAACAAAACAAAATTGAATAACGAAAATCGTGTTGTTTGAAACCGTGTAATTTAAAGAAATGGGTATCCGTGTTCTTCGAAACCGTGTTCTTCGAATACCGTGTTCTTGGAGGGTTATTTTGCTTAATCCCTCGAAACGCACGTTCGTTATTTTTAATAATATTTGTCGCTTCAATTATACGTTGCCACCTCTCCTGCTCGTTTTAGTTGCCTCTTTCATAAACCAGCTCTTTATAATAGCCCCACAGAGGAAAATCTAAATGATTTAGATCAGCAAACCGCCGTGGCCATGCAATGGACCCTCCCTTTCTAGTGCAGCTGCCAGGATAATTTACATTGAGATGTTGTCTCCCTGTTGCATAGAAAAAGAGCTCCATCATGCTGCAGCCACATATGTCCACGTGTATGTAGAGACACGTCATCATGTAATTCATCCAAGTCGTTTCGTACGTACGTAGTAATTCATATAAGTTGGTCTATTTTCCATCGACTATTCCCGCTCACATGTACACTCCAAATTGGTATTGAAACTGACTACGCCGCACTACTTTTTGATTTACGCGAGCCCAATAGTGAAAATTATGGATATTGAATATCCCCTCCCTTTTAAAACATATTTCCTCAATCCAAAAAATGTTAAAAAATTCCGAATTTTCTTGGCATCGATGCAGCATTTCTTAAAAAAATTGTTCACTCTTTTCAAAGTCAGCATTTAAACGCTCTTGAAGATTGCAACAAAGTAAGGGTGTAAATGATTTCTTTTGAAAATGCGATACAACGTGAACCGTGGCACTCCCGAACGTCTTGATTGATAAACAACGAACACATGGCATGTGATTTCAATAAAAAACATTAAAAGTGGAATAACTTTTTGCATCATCAAAAATTCGAAAAAAACCTTACTTGGCTGTTTTTGTTTGAAATGAGCTCCCCGATCACAATGCTTCATATTTCCACTTCTGGAACGCCTTGTATTTACAGGGTGAGTGTATTAATAAATGTCATGCTATCATCTCAGAAACGGTGCAAGATAGGAGAAAATAACCTACCATGAAAAATGTTCAGTGTAGGAAGGAACGTGTATTGGTGATCTTGAATGACCTTCAACTCATCATGTTAAGAGACATTGACGAAAGTTGGTTTTTCTAAAATGAGAACCCATACTTTTTTGTGTAATTTTTGGTTAAGCAGTTAAAAATAAATAAATAAATGTTATTTGGTCATGCAAGATTTTTCATAGAGTGTTTGGTTTCAGAGAAATGAGCAAAAATTGATCTGCATTACAGCAAAACAATTTTCTCTAAGTTCTAACACTGTTTTTTTGTAACGTGAAATAATAATAATAAAATAAATCAGTCCCTTATTTTTTTTATTTTCCGGACTCCCTACTTGAAAATTAACCTGAAATTATTCCCAAGTGTGACCATCACCGTGGTCCCGGTGGCAAAGTGGTTAACATGCTTGCTCCAGCGACCGGAGGTCCCGGGTTCGATTCCCGGCGGTGACAAGGAAAAAATGTCACTCAGGATCAATGAATAAATCACTCATTATCCGAAATGAAAATATGATTATGAAACCTCATTTGAGGCGGCCAAATTCTTTGAATGCCAGAGAGAGAGAGAAAGAGAGAGAGAGAGACCATCACTAAGACCTTCTATTTGAATCATTTTTCAGCCATGACACTTTAAGGGGTAAATTTAAAAAAAAAATTCAATTTTTGTGTGCGATATATTCAAACGAGTTTTAACGAACTGACCCATATGACAATTAACCAGAAATTGTTGGTGCGACCATCATTAAGACCTCTCACTTAATTTTTTTTCCAGCCATGACTCTTCAAACGGCCAAGAAATCTTCACATTTTGTGTGAATAATAGACTCAAACGAGTTTTCCCTGTCTTTCTACATATAAAGTGACCTGGAAATGTTTCCAAAAGTAACCAATAATCAAGACTCAAGTATTTTCAAATTTTGTACTTGTGATATATTCAAACGAGTTTTTTTTTCTAGAATTTTCACATGGATAAAGGCCTGAAATTTTTTTCGAGATGTATGCCTTTTCATGTGAATTTTTTAGCCAGCCATGAAACTTTCAATTTTTAAAAATTTCAAATTTTGTATGTTTGATATATTCAAATGAGTTTTTCCAGGCTTTACGCATGAAATGTGACCTAAATTATTTTCAAGAGATAACTATTAACAATACATTTAAAATTTAATAAAAAAATGAATAATATGGGTTAGTGGAACAAAGTAAACATTTTGATTTAAACAAAAATCTGTTTAACATTACGATTGGTTACCTGCCTTACCGATATTTACATACGAACATTCCATATAAATTTTTAATCTGCATTATCGGCATTTTCGGATGAATTTTTTTAGTTATTGCAACCGAATCTATATTATCGATATTTTTTGGCTCGAACGTGTCGGCAAACTTTAACAGTATGTTATTACAAGTCATTTTTCGAAAAATGCTCTCATTATTTATATAAAGACGATTACTACATTTAAAAAAAATTCAAATTTTCAAAACAATCTGACACGACAATGACCTATATTGGTAGGTGCTATATGAAATTTGGAAATTTCCGTTCATTTCTGTTTTTTGCATTTATTTTGAAATTAATAACCGTAATTCTTAACGTATATCTGAGCCGGTTCAGTTCACGTATCGTGAACAACAAATGGTGCTTACTAGATATCAATTCAAAATGTGTGATCCAAAACAAAATTTGAATCAAGTTTTTCATATAACAGTTGAATTGATTTGGATCAATGGTTATCAAGAAATATTGCAATCATTATAGTGATGTGATTTGGAAATGACGATTTTTGATGAAAAAAAGCTGCTTTCCACCCAAGTTCAACCTCGGCAGATGCCAAGCGGATTCACTGTGTAAGATGAATTGATTTTAAAGCTTTTTCCATAAATTTGGAAGTCCCAGTTAAATTGAGCGGAAATCTGCAAATCGCAATTTTTTTTATCGTGTTGTTGTTGTCTTTCTAAATGTTTTAGAAAGAAAAGCTTTTACGAAAAACACGTAAGATAAAACGATTCTAATTAAAGTTGGTAACAGAACTGTTAAGATCATTATTCTAAAGTTTTAGAAGAAATTACGAGTTTTGAAACAACGAGTTCTAACCACTCTTTTAATTCTGTATTTCTTCAGCCCAGACTGCTTAACTGATTAGAACGAAACTTCATATTTAAGTGTCTTCATAATTCGAAGATCCTAGATAGAATTCATTGAAAAGTTAAGCGGGACAGGTTCGGGTTGATTTTGGAAAGATAAATAGAAGTACAAGAAAGGATACTGCTCCCTACTCCTATAGTTATTCTACTGGGAAATCTCTTGATATTACGGGCTAGATAGACCAGTGGGCTTATTCTAGCTTTCCCTAAGAATAGATAATTGACAAAAACACTTTAATAACCTTTTTGTCTAAATTATATTTTTCTGGCGTACCGTTGAAATTTCGGTGGAAATATTTTCGAAACAAAGTTGATTCGGAACCTTTTTTTCACAAAATTTTTAAAGGGCCAAATAATTACCTATATATATCTTTGTTTCAAAAATATTTACACCCTTATTCCAAGAGCAGGCCAGATACCAAAAAGGATCGTTATGACTAATCTGTGGATTCTTATTACCCCTGTTCTTTGGAACTGGTCATTAATGACCTAACTCACTTTACATGGTAACAGCTTTACTATCACAGACTAAGCAAAGTACTTGGGTCTTTTTTAAGGCCGCACGCTATGCTGGAAACCTTATTTATTATAAAAAGTAAAGAAAGTCACTATAATAGCGTTTTACTCTTGTAAAAGGGCCATCGGGAAAGAATGAGGTTTCAAGACCTACATCGTACACTGGCGCTACACTTCAATAGTTAGACCTATTTTTTCTATGGGAATACTGTTTGGTAGAACAACAAAATTAAACCGAAAAGCTACCCTGTATATAAGTGAAGTACTCAAGAAAACACCCACGCAAACAATAGAGATTCTCCTTCATCTCACTTTTCCTCATCATTTTCCGGATATCCTAGGAAAATAAATGGCCACGAGCTCAGCTATAAGACTCAACTAAATCTCCGTGTGAAACCGTAAGACCACTGGATACTCATCTATCCAAAACATACCGTCACCATTATTTGACGAGATATTTAAAACTGATACTAATAACAAAGAGCACTCGGTGAGAGACTCTGTACTAAGTCCTGAATGTGTTAACTTCTTCATGGATGTATTAAAGATAGACGGTAAGTTTTCGAGTAGGGTGTTCTGTGACAGATAGAATTTAAGCTATCTTTTCGTCTCCCCGACCACTGTATGATGTTCCAAGCTGAAGTAGTTGCGAGAAGAGGTCCCTTAGACTGGTTCAGGTATAATTTAATATCTATAAACGAGATATATAGTACACACTTTTAGGGACAATTAGGCTATGCTTAAAGTGCTAAATTCAATTTTCTTCTCACCGTCAATAGCTTAAAATTTTCTTTCAACTATTAAGGATTTCACTATTTGATGTAGGCACTTGGCGAAACATACTTACACTTAAAAAAATGCTGTATAAGATAGCGGAATTTTGACAGCGGAAAATAAGAGATTGCGCTACTCTCCGCAAGTGGCAGTACTATCACTAAAGAGAAATAATTTTGTTATGTAATTACCAGCGGAAATTTTTCATTCATTATGTACCACTTTTTTCACTAAATAAAATATCCCAGCGGAAAAAAATATTAAAAGTGAACCTTAAAATGGCAAATTAATTGATCTCCGAAGTAAAGAAACTCGGTATATGAAATCTTGAAATTTAACAACAATCCGTCTATCCACCATTTCTTCCAATAGTAACCAATACTTTCGGTTGTTTTTCTAGTAGCCTAGGTCATACTGAGACTATATGGAAAATTTGGGGAAAATTCATAGACCAGAATTTTCAGTAGAATTTTTTGATCTTCGGCGGCCAAATAAGAGATTTTCAGTTTTTGACCAATAACTCACAAAACTTCCACTAGTAACCAATACTTTCGGTTGTTTTTCTAGTAGCCTAGGTCATACGGAGCCTATATGGAAAATTTGGGGAAAATTCAGAGACCAGAATTTTCACTAGAATTTTTTGATTTTCTGCGGCCATTTGTTATTTTCAGTTTTTGACCAATAACCCCAAAAACTTCCACTAGTAACCAATACTTTTGGTTGTTTTTCTAGTAGCTTAGGTCATACTGAGACTATATGGAAAATTTGGGGAAAATTCAGAGACCAGAATTTTCAGTAGAATTTTTTGATTTTCGGCGGCCAAATAAGAGATTTTCAGTTTTTGACCAATATCTCAAAAAACTTCCACTAGTAACCAATACTTTCGGTTGTTTTTCTAGTAGCCTAGGTCATACTGAGACTATATGGAAAATTTGGGGAAAATTCAGAGACCAGAATTTTCACTAGAATTTTTTGATTTTCTGCGGCCATATGTTATTTTCAGTTTTTGACCAATATCTCAAAAAACTTCCACTAGTAACCAATACTTTCGGTTGTTTTTCTAGTAGCTTAGGTCATACTGAAACTATACGGTTAATTTGGGGAAAATTCAGAGACCAGAATTTTCAGTAGAATTTTTTTGATTTTCGGCGGCCAAATAAGAGATTTTCATTTTTGACCAATATCTCAAAAAACTTCCACTAGTAACCAATACTTTCGGTTGTTTTTCTAGTAGCCTAGGTCATACTGAGACTATATGGAAAATTTGGGGAAAATTCAGAGACCAGAATTTTCACTAGAATTTTTTGATTTTCTGCGGCCATATGTTATTTTCAGTTTTTGACCAATATCTCAAAAAGCTTCCACTAGTAACCAATACTTTCGGTTGTTTTTCTAGTAGCTTAGGTCATACTGAGACTTAATTGAAAATTTGGGGAAAATTCAGAAACCAGAATTTTCACTAGAATTTTTTGATTTTCTGCGGACATATGTTATTTTCAGTTTTTGACCAATAACTCAAAAAACTTCCACTAGTAACCAATACTTTCGGTTGTTTTTCTAGTAGCCTAGGTCATACTGAGACTATATGGCAAATTTGGGGAAAATTCAGAGACCAGAATTTTCAGTAGAATTTTTTGATTTTCTGCGGCCAAATAAGAGATTTTTAGTTTTTGACCAATATCTCAAAAAACTTCCACTAGTAACCAATACTTTCGGTTGTTTTTCTAGTAGCTTAGGTCATACTGAGACCATATGGAAAATTTGGGGAAAATTCAGAGACCAGAATTTTCACTAGAACTTTTTGATTTTCTGCGGTCAAATAAGAGATTTTCAGTTTTTGACCAATATCTCAAAAAACTCTGAATTTTCCCCAAATTTTCCATATAGTCTCAGTATGACCTAGGCTACTAGAAAAACAACCGAAAGTATTGGTTACTAGTGGAAGTTTTCTGAGATATTGGTCAAAAACTGAAAATCTCTTATTTGGCCGCAGAAAATCAAAAAGTTCTAGTGAAAATTCTGGTCTATGAATTTTCCCCAAATTTTCCATATAGTCTCAGTATGACCTAAGCTACTAGAAAAACAACCGAAAGTATTGGTTACTAGTGGAAGTTTTGTGAGTTATTGGTCAAAAACTGAAAATAACAAATGGCCGCAGAAAATCAAAAAATTCTAGTGAAAATTCTGGTCTCTGAATTTTCCCCAAATTTTCCATATAGTCTCAGTATGACCTAAGCTACTAGAAAAACAACCGAAAGTATTGGTTACTAGTGGAAGTTTTGTGAGTTATTGGTCAAAAACTGAAAATAACAAATGGCCGCAGAAAATCAAAAAATTCTAGTGAAAATTCTGGTCTCTGAATTTTCCCCAAATTTTCCATATGGTCTCAGTATGACCTAGGCTACTAGAAAAACAACCGAAAGTATTGGTTACTATTGGAAGAAATGGCGGATAGACGGATTGTTGTTAAATTTCATGATTTCATATACCGAGTTTCTTTACTTCGGAGATCAATTAATTTGCCATTTTAAGGTTCACTTTTAATATTTTTTTCCGCTGGGATATTTTATTTAGTGAAAAAAGTGGTACATAATGAATGAAAAATTTCCGCTGGTAATTACATAACAAAATTATTTCTCTTTAGTGATAGTGCTGCCACTTGCGGAGAGTAGCGCAATCTCTTATTTTCCGCTGTCAAAATTCCGCTATCTTATACAGCATCTTAAAAAAACACTTTTTAATAAACACTTGTTTTTCTATTTCGCAAAAAATTAGATTTTTGAATATTTTATTTAAAAAGTTTGTTCAGAAAGTTTAAAAAATTAGTCGTTCGATTTCAACTTGTTAGGTCACTATCAGAAGTAAAAGTAAAAATTTAGTTATATATAGTAGAATAAAGGCAGAAAAGAAATAAAAGTAGGAGTGATAAAAAATAGGCAATAAAAATTGATCTATTGATTGTCCCAACCACCTATTGTTTATACGGACAAATTAATAATAAAAAAATAATAAAAAGGCGGGAGGAGGATATTTTGGTTCAGGAATATGGATTTTCGAATTTCGTAAGATTCTAACATATCTAAACGTCTGCTTTGGGGTTGTATACACATAGTATGTAATATGTCTAAATCGTTTAATCTAGCTGTATGATTTTCTAAAGTTCCTTAACCAAAATATTCTTAACGAACAGAGAGAAATCCGTTTCTCACCAATTACGGATCCCGCCCTGTTCTATTCTCACGCTCGTAATAATATAACTAATACGTCGGGTAATTAAATATACCTTGGATTTTGTTAATCAGCCGATGACTAATCACTTACCTTCTATCCTCCGCTTCCCTCTTTTTTATTATTGATTTTTCCGTATAAACAACATATGGTATGGACGATCAATAGATTAATTTTTATTCCATATTTTGTTGACTCCTTCTTTTATTTCTTTTTTGCCTTCTTTTTACTATATATAAAACTAAATTTTTACTTTTACAAATCAGTAGATACTCCTGATGATGATCTAACAAGTCCAAATTGAGCGAGTGATTTTTAAAACTTTTGAACAAATTTTATAGTTAAAATATTACAAAATCTGTTTTTTTGCGAAATAGAAAAACAAATGTTTAATAAAATGTGTTTATTAAGTTTCAACTCAGATTTGGTAAACTTCATGAAGCATAAGTAAGGAATTGCTTTTGTATATTTTCCATCCTTTCATAGTGCACTTGTTAATATGGGTTCCTTATCACTGAGGCATATTCAAGTACTGATCTAACCTAAATGACATAAACGGTTTTTAAAGAAAAAAAATTCCCTTCCATTACGCTTAAAAACCCTAATAGATCCTTTATATATTATATAAGCAATGTGTTTAATAAATGTGGGGTTACCTGAAAAAATAACCACCATATCACATGCTTTTCTGATTTGAGCAACTTATAAAAAATTCGGAGCCCCACGCAAGAAAATCATGATCTCCAGAACGAATTCGGCTTCGGCGTAATCTTGCTTACGCTCAATATCCGACCCAGAAGTGATAGAATAGACATAAAACACTTGCAAAACTCGAAACATTAAAAAAAAGTAAAAGGTAACGGTAACAGGTGGAACGCCGGAAGTTATGTTAAATAGAATGGCACAAACTTCGCAGATATTATAACATTGCTTTCGATAAGTAACGTTAGATGCAATCCATTTAATTGGAATGAAGTCGGATCCGAAATCGATTAACGTTCAGAATAAGATTTTAATGATTCAATCTTTCAAACGCTTTCGTAAAGTCTGTGTATATAACATCAAGCTGTTCACGATTTCCAACAGTGTCAAATACATCGTTGGAAAAGACCATCAAACTAATAAATTAGTAATTGTGATTTGCCCGTGATAAAACCTTGTTGACGGGAGCTTAATCTATTTTTTATGTGCACTTCTATTCTAGATGTAACTAGTGATTTAAAAAGCTCAGGTATCGTGGAAAGAATCGAAATGCCTCTTTAACAAGTAGTATTGCTTCTTCTAGCCGATTTAAATGTGGGAATAATAAACGATGTTTTCCAAATACCAGGAAACACTCCGGTCGAGAGGGCGGAGTATATTTATTCAAGGTCAAGGATGCGATCTCATCAGAACCTGGCCCGCTTGCCGTATTTAAACATTCTAAGCCAACTATAATTTCTGAGGCATGCAATTGAATAACTGCGTAGAAGAATTACGGCAGTCAACAAAATTACCTGAAAAGCTAAACAAAAGAGAAGATCAAAGTGTGGTTTAGAAAAATTTTGCGAATGCGTTTTATACATATCGTCGTTATAGAAGAAAAAGTAATCATCTACATATTTATGATTTCGGGTTTTAAGGGTTCAATTTTTTTTAAATAGCTTGATTACTGTATCTTTTATATTACAAAAGATACAGTAATTAAACTATTTAATTTAAAAAAATTGGGTTTTTAATAGAAAAGTTAATACTAAAACCCTTATAACTCGAAACCATAAATATATAGATGATAGCTTTTTCTTCTATAACGACGATAAATGAAGTTCATAATTATGGATAAAAAACCCACGTCCGAGATTTTTTTCAATTTTTTTCAAGTCTTGTATATAGGTAATTTATACGTGCGATTTAATTCGTTAAAACGATGGGATGAAAGATCCGGAATTTTAATCCATAGTTATGAATTGGCTGTCAATCGAACACGAAACAAAATTATAAAGTGGCATAATCCTCGGAAACCCTGTGATTTTCTGTTATTATTTATGAAAGAAAACCCAGAGACAGCTAACGAAGTGTTAAGCCCATCAAATAACGCTATCTATTGTCATTTTTGAGAAAATGGTTAAACGACTGAAGGCCCGCTTTCCCAAAGTCATACCTAAAATTATCTTTAACAAAATCAACCAAATCTCAATCTAAAAAACACAATTTTATTAAAAGTAGTGTATTTCGTATATATTGCTCATTTGCTGCAAGAGTGACACAATTCAAAATTTTTAATTTTTCAGTAGAGTGATTTGAAAATATCACTCAAAATGTGTAAGAACGGCGTTTTTCAAAAGTAAATAAAAATACATTCTGATCAGTAAAATAATTTGTTTTATCTTCCTACATCCTTAATAGGATCCTAATTTTTATAATTCTTTAATATATTTTGTAAAATTTTTTAGGATACTTTTTGGTATCTTATAATGTTAATTTCTTTAGCGAATTGAGTGATTTTTATACGGAATTTTACGATTTTGCTATAAATAATTACATAAGAGAGTATGTTTTGATACAAAATAATAAAAATATGAATTGTTGGGAATTATTTGATTCGAATATCTTAGAAATGAGTGATTGTTGGGTTGTGTCACTGTTGTAGCAAATGAGCGACATGTACTAGAGTGATCAGCTCGTCAGTCAACATAGCCCACAGGAATTTTGGAGGACAATTATAAATATCACACTAAACCAGATCGCCGCCAAACCACTTTGCCCGACATTCAAAATAAACATCTTTCGGCGATATTACGCTACTCGCCGCAAGTGGCAGCACTATCACTAAAGAGAATTAATTTTGTTATGTAGTTACCAGCGGAAATGTTTTGGCTGTGTGCCCTTAAAGGAAATCGTTTACCACAAGTTATCTTGTAACTGGCTTCTGTAACAGGACGAGTTACCTCGTAGTTGGTTCCATCCTAGAAAAGAACGCAATCTACGAGTTATCTCGTAATTGGCAGTCAACGTGTTAAGACAGATTTTTGGATCAGTATGCCATGCAATTTTTAAAAAATTATTGAATTTACCGAAAAATGTACTTAAAATTGACTTTTACTTTAAGTTGACACTCAGCCTATGTACCTCTTTTTTCACTAAATAAAACATCTCAGCGGAATAAAATATTGAAAGTGATCCATAAAATCGCAAATTGATTGATCTTCGAAGTAAAAGAATTCGGTAAACGAAAACTTGAAATTTATCAATATTCCGTCTTTCCGCCATTTTCTAACGAATTACGATGAAATTTGAAAATTAGTATTGGTCAGGCATTTTAAAGTAAGTTTTGGACAAAAATCTAGTATTTGTTCATGCTGGACTAAACTGGCCATTTCATAACCAGTCCTTATGACAAATGGTATCTGTACATTTTACACGATATAAATAAATTTTAAACTGGACCCAACTCGGCTATTTCTTAATTAAATTTTGTAAAATTTGCATCGCATACAGGGACAATTCGAAAAAAATTTATTGATTGGAATTTTCATTCTAATTTTTTGAGTTTCTGGGAGTCAATTCGCGTTTCATGAAATAATGAAAATGAAAAGTTTTTTTTCATTTGCAATCGAGTAGGTTTGAATTACCCATAAGAAATTATGATTTCACACAGTGGAATTTAAAATTAGGTGCAAATAATTCAAACTACTAGATTGCAAATGAAAAAAAATTTTCATTTTCATTATTTCATGGAACGCGAATTGACCCTCTGCTGCCATATAAGTAATTTTCAGTTTTTGGCGAATATCTCAAAAACGTCCACTAGTAACCAATACTTTTGGTGGTTTTTATAATGCCTAGGTATAAAATTATAGTGAAATTTCTAATTTAGAAATGTTTCCCAATTTTTCCCTGTATGCGATGTAAATTTTACAAAAGTTCCCTCCAGCTTCAAATTTATTTATATCGTGCAAATTGTACAGATACCATTTTTCATAATGACTGGTTATGGAATGGACAGTTTAGTCCAGCAGGGACAGATCCTAGAATTTTGTCCCAAAACTTAATTTAAAATGCCTGACCAATACTTCTTTCTAAATTACATCGTAATTCGTTAAGAAATGGCGAAAAGACGGAATATTTTTAAATTTCAAGATTTCATTTACCGAGTTCCTTTACTTCGGAGATCAATCAATTTGCGATTTTAAGGATCACTTTTAATATTTTATTCCGCTGAGATGTTTTATTTAGTGAAAAGAGAGATTTATAATGAATAAAAATTTCCGCTGGTTTTACATAACAAAATTAATTCACTTTAGTGATAGTGCTGCGCCCTCGGCGAGTAGCGTAATCTACGGTATCTTATGCAGCTAAACAGTAATTATTAAGTTACATTTAATTTTCACAGGTTTACGTCATAATATTATAAAAGTGCGGACTCTAAATTTTATTCTAATGATAATAATTTTTTAGCGTAATAGACAAATTACAGTTTCTTCAAAATGTTTAACGATTTTGCGAATTGCAGACTCTGTAGGACGTCCATGTTGATCAAAATCATCAAGTAAGTTACGAAATATTTCTTTTATAGAACGAACATTTTCGTAATAAGTTTGGGTAACCAAAGCGCGTTGTTTTGTTGTAAACGAAGACATGACTAAAAATGCAATAGTTTTAACATTTCATTTGTGCTTAAAAAACCACCATTGAAACATTCTTTATAAAGGAACTCGCGAAATATACTAAAACTATCACAATCATCATAAGTAAATACAGAGTCTTCGAAAAACCAACACTAAAAACAAAGCCTGCACCGGTAACACCCGTGCTCTTTAGTCATCTCCTTCAAAAGGGCGGGCATGAACACGCTCCAGTTATTTCTTTATACACAACCGTAATATAAAAATTAAAAACTTTCTGCATCTGACAGCCTTTCAGATAAATAATTAAACTGATTTTTCCAGGAGATATCATTCATTAACCACAAAAGATATTTTTTTTTTTATGTAACTTCATGTTTTAATGTTGATGCTGAAAGAGTTAATAACTCAAATTACTTACATATGTCTTAACTATAAACATGCAGATAGAAATAAATACCACTTAAATATTTTGATAAATTAACAACAAAGAGAAAATTTTTCCTCAAATTTTTCCAAAAAAAAAAAAAAAGTTATCTCCCTTTATAAATTTTGTGTTTATTTCTGGAAGAAAAACACATTTAAATCTTTAATTTTTAATCAGATTATAGAGAAAATGCTCGGATGGACAACCTAAAAAAAAATTACTCAAAAAATCATTGTTTGAAGATATAATTATCTATTGTTTTTTGTTTATTTTTACTTTTTAATTCTTAGTTAACATTCCATATCCATTTACTCTTACATCTCGATGTTGTCAGAATCATCGTTCGTATAAAATACTTATGTGGTACAAAAATATATATTCATTCGATTTAATCTGCCCTTACTTGTACACTACAAAGAAACTACCTTTGGCAAAATGGTTTCATATATAGATGTCTCATGTCAGGGGTTCGAACCAGAACTAAACCAAACACATTTTTAACGAAATCAAGAGCGAGATAACTTTTGATTCGACTCACTGGTACATAGAAACGTATATAAAATATCTACGTACAACTTCACAAAGAAGCTTTCTCCATAAACTTTGTGATTTTATGTACATTGAATAAATTTTTGTTGAAAAAACGAATGAAACACAAAATATTATGCAATTACTATCTAAGCTGCTTTTTCCCCGTGTAATTGATACTTAAAAAAAACTTTTGCTTTATGTGCTCTCAATAAAATAAGTAATGTTGTGAAGCACATAAAAGCTCTTGGTACATATAAAATCAAACAATAAACAGTCCTAGGGTAACTCACCCCACATAACAACAAAACAAAATAAAGTTTTAATGATATTCTTCTATTCAGAATATAAATACATTTATGTTATATACGAGTGGTTTGTAAGCTTCTAACCTCGGCATTACCCATAAAAAAAAAGTTTACATTTGATTAAACCAAATTAAATATCATTTAAAAGGTGTTTGATTAATGGCCCTATATACGTATTGAATCTAATAAATCTTAAATTAAATATCAACACTCGAATTTTATTTTGGTTTTTGTAATTGAATTTTTTGTGTTGGCTGCGTATGTGTGTGTGTAACTAAACAGAGAGATTAAACACATCTTATACCCATCCATCCATTTAGAAATCCAGAATATGCTATTTTATGATTAGTTCATTGTTTTATGTGTATTTACTCCTATACATATATACATTGAACATACCAAGCAGAAAAGATACCAAAAAAACACTAACCTAACATCGAGGAAACGTGATAAGAATAAGATCTTAGTAGAAGAAAAAAAACCAAAAAATAAACATCACCACACAAGATCATCACAACCCCCCTAGTATAATATTGAATGGATAAAAATCCACTTTGTTTGATAAGAAATAGAAATATTTTGTTCTTTTCTATTAATGTCTTATATAGGTATATGTTATATACACATACACACACAAAGCAAAGTGCAAAGTTGTCTTAATGTATCGGTAAACTTTTAAGACGGCAACAAAACATAAAATAAAAATATTAATTAATTTTAAGCGATTCGACGAGCTTTTTTTTGCACAATAAGGGAGGCACGTGATTAAATATTTGTATACAACTTTTTACTTCATTCATGTTTATATGTATATATATATATATATATATATATATATATATATATATATATATATATATATATATATATATATATATAAATGTACATCGACAAGGTACGTCTTGCAACACATTATTATTATAAAATCGAAGCCACACACCGCTGAGCTTTTTTTATGTAAACAAACGTAGATACTGCGCGGTGCTGCTACACTAAAATAAGATTTACACTATACACAAATTGTTTTATTCAATTTGTAACACAAATTAGTGATTTACGAAAAGATTATTATATTCTTTGTCGCCATAGTCATCCCCGCATAGAAATTTTTATTTATCGTCATCATCATCACCATCATCATTGAAAATCATTCACCATTTCACATCTTATATAATAATTTTATGTTAAAAGAAACTTTTTTTTTTGTTTTAGTAAAACTTTGTTATTTCTGCTACACATTTTTTTGGATAAGCAACAGCAGAAAAAATCTACACACACACACACACACACACACAAAAGGAATAAAAACTTAAGATTAAAAAACAAAAGAAAATTTGTTCTCTTTTCTTAAGTGATTAAATCTTACAGAGAAATAAAGTAAAAAAAAAATCTTAAAAATTTTTGTTCAAAAACTTCTTTTGTGTTCTCTTACACAAAATAATTTTTTAATTCATTTTTAGTGTAGATTTAATTGAGATGGATTTTATTTAGTTAATTCAAAGTAACCAACATCGACAGACAAAGATGGATTATAAAGGGATACCATTTGTTTTTAGTTCGTGTATATAGCCTAGAGTCGGGTAAACAAGATTTCGTATTCCCATGTGGGCTTATAACAAATCAATAAAAATTAGGGCAACAGTTTTTGGTGGTAGCTGGTTTTGTGTCAACGACTTGAAACCAACTTGATCTCGCGCACATAAAACGGTCAAATGACGAGCTATCATATTTTTCGACTAAAAACGCTTTATCTAAACAGAGAAAAATCATATTCTCATTTTAAGAAAAAACATTCGTAAATTAAGAAAATTAAAAAATTTAATTCTTTTAAGGAGAATTATTATTTATTTTACAAAATTAAAAATGTTTTTCAGTATTGAAAAAAAATAATGACTCCTTCAACGAGGCAAACTAATTCTCACTTTGAATTTGGAATTAATTTTGCTTTTTTGGGGATTTTATAAGTTCGGATTATTAATGCGGACAAAGAATTAAAACGGCAAAACCTCCAAAATTGAACATGTATTACTTGGTCATTTCTTGAACACACAATTGTCCTTTGAAAATCGTACGCCAGTTTGTTTAAAAAATTCATTTAAATCACAAATATCACAAATTTAATGTAATTGTATAAGATTGCTTTTCATTCAGAATGTATTGAAAATAAATTAGTAGCTTGGAGCAAATTGTTGAAAGAATGCCCATACATAAAACATGTGCGTTATGATCGAGTGTATTGTTGAAGAACATACCAGTTATTGCAAAGGGTATGGATCACATAGACGACAAAAATATCGCCGACCAGCCTGATGACCGACAACCACATCGCCGACAGAACTTTTGGCCGACAAAACCACTTAGCCGACACAATCAGATCGTCGACACCCATATCGCCAATACCCATATGGCCGACAACTACATCACCAACAGATATTTTGGAGGATAAATGTTTTTTTTTATTGAATTATTTTATAAATGGTGCCACGTGACTACAATCAGCACAACAAAATAATTGGTTATATAAAGCTTTTTCTTGAATGAATCCCTCGATAAGTGATAGTCAAAAGCTTCATATATACTTTGTTAAACACCCGCGATACCGTCGGAATTGAATCATAAAGACCGAAGTTCGTTACCGCTCGGTCGATGAATAAAGCTCCATTGCGTTGGCGCATTTGACGTCCGTATCGTTTTCTCTCCCAATAATTTAATACATCTTCGTCCGATTGAAAACGTTTTTTGAAACACATTTCATTTTCACATCATTTTGTTGAAATCCCAGGGTGATTTGACAATTAAGCCATTCTTTATAAAAATTGCCTAGTGGGCAACACAGTGGCACAGAGCAACAGCGATTTTGATGGGTAGATTTCAGGGAGAAATGCTTGGATTGTGGAAGTTCGTGGCTTGCGATGCTCCTCGCCTACACCGTGTTTACAGAAATTAAAAAAAAATTAAACGCAAATTAAAAATAAAAAAAAACCCGAAGTTTCGCCGAAATTTGTCGGACGAAACTTGAGAAACATTGTGAAATAATTATGACCGGTTGTAACCGACACGGAATGGAGTCTCCCCTCCTATCATACTGAAAAAAAACGAAGCGGAAGAGTAATAATCCTAACTTTCTAGTCCACAAATCAAAAAGCAAAAGTGAAAAAAAAACGGAAACCGAACGAAATGAGTTAAACTAAAACTGTTTATAATAAAGTCTAATCGAAACAAGGTCGCCGAAGGTGAATAATTTTTAGTGCAATTAATGTGCGCCCAGCAACCGCTACGGCACTCAATTACATCAATATATCACAAAAAATAAAAAAAAATAAGAATCTGAAAGAAATATAAAAAAATAGAAATTGCATAAATTACCCAATGAAAATGGGAAAAAGAGAAAAAAAAATACAAAATTGGAGAATTAACTTTAATTTACTTTGAATCAACAAACAAATCAGAAAAATTAATATAAAAATAAAAACTATAAGTTGTACTTGCGGTTTTGATTACCCTGTTGCGGCCTTGTAGCCGTCTTGCCACAGGTTATATAATACCCGGACCGCTGTGGCTTGATTGTGCCAATACCCACTTGCTCCACCGATGTGGCCCAACCGCCGATGAACTTCCAATAACACGTCTGGCAAAAACTGTCCGCCGAATCCGTGCAGCAAAAGCCTCAACTGGCCACCCGTAAATAATGGTTTGGGCGTTCCCTCGCCCCTAACCTGAAAAATTGATTTGCGTTGGCTCGCCAAAACCCGCAGAATCAAAACAAAATGAAGTGGCCTCACCTGGACATAGATTCTCATCAAATGACAAATGACTAATGACAATTTTTTGTGACATTGTACTAAAAATACTGCTACTATTTTGTGACAAATACTTGTGAGTAGTAAATCGCGATTCGTATGCCGTGATTTCTCCAAAATGTCACAAAAAATAAGCTGACAATTTTAATAATATTGTCATTGTTTTTTATTATTGTGACAAAAGTTTTTATACAAAATATGTGTGAGTATTTACAATTAAAACAAAATAAATATATTCTTTTTTGAAAAGCAAATAATTTTGCTATAACTTAAAACTGTAGTTGCTGTAAATTGCTATAAGTGTCATTTGATCCGAATTGTAAATTTTCAGTGACTTCATTTTGTACCAATAAGATAATGTCACGAAAAATTATCATTTTGTCGGAATCTATCCCCTGGCCACCGGTAAACAGAAACCCATGTAGCGGCACGTCTGCCATTATATATAGTGGAAAATAATATTTGCAGCGTCCGTTAACAGAATGACACCAATGTAAAAGGCACATAAATTGGCCGTTAAAATTCGGTACCCGACAAATATCGCGGCACCACCTTGCTCGATCGACTCCGCACTTTCCGTTTATTCACAATGTTACCAACCAACCAAGCCAAGTAAAAGAAAATTTTCTTTAGGAACGTGTACACACAGCAATGTGTTCGACGGTATTCAATGAATATTCTACGATACTTTCCGTATTCTTGATTTTTTTTGTTTGTTTGTTAACCAAACTTAACTTTCTCTCTCTCTCTCTCTCTCTCTCTCTGGCACTATATCCCAACAAAACTTAACTTACTATGGATTAAAAAAAATATAATCCCAATATACACTATAACACCAAATATTATATTATCAAATAAAACACCAACTTTCGATGTTCTATTTCGAGGTACAAAATGTGTATAAACTCAACGTATGACTCGATTTTAAAAAAAATTACATTTCTTACTGTTTAATATCACATTCCAAACGAGACCTTTTTTCCGCCATATTCCAAAAAAAAAAACTTTATTTTTATACAAAATTACAAACCAGACTGACTAAAAAATGTCCGCATCAAAACTTCTAGAATGTTTTTTGTTATTTTTTTTTTCTTTATTCGTGCGCGTCACGCTCGCACTTCCTCAAAGGCGCATCCAATTGCACGTAAATAAAAAAAGAGAACAACCAAAAAAATCATTTTATATCGTCGTGTGATTGTACACCCATACCCGGTGCATACTGCATATTGGTCTCGCTCCTATATTTATACGACGCTCACGCGACACCATCGTATTGAAAAAATGGGCACCAATGCATAAAAGGCATTCACAATATGGCAGCAAAAACGAAAAATATTAGTACTAAAAGTACCAAATGCTCGACAACAGGTGGCACTGTAGTCAAACAAAATACTCCACTACCATAGAATGTATAAAAAAAAATACACGTAAGGAAGGAAATAATTGTTATGACCACAGAGTCGTAACAAGTACGGTGGTCCCCATCTTGTTACAATATCTAAAATAGGCCTTTTGGTAGCTTTAACCTTTTTGACTGTATTTTTTATTGCGGTCAATTTAGAGTTCATATCACATTCCATAATAATACCGTTTGCTACTAGTTGTATCGTCGTCGCTCGAAATTTCTGTTGATTCAGTAACACTTGTAGCGATATTTTGATTTTCTGATAGCAGTTTGACTGTTTTGATCATGTTGGCGCCATTATCAGTATAGTTACAGAATATAATTGCGAAATATTTATATAATATTTATCTAACAATGAAAGAATTACATGCTTTAGGTTCTCAGATGTCATACGGTCAGATGTCACATCTATATTATTCCGATGGTTCTAATTATTATTGATCCATTTTTTATAAATTGTAGGTTAATTCCTAAAACATTTCTTTCCAATCGTGTAGCACTATCAATTTTTAAAGATATCATTCTTTCTTTTATTTCTGCTTTAATAGTTTGAATAATTATTTTGGAAGTTGACCTGATGTGTTCGTGGATATTCGATCAGTTTAACTTAACTTTAACGCAATTTCAATGGGATTTAGTATTTCTCGAAACCCTTCGTAGTCTATTGTAGCTAAAGCCAATGCATGTTTTGTTAATGATTCCACACAAGACTTAATAATGGTGTTTTGATCAATTTGAACTCGTACATATAGTATTTTACTTTTCTTTTGATTCGGTGCGCAATTTTCTTCATTTGAATTGATACTTTCAACTATAAATTGAGTTGAATAGCAATATTTTTGTGGCAACGTATAATATGTGTTGATAAGTTAGTTGGTATATTTACCACATAATGTTTTACCACAGTAATCAATTTTACAAACGCATTTATTCGTATCAGCACATACATTAAAATGTCGCCTAATGATTTGTGCTTTAGTTGACATTGTATTTAAATAAGCACACAGTTTAAAAAAGCAAAAAAAATAAAAATTAGTTAACAAGACAACAAGAAATAAAATAATGTAAGTTTGATATTTTTGCACACAATAAGACTGTCCGAAAGAATCACTATTGTCTATCACTACAGTCTATCCAAGGCATGGAAGGCCGAACGCCTAGTACTATAACTTCGAATCGAAGGAGCAATAACCTTCTCCTGCTTGCATGCCTCAGAAACAATTTTAGCCCCACTGACGGCTGGAGTCGCAGACCCCCCTCCCCCCCCCCCCCCCCCCCCCCGTATCCATCAGCATTTGAGAAGTGCTGGCCACTTCCCAGTAAACCATAAGTCATATATTATTTTTTGTTTCAACATATATCGGTCCTAAGTTAGTCACTTTGGAGGTTTGACATCACAATTCGATCACCAGGTTCACCACTACCTAGCAAAACATCATAAATTAGATTTTCGTGTGACACGAAGTCATAAGGACTCATACATTGATTTTTTTTATGACTATATAAAAATTAAATATTTAGTTTCGAATAAGATTATTGAAAAATGTTTCGAAAGTCACAAAGTGGTTATTATACTGGTTGGTATAATTTTAAAAGTCGTATATTGGTTTTGTTCTTGATACATAGTCATAGTGAACCATATATCAACTTTTTAAATTATAAACAATTAATTTGATTTGTTTTATTTACGGTGTCTAATATGTGATCAAAATATGGTTTATTGTAATTTAATGTCCTAGAATTTTAAATTTGATTGTTCACTATATTTGTAACATTTCACACTTGATCAAATGGATAAATCTCAAAATATTTATTTAATTGGAAAAAATTAAAACAAAGTGATACCTATCGAAGACGCTTCAGAAAATTATGTACGGAAATATTGAAAATATTCAACAAAAGGTTTGAATCTAATGTTAATCAAAATCAGAGTCAAAAGCAATGCAATTTGGAAAGTGAAATCTCATCAAACCATCGTCCTACAACATCGGGGTTAAGTAAAATGTCCAATCAGCCAACATCAATACATTTAATTAATGACTCTGGCCATGTGAATAATCACACGAATTTTTCTAATGGTGATTGTGGCACCGATAGCACGATTAGTGATGCAGATAGCACAACTTGTTACGATAGCTATTTTAATTCAAATGAAAGTATTACAGACGATGGACTTAAAAATACCGATACAAATAACGTCTTCTCTAATTGAACTGAATTGTACTGAAAAAAATATACCGTTGAATAAATTTTTGAAATTCTGGACACATTAATATAATATAAACCAAGCTGCATTGAAATCTTTAATAAATTATTTAAATACAAATTTTCAAACAAAACTTCAAAGCGACCTTAGGAACTATAATGCAAACTCCTCGTAACAAAGGTCAAAGGTTAATCAAAATAGAAGGTGGGGGATATTGGCATCAGGGACTTGAAGAATGTTTAAGATCATACTTTATAAATCTTAAAGATACTATTTCGATATCTTTAAACATAAATATAGATGGATTATCAATTTTTCAAAGCTCAAAAGCCGAATTTTGGCCGATTCTTTTTAATATTCATGAAATACCAGAATTTGAATCTATGGTAATCGGGGTATTTTATGGAATAACAAAACCAAAGAATTTGTAGCGCCATTTGTAGAAGAAATAGTTCCAATTATAGAGAATGGAATAGAAATAAACAATAATAAACTTACAGTGAAAAACGTTGCTTCATGACACGCCCGCGCCGGCACGATCATTTATAAAAGGAACATCATAATTCAACGGAAAACATGGATGCTTAAAGTGTACTATAGTGGGAAATTTTCTCATTCTTCAAACACAACAATTTTTCACAACCAACATGCTCTTCTTAGGACAGATGAAGGTTTTCGTTCCAGAATGTATGGCTTACATCATAACAGTTATAAAACAAAAGTACCCGAAGGACCTATTTGTCGAACTAAATTAGAACCAATCACAACTCCATTACTACGAACTCAATCATTGGATATGATACAAGATTTTATCGTTGGCGATACCCTACATATTTTACATCTATGATTAGTAAAACGATATTAGGTGCGGGGTTTAAGGAAGGCCGCTTAGGATTAGGTACGACATGGGACTCCAAAACAATTCAAAGCAAAAACGAAAAATTGTTAAAGATTAAATTAATTGCCCGATGAAATACATCGCGGGGTTTGAGGACTAGACGTTCTTGCATTTTGGAAAGGGAGCTAGTTTGTCGCTTTCCTGAACTATGTAGGTATCGTAGTCCTGAAAAATCATTTACAGGTGGACGATTATTACAATTTTATTGTACTATTCTGCATTGCCGCAATTTTCTCTTCGAATTATTATAAAAAATACTGGCCTTTATTAAGATATTTTCCAGAAAATTTCGTTGACAACTACACGCTCCTTGACCCGGAGAACATGACTTCAAATCCTAATAACGGTTGCCATTTAGCGAATGAGTTTGAGCGGTTTGGATCTTTTGAGAATGCGTTTTACCAGATTAAGAGAAAAATAAAGAATGGGCGGTTGCCACTGGTTCAATTAGTAAATCGACTTAGTGAAGCTACGAAACGTGTCGTACCCGTGGTTTCCAAAAAGAATTATCCATTTGCATATCCCTTTAAAACCTGAACCGAACTGCAATAAATTGTTGTGTGTAAAACCAGTAAAACTAAGAAATAATTTAGTTTTAAAAATACATATGAAAATAGCAGGTTTTTAAACCTGAACAAAAATATTATTGCAAAAGAATATGCGGTTGAGCTAAATGGAAACCACTTCATTTACGGCCACAAAATATAGTACCGTGATGATTTTTCGTGAACTCCACAGAATTTTCTAATATTAATGTATTTTATACTATAGATTGTACGAAATTTAGTATAAGTGAATTGCACCCGATTAATTCAATACTGTGCTAGTTATAGGTGCAATAAAATATGAGAAAGCCCATGTTGTGTTTATACCGCTACAACATACTTTACTCTAAAATCTTGTTGACAAAAAATATAGTTAAACCTTAATTTTATACCTGTTTAACCCTTATGTGAGTGACAAGGTACCCGGGTACCTTTTGCACTTTTAAACGTCTAGCTTTGTATGTCATAAGTCATAATAAAAAGTTTTAATTTTATGAGAACTTCTAGTTCAACTGATAGATTACGATCACACTTAAAAATGAGAAATTTTACAACTTGGACGCACGTGAGAGCAAAAAGTAGTTTAGTTGTACGAATTAGAGTAACAAAGGTACCCGGGTACCTTTACATATTTTACACTATATTTGAAAGAAATAGTATGGAAATATTTTATATTTTTGTGTTATATGTCGTTGTATTTCATTGTTTGTATTTCTGTTAATTTATTTCATTTAATTTATGTTTATATTGTTATTTAGTTCAAAAAAACTAACCAACATTTTTTTATTACTATCGATCATTTTTTCCACTGATGTGAAATGTTGGATTATTTACGTTTTTTTGCACAATGTTCTTCGAAAACTGACATCTTGCAGCTAATGCAAAATTGTTTACAATTTATGTAATTTTAGCAAAATCCGTTATAGATTTCGATATTGCAAAAAAAAAAAAAAAAAAAAAATTAGTTTAAAGAAAAATTGCATGTAGGGTACCGGGGTACCTTAGTCACTCAAATTAAGATATTTTTTCTTTATTCACATGAGGGTTAGTCTTATTTGTAATTCAATTTTGATTACATTGAGTTTTGAGGTTAAAACTTGATAATTAACTTGCATGTTGATTCCCGTTTCGTGTCATATATTCACTTTATATTGATCATAAAAACCAACTAATCACCATTTAAAATATGGATTTCCCTCTAACATATTGCATTTGATTACTAAATATTTTCTTTGTCTATAGTAACATATTGGTCATATTATTACATTATATAGATCATATTAAAATGATTATCATATTTAATATTACAAAAAAAATCTATTATAACATAGAGCATGAGTAGCTTGAATGGTTAGTGCGCTACGTTTGTATGAGAACCCAGCCAAAATAAAAGAGTTCGAATCCTAGTTGCAGCCGTCTTGTGAAAGTGAGTAAATAATCAAATTAAGTAAATAAGGCATTCAAAATTAATTACAAATAACACCGATTTAAAATATGTGCATATTGATTAAATAAAACTGGAAAAGGTTAAAAAATATATGTAAGTCGGAAGTCTCTGGGAGTTGTGTTAACAAATAAAAATTTTCCAATTATATTTTAAATATTTTAAAGTCATATTTAGATCATTTATAAGACCGAATTAATACTTATACCACATCTTTGATGTAAAAGTGTGATATATGACCTGTCTTAAATTGATCATTAATTTGTCACAATAAAACTCATATCAGTCATAACAAGGTTGATTTAAAGTATTTAGTCATATAAGAAGTCATACGGACGTTAATATGATTCTTGTACAACCATTGTACGACCGCATTTTGATCACACAAACATAATAAAGTAGTAAATTATTATGTTTATATTATTTTGTTATATGACTACACATCATAAAACAAATCATATAAACTTATATATGTTCGATTTATTCACTACTTATATGATTTGTGGTTTCCTGGGAATTCTTTTTGTTTTTTGTTTTTTTGGTCCATATTCTGTTCTCACGAATATTGGAGAAAATGGTGGTCCGCCGCCCGTGCAGAGATCCGTATACACGGGTAAGGCTAGATACAACTGGAGGTCGCCAAGTGTTCAGAGGGCTCTGGGATTTGTTAAATGAGCCCCAGCCTAGTCGATCACCAGCACGGGTAGCACAACACCTTAATTCAGCACATTGGCTCCCCGAGCACTCCTGCCCCCGGCACCTTCGTTCTCCTATAACATGCACCCCCCCATTCAGCCATTCATATGGATATCCCAAACACATGGGACCCATTCCATTCAAGGGATGACCCTTTTATAGGGGTTCCTAACTCACTCCTTGGAGATCCGGGAGCGCAGGAAGACGTGACGCTTAGTTCGCCGTGGTTGGCAGTCGATGGTTTTGTCGACCTACCTATCGATAGGCCGTCCACTATCCACCACCTGTGACCCCTCCAATAGCTGCAACTCGCCACGGGTTTTGATGAAAGATTTGACAAACAAATTGCAAATTTTGGATGGCTGACTGGCGGTGGAGGTCTGGTAATGGACATATTCGACGGAAAACCAGATACCTTTTTCTTACGGTTAATGAAGTTCCAAATTTTTTTTTTGAAGAACCGACCTCCCTGTAAAGGTTGTATAAGATTTAATTTATAAATTTCATAAAACTTTGTTATATTTTGGATTTTTGGACCACACTTGACTTTCACTGAATTTCCCATTAGCAAGTAGTCCGCGTCCATTGAAAAAGTTATCGTAAGAATTGAAAACTTGTAGCACAGCTACATTAATTTTCAAACAAGCACAACCTTCACTAAAAACATTCTCAACACATGCTCGAAATTTTTCCGCAAATAACAATTATTGTACAAAACATAATTTAGCTTAAATTGACTGGAAATAGTATCACACAACTATAACAGCGGCAACAAAACACTTAATTTCCCGCTCTCTCGCTAATGCATACACATTTCGATTTGTTACCAACCCCAAAACCATTTTATGAACTCTACTGAATGTGTGAAATATTTTTCCAATTTGGTATTTTGCCAGAATATTTTTTTATTATCGTATATTGTCGAGCTGCCGTTATGCTAATTTCATGTTTATTTACCAAAAAAAAAAAAATCTTTCTCATTTCAGACTAAAAATAGACAATAACGGCGGAGCGTGGTGTCCCAAGCACATCGTAGCCCGTGGCTTAAAAGAATACCTGCAAATAGATTTACTGCAAATGCATGTTGTGACGGCAATAAAAACACAGGGCCGGTTTGGTAAAGGACAAGGCCAAGAATTTACCGAATCGTATGTGATCGAATACTGGAGGCCCGGGTTTAATAAATGGATACGATGGAAGAATATACAAGGAAAAGAGGTAACGTATATCCAAAGATTTAGTAACCGAATTTATGTACTAAACATATTTTTTTTTCTTTGGAACAGACGCTAACCGGAAACATAAACACGTACAGTGAAGTGGAAAATGTTTTGACCCCGATAATATTTGCATCAAAAATCCGTTTATATCCGTACAGTTTATACGATCGTACGGTATGTTTGCGGGCGGAAATTGTTGGATGCGTATGGGATGGTGAGTACATAACAATCATATTTTTGTGGTGTTCGTAATTAGTCATGATACGTTACATAGAGCATCTGCGGAAAGTTTTTGCCAAGATATATATTATTACAACATACATTTTTTTCATTGTCAATGTCAGTATTTCGCCCTAAAGCGTAACGCGGCAACATACAACAACAACAAAATGGAAAATAAATAACAAATCATTAATTTTCCGTTAATTTTTTCGTTATTGTTTTGTTTGCGAGACATAAAAGTAATTAACAGAAAAATGGAAAACATGTCAGGATTAGTTGTTTTATATATTTATACAGCAGGGTGGGGTTAAATTCCGAAATATTTTGATTGGTATGAGAAAAGTTTTTGTTTTCGAGTAATTTTAGTGCCACCCTATATGGGTGTTGTTTTATGAAAAATGACTTTAAATAAAATATTAAGGAAATTATTTGCCATTTTCTTTAATTTATTGTTTTAAAATGAAACAAAGTTTGGCAAATATTTTAAGCATATCGTTTTTGAGGCCATTTAATATTTTTTTTTTTTGGATCGATTGAGTCGTTTCGTTTTAGAATAATTACTGCTACTTAAAGCGACTTGTTTGGCAGTTGAACAACATCAACCGAATTGTAATTTAATTTTACCAATTTTTTAATTTACCCGTTAAAATTGTTTCATTTAATTTCAATTAGGAGTAACGAAATTTACTCGAAACACACAGACGATAAAAAAATCTTAACAAAGGAAATCGAAGAAATACGGGAAAATTACAAAAACATAAATAAATAAAATGAAAAAGAAAATTACATTTCTCTTCGGTTTGTTTCCGGCTCCTTATCCGTGCACACCAAGTTATAATTCAATGTCAGAAACATTTAAGTTTGGAAATACTTTATTGCTTTAATTATCTTGCAAAAACCACCAACACAACAATATACACAAATAAACTACACAATGTATACTTGGAAGGGACACAAAGAGTTGCGTGTGTATGTTCTGTACGATTTTCTCTCTCATCTTGATGAGGTTATAAATTTTCCATGTCTGGATGAAAATGTTATGTATATGAACACACACACACACACTACATGTTTGTCCGTTTTAATAAAATATTAACCTAAATAAAGAGATAACACACATAAACGTACATACATATAACAAGAGCAGTAAACGAGAGGGGATAAGGATAAGCCTAAATCGTACATACAACAAATTCTTAAAAATTAATTTTCATCATGTCACCTAATGACAAAAGTATTTTCTTCATTTTGATACCCTTAATCCTCCGCACCATAACCGCATAGAAAACACAAAACAAATTGAAAAACAACAACAACAACAATGTATAAGCAGGTAAAAGTTAATTGAAATTCAATTTTTCATTTTTTTTTTGTAAGGATTTCTTTAAGGAAACAAGATAAGACTTTGAGCCGTTATCGATATACCTGAATCACAACTGATATCGATATTTAATAGTAGCAAAAAAGGGATTAAATTGGGAGATGAATTAACCTTTTAAATGTCTAATTAAATTGTCTTTTGTGTAACAAAGCAGAAAATAAATTATGTTGGGACTGTGTTTAGTGTGTACACGATGCTTCTATCTAAGATAGCACAGCTACTACCACAACAAAAATACACAACAACCGGAAAATTCTTAATTTATTAACTTTTTTTTTGTTTCTGCAAAGCCACACACACACACACACACATACCAAAATCAATGACATGTGAAAAATATTAAGACGAAAATCGGAAAATTGATGACATTACGATTTGTGCGGAATCAATTACCCCTCGAACATTACAAATGTGATGTGATTGTAATTGACATGTCATCTAGGGTTTATCGGGTTTTACATTGAGGTTGGCGGCTCATTTTTCAGCCACAATCAATCAAAATATATGTGAAAGTAGTTTTGCGCTCTTCAAGACTGAAATGAATTTCTTTATTATTGTGAAACTATAAATCAAAATATTTCTAATAAATTTTCTAATGTCAAAACCACAAATAAATATATTTATTATAAAGCTATACTTTGTGGAAAAGGTAAATTAATGAGGCAAAAATGTATACCATATTCCGGGTAATTTAAGAGAGAGCCGCGCGTATCCCGGATACACTGAGGGAATATAACGGTTTACTGGGTGCATTAATAAATTATTATGTAAAACAAAAAAAAAATTAGAAATTAGTCCCTAAAGCACCATTAAATTCATATTTCAAAAAAAAAAAAAAATACAAAATTAAATCGCTGTAATAAATTTGAGACCTTTATCGAGTTGTGTGTAGAGCTACGTACCTATATCATTTCCCATCGAAATCTATTCTAAATTAGGTTTGTTGAAAACACAATACCATCAAAACAGGAAATCTTAAAGATAAAAGACAAAAAAAAAATACTTTCTCGCATGTCATTTGGATATCATGCTATACATTTTCGTTTCTAAATTACCTATACAGTATTCATTCCTAATAAGCTAATAAATCTAAATAATTGGGCGTAAAATTATGTGATAAATAATCTTATCTAATCTCTCTAGTTCATATATATACGACGTATATAACATACCCCTTCTTGGGTGAGACACAATATATGTATGTACAGAATTTATTTAATTCTAAATTGTGGCATCAAAGTGTTAATTTAAATTTTGTCTCGATAAATCAATTTGATTATAGGTAGATAGAACAACCGATAGTAGAGATGAGATGGTATATAACGATCTGATTAAGTTTGACAAGTGTTTTCCGATCAATCGAACAAAGTTTTTTTTTATAAACGCGTACATTGTTTGATGTTTAAATGTTTGACCGTGCGCGTCTCTTTGTATGTGATATATTTGAATATTTAATTGTGTGTCAAGATTTTTATTAGACAAGACAAAAAAAAATAATATTAGAGGAGTAACGGTTAAAATTTATCTGAGATAAGATGATATCTCATGCTGGTCGCGCGGATTACTTAAGAAGATCAAATTTCTCTTATCGTATCATCAATACGCAATTAATGTGATTTATTGTATTATACAAATGCGCGTATGGTTATAAAACTATCAATATTACGATGGAGGGATACATAATAAAATAAGACAACATGTGGTCGATAACCCAATGGAGATTTAACGTTTTTTTTTTGTTCAAATTTACATATTTTTACTTTTCTTTTATAATTCTTAACTCAATCAATGTCGATTAAGATTAGCTTTGGTGCTACTAATGGTTTATTTCGATTGTTATTTTAAAACTATATTTTCGATGAATTATGATGTTCAGCTGTTTCATAGGTTTTACGGCATGTTTGTATTTATTACGTTTTATTGTGAGGTTTTTACTTTTTAATTATTGGCTCCCAATTTGTTATTCCATAAATTTGGAATGGCTAGACGCGGTAGTTTTTTGATTAATTAACGTTGTTTCATTTTAAATTTCAATTTGTCTGCGTATCTAATATATAGCTCATAAAACTGTTTTTATACTTTCGTGATTAAACGATTTAATCTGATTTATTTAAAGTCACCAAGCATCGCTCGGCCAAAGTTGATTAAATTTGATTTTTTTTTTGGGGACATTAAGTATCAACATTTTAGAATTGGAACGTTAATTTTACATTCTAATACCGTGTAAAAATCGAGACTATATCCAGCAGCTTAGTAGTAGAAGATATGTTTATAGTACCAACCGAGTACCATACTATTTGTTTGGGAAAGGTCTTCGTTCCATCCAATTTACTAATTTTTCAAAATGAATTTTAATCCCAATCGGTTAAGAAATGGCTTAAGTTCATTTAAATTGACAATTATACAGAGACATGACCACAGTTTACATTAGATTCTCAATCTCATTATTAATCTGAGTTCCATCTCCTGCGATTGGACAAAAATCTATTGTGAGACCAATCCTAATGCGGTCGTTTCGACCCAAAATTTGGACTCATCGCAATCCATTCTTGATATATTAAAATACCCTTCTGCACCGAAATTTTTATTTAAATCGTGCGAGCCGAAAAAAAAATAAAAAAAATGGTCCCGAACCCCTCAGAAGGATGCTGTATAAGATAACGGAATTTGGCAGCGGAAAATAAGAGATTGCGCTACTCGCCGCAAGTGGCAGCACTATCACTAAAGAGAAATAATTTTGTTATGTAATTACCAGTGGAAATTTTTCATTCATTATGTACCACTTTTTTCACTAAATAAAATATCCCAGCGGAATAAAATATTAAAAGTGAACCTTAAAATGGCAAATTAATTAATCTCCGAAGTAAAAAAAACTCGGTATATGAAATCTTGAAATTTAACAACAATCCGTCTATCTGCCATTTCTTCCACTTGTAACCAATACTTTCGGATGTTTTTCTAGTAGCCTAGGTCATACTGAGACTATATGGAAAATTTGGGGAAAATTCATAGACCAGAATTTTCAGTAGAATTTTTTGATTTTCTGCGGCCATATGTGATTTTCAGTTTTTGACCAATATCTCAAAAAACTTCCACTAGTAACCAATACTTTCGGTTGTTTTTCTAGTTGCTTAGGTCATACTGAGACTATATGGAAAATTTGGGGAAAACTCATAGACTAGAATTTTCACTAGAATTTTTTGATTTTCTGCGGCCATATGTGATTTTCAGTTTTTGACCAATATCTCAAAAACTTCCACTAGTAACCAATACTTTCGGTTGTTTTTCTAGTACCTTACGTCATACTGAGACTATATGGAAAATTTGGGGAAAATTCATAGACCAGAATTTTCACTAGAATTTTTTGATTTTCTGCGGCCAAATAAGAGATTTTCAGTTTTTGACCAATATCTCAAAAAACTTCCACTAGTAACCAATACTTTCGGTTGTTTTTCTAGTTGCTTAGGTCATACTGAGACTATATGGAAAATTTGGGGAAAATTCATAGACCAGAATTTTCAGTAGAACTTTTTGATTTTCTGCGGCCATATGTTATTTTCAGTTTTTGACGAATATCTCAAAAACTTCCACTAGTAACCAATACTTTCGGTTGTTTTTCTAGTAGCCTAGGTCATACTGAGACTATGTGGAAAATTTGGGGAAAATTCATAGACCAGAATTTTCAGTAGAATTTTTTGATTTTCTGCGGCCATATGATATTTTCAGTTTTTGACCAATATCTCAAAAACTTCCACTAGTAACCAATACTTTCGGTTGTTTTTCTAGTAGCTTAGGTCATACTGAGACTATATGGAAAATTTGGGGAAAATTCATAGACCAGAATTTTCAGTAGAATTTTTTGATTTTCTGCGGCTATATGTTATTTTCAGTTTTTGACCAATATCTCAAAAACTTCCACTAGTAACCAATACTTTCGGTTGTTTTTCTAGTAGCCTAGGTCATACTGAGACTATATGGAAAATTTGGAGAAAATTCATGGACTAGAATTTTTGATTTTCTGCAAATTGAATATCACAGCTCTATATCTCTTTTGTAACATTTAAGAGCCATGGACTAAGATAATGTCCACTTAAAACTAATGCATATGCATCGGCCTTGTTTTCTTAATTATAAAATGGCAGGACTAGGTCTTAAATTTTCCGAATTTCAAAATACGAAAATTCCGATAACCGCACTTTTCTTACGCATCCCACCGGCAGTTTCGTGCTCAACGTGGTATATACATTACACATTTGTAATCGAATCTGGATTGCAGGCGAATGAGGCTACATATTGCAGCAAATTAAACGTTGATCTACTTATAAGAAGATTAATAATGCAAAATAATCGAAACATTCAGAATCCGTGACAATAAATTTTATCCGTTCAAAATCGGTAAGGCTAACATCAGGGATTTTTGCAAAAAATTGGAAACTTTTTTTTGTTGAAATTCCGCTCCAAAATGGTTTTGGGTAATGTATATACCACGTTGAGCACGAAACTACCGGTGGGATGCGTAAGAAAAGTGCGGTTATCGGAATTTTCGTATTTTGAAATTCGGAAAATTTAAGACCTAGTCCTGCCATTTTATAATTAAGAAAACAAGGCCGATGCATATGCATTAGTTTTAAGTGGACATTATCTTAGTCCATGGCTCTTAAATGTTACAAAAGAGATATAGAGCTTTGATATTCAATTTGCAGAAAATCAAAAATTCTAGTCCATGAATTTTCTCCAAATTTTCCATATAGTCTCAGTATGACCTAGGCTACTAGAAAAAAAACCGAAAGTATTGGTTACTAGTGGAAGTTTTTGAGATATTCGTCAAAAACTGAAAATAACATATGGCCGCCGAAAATCAAAAAATTCTAGTGAAAATTCTGGTCTATGAATTTTCCCCAAATTTTCCATATAGCCTCATTATGACCTAAGCTACTAGAAAAACAACCGAAAGTATTGGTTACTAGTGGAAGTTTTTGAGATATTGGTCAAAAACTGAAAATCACATATGGCCGCAGAAAATCAAAAAATTCTAGTGAAAATTCTGGTCTATGAATTTTCCCCAAATTTTCCATATAGACTCAGTATGACCTAGGCTACTAGAAAAACAACCGAAAGTATTGGTTACTAATGGAAGTTTTTTGAGATATTCGTCAAAAACTGAAAATCTCTTATTTGGCCGCAGAAAATCAAAAAATTCTAGTGAAAATTCTGGTCTATGAATTTTCCCCAAATTTTCCATATAGACTCAGTATGACCTGAGCTACTAGAAAAACAACCGAAAGTATTGGTTACTAATGGAAGTTTTTTGAGATATTCGTCAAAAACTGAAAATCTCTTATTTGGCCGCAGAAAATCAAAAAATTCTACTGAAAATTCTGGTCTATGAATTTTCCCCAAATTTTCCATATAGTCTCAGTATGACCTAGGCTACTAGAAAAACAACCGAAAGTATTGGTTACTATTGGAAGAAATGGCGGATAGACGGATTGTTGTTAAATTTCAAGATTTCATATACCGAGTTTTTTTACTTCGGAGATTAATTAATTTGCCATTTTAAGGTTCACTTTTAATATTTTATTCCGCTGGGATATTTTATTTAGTGAAAAAAGTGGTACATAATGAATGAAAAATTTCCACTGGTAATTACATAACAAAATTATTTCTCTTTAGTGATAGTGCTGCCACTTGCGGCGAGTAGCGCAATCTCTTATTTTCCGCTGCCAAATTCCGTTATCTTATACAGCATCTCAGAAGGACTCCCTAAACGAATTTTGCTAAAATTAGCACCCACTGAAATCGATTCCTGGCATTGTATTCCTTTCACCAATTTTTATCAAAATGGTGGTAACCAAAAAAAAATTAAATAAAGCGCTCCGGGCCGCACCAGACTACATCAAAATCTTTTGAGACGGGAAAAATGTGAAAAGGAGATTACGGCTAAAATATTAGTTAGATAGCGAATGCTTCAAATCAATATTGTTACTCATAACAACCAACATTTTCAAAACGACGCGATTAGTACAACCATACGTAACGCAACTAACCAAGCATGGTATAACATTCCGCAATTTGATGGAACATAACGTCAAATGTGTAATTAACAAAAAATACAATACTCAACATCATGGTACACATGACGCAACATAGTGCAATATCTAGCAACATCCCACAACATCCCACAACATGATGTAACATTAAGCAACATGGAGCAGTATGAGGAAAAATTATGCAATATCCCACAATATAGTGCAACATAACGAAACATTGTGCAACATGGTGAAACATTATGCCATATGGTGCAACATCTCGGCCATCCTAACTGACTCCTAAATGAATTATCCAGAAATCATAAATCCTTGTAATCGTTTCCTTGCATTCAAAAACCCTGCCCCTAAATATGTCCAAGCCAAATAAAATTAATTAACTAGAAATTAATAGAATGTATCAGGCCTCACCTGGGCTGATCTCTTAAATGAATTTTTCAGAAATCAGAACCCTTCACAATCGGTTTTACTCGAAAACTCTCCTTCAGAAATTATTATTGAAATGGTACAAGCCTTAAACAAATTAAATAAGGAACCTGGGCTCCATAGGACAAATTACCATAGTGGAATAGATCTTCCCTTGCACCCATTGCAATCGACTCTTGACTCTCGAAAACCCTTTCTCACCAATTTTTATAAAAATCGCGGTAGCTGAAACAATAATTAATGCAAGGTATCCAAGGCCCACCAGACGACCGTATAAACGAATGTTCCCGAAATTTGGACCAATCGCAATAGATTTCCGGCAATTTAAACCCCCCTTTCACTAATTTTTAGTTAGACACCCGCCATCATTCTGACATACCGTCGCCGCAGCGAGTTTTGCCGCAGCGATACCAGCTGCCTAGATCTTTACAAGCCCAGTGTTGGCCAGATCTTCCTAGTTATTACGTTGTTGCTCTTCTACCTTCGTCCTGAACCAGTACCTTTCTACGTGAACGTGGATGCGAGTTGTATATCAACATCAGCTTTGCTTGGTGAAATGAGGCAGGTTGTGCCTTGTCGACTTACTTCATCCACCTTCTTCTCCGTATTATGAAAGTGCACCCACGTCAGGTGGAAGATGAAAAATATTCCGGGAGACGAAAAGAAAGGTTTAACTTCCCATCCATCTTTCAACGATCTGTGAAGATATTGTGTCAGTTATGTGCTAGTTATGTCAGTTATATCAGTTGAGTGTCGGTTATGTTGTATCTGGCCTGATGTTGTTGAAAGCTCCTGCTAGATCCATAAAAGTTGTCATAGTGGGTTCCTTCTGTTCAAGAGATTTGAAAGAGCAATAAGGGAGTGGACTGAAGTTTCCACAGATTTGCTCTTCCAATATGCATGTTGGGATTGCGATAGCCTAATTGAGTCAATCGAACTCCTAATGTAACTTCTTTGGGACTGTAATTGAGCTGCTCTTGGCTTAGGTATATACCAGGTGCCTAAATATGAAACCGGAATTTACCAATAAATGGCGCTACCTGTTAATGAACTGTTCGACAAACCACGTGATCGGCGCCATTGTTTTCTTTTGACATCTGTCAACAACATACAACTCATAACCATACAAGTTTCACACACATGTTTTTACGGGTTAAAAATGTCGAGTTTTGTGCCTGCATATTACGATTGCTGCAGAATCACATCGAATGCTTGTGAAAGCGTACAGTAAGCATGCTCTTGGTAAATCACAATGCTACGAGTGGTTTAATAAATTCAAAATTGGTGATTTTGACGTGAGAAACAAAGAACGTGGAGGACCACCAAAAAAATTTGAAGACAATGAATTGCAAGCATTGTTGGATGAGTAACATGCAGTTTTTACTAAAAAATTCCATTTTCAAAGTTACACACCTGTGGCCCTATTCTGGCTTTCCCTGGGAATAGGGAATTGGGGAAAATATTTTCATAGCATTTTTGTCTAAATTGTGTTTTTCTGGCCTACTGAGGGAACATGTTTGGTGCTTATATTTTTGAAACAAAATTAAATGGGAAAATATTTTTCCCTATAAAAATTTTGTGGAACAAAAGTTTCCCAATTCACTTTGTTTTAAAAAATTTTACACTAAACTTATTCCCGCAGTAGGCCAGAAAAATATAATTTTGACAAAAATGCTATGAAAATGTTTTTCCCAATTCCCTATTCCCAGGGAAAGCCAGAATAGGGCCACTGGTAAATATTTCATTTACTTCAGTTCATTTACTAGGAATGTGACGGAGTTCTAAGCTGTCCTTGAAGATAACTTTCAGCCAGAGTAAGGTTAGGTCAGTCGTGTGTTTGACTTCCGTCGTTATAATGCTATCAGGTCCAGCTGACTTATAAGGCTTTTGATTCTATATATAATTTCTAGCCCCTATGGTTTTTCTCCTGTTTATGACCTTGCTTACAATGCCTGCAACTTTGTTATTCCTATAGATGTTTGTGAAGCAAATCCGAAACTACCCAGAAAGAGAGTTCCCAGCAGTCCCAGTCCGGAGCCTAAAGAGTCTCTTGCATTTTTGACGGGAGTTTTTTTGACGGACAACCACGGTGTACGAGGTTTACCCAGAGTGGTCTATTAGGAGTGCATACACCTTACGACAACAAGCTCTTTTGTTTAATTAGAAGCTTTTGAAACCGGTGTCATTTGTGAATTACTTAGAATAGTTTTAAAACTATCCCAGCCAGTTTTCCTCCTCTTTCCATATCTAAATTTTGGTGGGTTTTGTCTCCAACTTGAATTGGAGAGTACAATGTTTAGAAAAGGAGTGACCCTTCTACACCTTCCAATCCATTAAACTATTCATAATGGTATCTAGGACAACTGTAAAGTCTAGTACTTCTTGTTTATTTTTAGTTGTAAACGTTGGTTTACAGGCACTATTCCATATACATAGGTTAGCACTGTGAATAATATCAAGGAGTAACTCAACTCGTTCATTCGTAGTAGTGTTTCATGAAATTGGGTGAAGTGAATTTGCATCACTTCTCAGAATGACTCCAATTTTTTGTTTTTGGGTCTCCATTAGTGAGCTTCCTAAAATGGCAGGTGGGATATCTTGTTGTTCCTGTTTTCTTTTTACGTCTTGCGGACGGGCCTAATGGCAAAGTGCGACAATGGTTGCTTATGCCTTAGGGACCAGGGCTTAAGGTCAAAATCTCACCAGCATTAGTTGTCGGGATTTTAAAAGCCCCGGTAGTAAGCTAGTTTTCGGTGGTCACTGCGAGGAGGTAATACGAACACAGGCGGAATCAAGCTACAAGATACGGAGCTGACACAAGTACCAACTTGATTCCCCAGACAACTTCACGCAAAGATCACCAACTACTACAATATATTGCTAATAAAATAAACCTTTAATTTTAATTATTTCTCGGAATGTGGATTTTACGTCGTTCTTGTGATTTTGTTTGTAATCTCGTGATACTGTCTAGTCATTTCATATGACGGGTGGGACCCTTTTGACATGGCCCTAACAGCTTTTTCATTTTTCGAATTATAGAAATAGAACAAGACTTCGCCGGATTCTTTTCTATTTCATTCTATAGGAAAAAATCCGACCGCCTGGATTTCTTTCTATACCGATTATGTTTCGAGATAATATTTTTATAAAAATTTTTTAGTTCCCAAATCCATCGTTGTGGCACTGTTACCAAATTATTAATTATTGAATGCCTTTAAAGATATTCGACTAAAAATTTTCGATTTTTCCACATGTGCGGTAGATTACTCTGGTTGGTGCTAAAGTGAAATGTTCTTGTAATATTTTCCTCATCAAATTTCCAGAAAATCAAAATAGGCGTTCCATCTCCTTCATAATCAAATAGAATTAAATCTTGGTCTGATGAATCTGATTGTCTCGACGAAGGAATAGATGATGATCCGTTTTAGAATCATTTGAGGGTCGTACTTATTTTTATATTTTAATTGTTTTGGTTGGTAATCAAATCGCTTCCATACTCGCTTTTAAACACATAAAATGTGTTGCTTATTTTGTAGCGAATAGAGATTTTTATATAATTCATGACCCTTAACTTCTTGATGGTGCTGTCTCTAGATTAGACCACAGTGTATGTTCTTAATATCAGTGGAACTCACATTCGCGAATATATAGCTCATTTACGTTACGGCTGTGCTTATGATTAGATTAGATCAGATTATCTTCCTTACGACGCTGGTTCACCTCCACCTTCGGAACAGTTCACTAACGTTATTGAGTGGAGCAGGTATAAGCAGGTACTTTTGGTAGTAGGCTGCAATTGTTATGCTCATCATTCATTATGATGTAGCTCCAATATTGACAATAGGGGTTTTTCACTCGCTATCTATATAAGTTATTCTGAACCTGAAATCATCAATAAAGGGTGTGAGCCAACTTAGGATTAATATTAGTATTCCTCTATGTCAATTATTGATTTAGTATTCAACTGGAAATAGACTAATGATATTCGTTCCTTAGACCACAGGTGTGTGCTTTTAACATAATCCTTAAAAGACCACCTCGTCAACCTTCCCGTCATAAAAAAATTATAAACTAAAAAATTTCCCCGTTGGAGCTCCAACCTCTGATAATTTCACTAAGTGAGATCCGTACGGCTGACTATATTGAATGACTAGCATCGTCTTTGTTACAGGCAATCGATTTAGCTTTCTAAGCATCATGTCCTCTTATTATCAAACAAAAGACTCGGAATAAGCCTTTTTGGTGTTCCAATCTTAAAAAACAAAGGAAAACTACCAAAGAACATGAGAATAAAACCGAGAGATCCAAGCTGCAGAATGATTAGGATTTATTCTTAACAGCACAAAGAGAATATAAAAAGGTTTAATATCTGCTCATCTTCTATGAAGAAATTAACTAACTTTCCGACATCACCAGATTTGATCCCTGGTAGTTTGATTTTTATACACCGGATGGACTGTGACTCCTTGATGACAGGATGACCTCGTTCAATAGGGAATTGCTGAATTACTACTGACTGCTCACTTTTGCGGTTTAGGCTTTGTTAATTTTAGTAACTCTTTTAGTAACTCTAGTTTATTCTCCTTTTCGCCGTATAAGGCAGGCGGTTCTGAATTACAGCACGGGTGCTTTCAGAATTATCCTACAATCTTGGAGCATAAGCTACGTTATTTTCTTCCCTAAAGCCGGCAAGTCATGATTGTATTCACCCTAACGCATTTAGGCCTATTAGACTCTTCTCAACCTTTCTCAAAGTTCTTGAGGTGGGGGATTGTATTGTCACCTCTCTTGTGGCTCTTGGTGATTGGGATGAGTCACTTGTTAAACCACACCAATGTGGCTTTATTACTCAGAGCTATGTGTATCTGGTCATCTGAAATAATGTAGCGCGCTCTACAAGTTGTGGAGATGGAGTGCCTTGAAAAGACTTTGCTCGTTAATCCATCTAAGGCCCAGTTTACTGATCTTTAGTAGACGAAGAAAAATCGTTTGAAGACGAACTGTGTGTCCCTTCTGTTTTAGAGAATCTGATCACCAGATCAGATACCGTCAAACATCTTGGCGTTACCTTAGTCAGTAAACTTTTCTTTCAATCTAAACGCTGAAAGTAAACTTCAAATAGCTACTATCGTTTTTTGGAAATGCAGGAGAGCATTTTTGAAAACCTGACGTTTGACTCCCAAAATGTTTACGTTTACTTACAAATAGTTTGTCTTACGAGCTGTCTGAAAAGTTTCCGACCTAATAAAGATACAAAATATTTTTAATACAAGATTTATTATATTTCTCTACATAGACTCCTTGTAACTCTAATACACTTCTCCTATTGATGGTCCTATCTATTCAACCTGTTCAACAAGTACACTTCATCTTTCTCTGCAAAATAGTTGTTTACGGTGGTCCCTCATTCGATGAAAATTTCTGTCATCCGAGCGCCACTTTTAGCTTAGCGGAGAAAAAAGCGGAGGTCAATCAGTTCAAACCATATTTCGTGGATGTTTGCCATGGCAACCGTTGAGTTGTGAGTCAGTTTATTGTCTTGGTGGAATAAGATTTTTTAATGGAAATTGAGTCGTTTTCCGCAATTCTCGCCTTTACCTTGTCAAGCGATACGTAGTATGCTCCTGTTATATTTTTTGAAGATAATCGAGTAAGATAACCCTACGACTGTCTCAGAAAACAGTCGCCATAACTTTTCCAGCCGAAGGAACAGCCTTTGCCTTTTTTGGAGCTGATTCCTCCTTGGCAGTCTACTGTCATGAAGGTATTGTTGATTTTGAGTGTAATGATGTGACCTATGAATGAAGTTTCATCAACTCAAGAGCGTTGGAAATGTTCATTCGAACATGTTTCTGATCAGAAGTGAGCACACAAACAGCCACCGCATGGACAACTTTCTCATGCCCAATCTTGATTCAAAATGTGACATACACGTTCTTTGGACATATTCATAGCCTCATAGATCTCTCTTACTTTAATTCGACGGTTGTCTAGCATCATTTGGTGATCCTGAGCCATGTTATCGTAACTGGTTACCGTTTTTGAACGTCCTGAACATTCATCGTCACCCAAACTGGTACGACCACGATTAAATTCAGCTGTCGAAAATTTCACGGTAGTAAATGATCGTGCAGAGCCCTCGTATACAGCGTCCAATACGTGTTTGATTTGCGTGGGCATATTGCCTTTCAAAAATAAATATTTAACGACAGCTCGATACTCGATTTTTTCCTTTTTCACAAAAATACTCACATCGAATCACACAAACGTTTGCTATACAACAACTGCGTGTCCAAAATGGCAGATATTTCGGTGAGTTCTGTTGAATGTATGCGCCAACACACTCCCTCACTTTATTGACGAGTGCTGCCATCTTCATGCAGAGGTCAGAAACTTTTCAGGGAACCATGTTATATTGTGCTTTTGTTGTTTGGTGGCCCGTGGTTAGATTAAATGTTGCTATAGCGAAGCTTAACCGTGTATGATTATTACCGGTGTTACGTCATCTAACCATTTGCAAACAGTTCTGTCCTACCCCGCTACAGTCTTTCTTTCTGGTACGTCTGGTTCTGCCGCGTTCAGACTAAGGTGTGTTGAGGCTTGATTTCATCTCTTCAGTTCATAGTTACCTGAAAACTATGGTTAATGACAAACTGTTAACGGAATTCGACTTCTCATTGGTTTAATCTATCGAGACACGTTTGGCTGACTCAATACTTCAGTAACCGGGTTTTTCTTAGTCGTTAGTTTTCTTTACAGACGGCTCTCACTTTAAATTACGTGCTAGTTTTGGAATTTACTGCCCTTCATTTGATTTACGATGTTACGGCAGCCTGGGTTCCATAGATACAGTGTTTCCGGCCGGGTGGATTACTTTCACCCTGTGTGCAATTGATGCATCTGACCTCGCTGATTCAGATGGAAATCTTATTTTGTGTTCGGATAGTAAAGCGGTCGCAAAGAATTGCGGAATTCTGTGACCACTTCCGGTTATGGACTGCAAACATTTTATTAGCCACTCCTACTATTGCTTTCGAACGGTTTCGATCATTTTCGTGTATCGTTCAAATATTTGCTATCGTATTTCGTTAGTTTCGGTACTTACTTTCGATTACCAAAATAATTTTACTACCAAAATTATTCAAGTGTTGTCAGAATAATATTTTTACAAGAGGCTGTCACAACAACCTACGAGCAATGTAATTGCAAAAACTCTGACCATATTTTCGTTAACGTTCATAGTATGCGAAAGTCTTAGTACAAAAAAATTCGTACCGCGTAATAAACGAAAACGATCGAAAGAAATAGTAGGCCCTCTGTCTTAACAACGTTGGTGACAAACTTCACTTAGTTTGCTGTTGTCCAGACTTCGAGTTAATTAGATTCTTTGTCACAGATCTTTGAATGTTGATCAACTGTCCTCATTACCTTGGTTCAAATTGGCAAACCAACAGTTGACAAACGAACAATGGCGATTTGAAATATAATCCTCGGTTTGCGTGATGGGCCCATTGTGGCATTAAGTGTGGGACCTTCTTGAGTTAAACCGTTTTTTTAATTTCACTTCATTTTGATTACATCGGTAAGGTTTTCTTCCTTAACTGTGATTTGTCGTGTACTAAACCTTTAAACAACGAAAAAAGTGGTTTTGAACATCGGTCATTTTCGTTAGGACTCAAATAACAGAGAGAAATCTGAAATTAAAACGAAGAAGTAACATACATGGCGTGTATAAAGCTAGCAGCACCAATTCAGCAGAATATTACAAGATACCATGGATAATTATAGGCTAACAATAAACTAATTAAATGCTCTATTAAAAAATGTTGAGCACCATTCCTTCAAACTAAACGGATGGGTTCTGCTAGCTTAGTTAGTAGAACCCATAACAAAAACTGATTTAAAAACAATTGGAAAACTAAAAACTAATTTTTGGCTAATTAAATTTACATTAACAATTTTTTTCGTCCCCTCTAGAAAAGGATTAGGTTTTTCACTTCAAAGCTAGCAGAATCCAAATCGAGAATCTCACGAAATCCGAAATTAGTGTACAAAAGAAGATTAATTGACATACAAATAAGTGTAGGCTCGTTACGGCCTAATCAAATGCCATATTAAAAATACTGGGCTCCACTCTGTTCTAGACAAAGTTTTAGGTCATTTAACTTAAATCTAGTAGAACCCAAATTGAAAATCGGACCAAAACCAAATTTAGAACGCACACCAAGATCTATTGACATTCAAATAATTTAAGGCCTTCTTAACCGAGCTTTAGGTTATTTAATTTACGGCTACCAGAACTCAAAACGAAAATTGAACCAAAACCGTAATTAGAAAGCAGAACAAGATCAATTGACCTACACATAATTTTGTTCATTATAGCCTAATCGAATTGCTTATACAAATCGTGGGCTACACTCGTCCTTGACTAAGCTTTAGGATTTAATTAGAAGAGCCTCAATTGAAAATCGGACCAAACTAAATTTGGAATACAAAATAAGATCTAGCGTAAGGCTTCTTATGACCTAATCAAATTAAAAAAATTTTGGGGTCCACTAATTCATGATCCATTTAAAGCTAGCCGAACCCAAATGGAAAATCGGACCAAACCCGAACGTAAAATTAGAACATAAAACACGATCAATTGACACACAAATAATTAAAGGTTTATTATAATGTTTTAGCCAAAAAAAATAATGGGACATTTAATTAGCCTTTAATTTTCCATGGTATCTTCTAATGTTCTGCTGGATGAGTCCTGCTAGCTTTAGGGATGTAATACATGTTTATACACAGATTGCAAAAATGCTTTGTGATTTAATGTAAAGGTTTTAAAATAACAAAAAAAAAAAAATAATAATACGATCGCGATCAAAATACGATCATTTTGTTGCTGTAAGATTGTAATCTTGTATAAAATGATTAAAATATTTTTTTGCGCATTTTTTTGGTTATATTTGCGAACATTTTATTGTGATCATACGATACGATGATGATGATGTGAGAATTGATCATATAACGATCAAGTTATTTCAAGCCTTTAAATAAGGAGTGTTAATTTAAATTTATTTATAATACATTCGTTCTCACCTCATGAGGTATCATGTCTTATGCTTTTATGCATTTCTTTTTTGCTTTTTGGATTAATTAGATATCGTGATGATCTCTTATACGTTGTATATAGTCTTGAGACGTTTCTTATTTTGTGGTTTAAAACAAAACCGAAAACAAAAAAAAAATATAATAAAATAAATTAATTTAAAGATCACGTACATGATCGTGACTCGTGTTTTATAAAGCAAATATAAATATTTTATACAGAAGAAAATCAAATAAATATTTTGTTTCAAAGATTTGCACCTGATTTAATTTTAAAGATATGTAAATATTTATAGGTGTGAGAAATTCGATACCATATTCAGTTTGAAATGTCAAAACCTGTGCATTCATAATAATCACTGTATATAGAAAATGTAGGCTTATTCTGCATCATGCCACATGATATGCATTAATGCATGAGGTTACTACACTATTTAATTATTTTTAATTAAATATTTATCAAATAATTATTAATACGCTTATTTTTTTAGAACTTTTTTGTATTTTAATTTATTGATTTTAATTTTTAATTATTTTTTAATATACATGTACAAAAATAATTAAAAATTTATTGACGAATCATAATTATAAAAATTTATAACCGTACTGTGTATCAAAGTATGTCTGGATGTGTTTGTGTTTGTGTGTGTATTGAAAATAATATTTATGGAAATAATTTTCCTATTAAATATTAAAAGTTTTATTAATTTTCTCTAAATTCTGTATGATTATACGTTATGACGATGATTATGATGATGGTGGTAGGTATATCCGTCGATTTCGGTGGTATATCAGACCGCTGTTGTGCCGTATTGTCTACACCGCGTAGTTATTTAATATTCTATACGTGTCGACAATGTGTGTATATAATCTAAAAAATGCATCGATAATGTAGAGAATGTCGACAATATATCGACAATGTCGAAAATTATTATTTCTGTTAGCAATCAGAAAACGTTCAGGATTTATTTGTTAAATGAAACCTTTGATAATCGAGAGCTTTATTCTTTGTTCAAATAAGTGACTATATACTTTACTCGATCCAGATTTAGGATCCCGACTGGGTATACGATCCAGATTTAGGGATATATCCTCTATCCGGTGGAAAATTATTTAATTGCCAGGTGAAATATGTCTACTAGATTTGTACTGCCATGCCAATTGATACATTTTTTTAAATTTAAATTTGTTTTGCTAAACGTAGAAATACACGATAAGACTGTTATGCATTTTCCGAGGTCGCAGTCTTTTCATGTATTTCTACTTTACAACCGCAAAACAAATTTAAATTTAAAAAAGATGTGAGAATTGGCATGGCAAAATAAATCTAGCAACCATATTTCTGGTCGCAAATAATCCCTCAGTAGGGAAATAAATAATAGAAAACTTGTAAACATGTTTGAAAACACGATTAAAGTAGTTGGCTAAATATTCGAATAAAATAAAGATTTCAAGAATAGGCGCCTATATGTGAGAAAATTCATATTGATAGTCGGCACCATCGATATAGCTATCGATATTTCTAATTTGAACCATCGATAGTTAACGATAGTTTCCGATAGTTTTGAATTATGCAGACTCTGTATTTAAATCCAGAAAAACAAATATTTTAACACTTTTGAAGTTAGATCTAAACTAGTCCTAAACCAACAAAAACAAACGAAAGTGTGTTTGGATTGGTAAAAATTAATAAAAATTAATAAAAATGACATTTAGGCAAAATAATGAAATATTTGAATAGTTTTCCAATTGAAATTATTCTTTAAAAAAAAACATTTTTCGAATTGGCGTAGTTAAAATAAATAATATTTTCCATCCAAAGAATATAATATTTTCTTCAGAAATTGAATATCTCGAAAATTCGCTTGATCATCATCTAGTTCTGTATGATTTTCTGAAAGGTTAAGATTACAACTTCCGAACCTATAAACCATTTAAAAAGCTAATGAGATTCTATCTCTCGTCCGCGTATCTTAATGAAACATATATCAGGTGAAAGGTATTTTTTCATATTTGTAAGTTAAGTTAGAACGGTAGTTCAAACTAAAAAAAATATTTTTTCAGACTAGGTCTGCTTTATTCAATTACCAACTTATATCTAATTTTAACATATTATAATTTTTCTTTATATAAAAAATATGCGAGTGTACAATTTTACACGCGCATTTACAATTTTGCTGATTTAAGAAAATAGAAAATAATATATTAAATGAATTGTGCCATGCTGATTTAGCCAATTTATGTAGGATGACACTTGAGCCTCTGTTGAATGCACATTCCATGTGTTCATGAAACGTGGTGGCATGAAATGATGACAAGGCTATATCTTGTGCCTTAACTCCTCCCCCTTTAAAAATCCTCGTCTCGTGGATTTAGAAATCTATTTTGATTGGTTGTATCCCTAGGTGTGGTGTTGGTGGAGTTGCGGTTTCTTCTTTAGGAAGCCATACTACTTTGTTCTTTTTCCGGTATCCCATGCGTGCTATGCAGATGATAATTGCTATTAGGATGGTTGTTATTATTCCGATGTCTGTTGCGTTGTTGTTTTGATAATCTACGGTGAGTTTATCCAGTAGACTTATGCTCTTTTGATGCAGGTTGTGTAGGTACTCTAGGTTTAACCTGACTCTCTTTTGCGTGATGTTTGTTAAGAGTACGGGTGGAAGAATTTGTGATGTTTTTATCTCCCGGTTGGTGAATGTCCATCCTTTTATTTCTAAGGTTTCATTTTGATACTGTATCAGGAAGTTTCCGTTTAGATGTTTCTCCGAACTGTTTTGTTTGAGTGTACCATTGAAGTTTTTCGTTGATCTCTTTTTCGTTGAAAGAAAATTCGCAGCCTACGTTAAATCCTTTCATTAGCTGATTTATACAGTGATCTTCATTCAACTCCTGTAGCTGGTTAAGCCCACAAATAGTGATTTCTCTTCTACTTTTGCATTGGTTGATTATGCCGTATATTCTATTTTGGTTTAGTAGAATTTCACTGTATTCCATGTAGATCTGCCTATTGTTCTTGATGGTGGATCGTAATTTTACGTGGTACAATTCTTCTCCGTTCTCAGTAGCATCAGGTGAGCCAGCAATCCATTTCCAAGCTCAGCCGATCCAATTAATGGAGCGTTTGGTCTTCTGCTTGTGGTACTTAAGTTCTCCTAGTAGTTTATGGATTTCATTAATCTGGTAAGCTAGCTGCGGTTTTAGGATGCTAGTTGGGCTGATATCCTTAATCTCCGATTGAATTCTGGAAAGGACGTCTTCATAACAACTAAGGTCGATTTGATGAATCACTTTGAAATTTCCACTGATTATGTTGCCATTTCCCTCGCGTATTGAAATTATCGGGGTGTCGTAATGATAAATATTTAAGGACGTTATTGATGTCCATAAGCACAAACTGGAAAGAAATGATTTTAGTTAGTGACGTTTTTGATGTGAGTTTTGTGTATTCTTCTGCCGGAGTTGGTTGTCACTGTGACTTTGTTGTCTTTGGCAACAGTTTCTTTTCTGAATTTTGGTCTATCTTTGCCTTGGATTTGCTTGATAGCCGTGAATATTGTGTCGCCAATTTCATAAGATTTGGGCTCGTTCCTTTTTACATTTTCCCTTTGAATTTTTTGCTTTTGGCTATTTTTTATTCGTTCTATGATGTCTTCGTTGACTTTTTCCTTAAAGTCTAGCAAGTCCTGATAATTTATTCGCTGTAACCTGCCGAGGAATATATCGCACGGTTTTTTTCCTATAACCGAGTGCACGGTGTTGTTGTACCGATCTACAGCTATGCTGACCAATTCTTTTGTCGTGAGGTCCTTGTACTCGGTTTTAAGGCATCTCAGTATTTCTATTACCGTTGAATGGACCCGTTCAACTATGCCATTCACTTCGCTTTTGTTGGTTGGTGTTAAGTAGACTTTTATTCCGAGTGCTTTGATGTAATTCGTAATGATGGGGCTCACGAAGCTAGGTTCGTTATCCATAACCAACATTCTGGGTACCGTGAAGTAATGTAACGCTTTGATCACTTTATCTCGCAGATGTAGTGCCGATCGATCCTTGATGTGGAAGAATTTCGCGAATTTAGAAAATTTATCCACGCATGTGATAAATTTTTCGTTTTTAATGTCTATGATGTCGATGTGTATTATCTCCGAGGGATATGTAGGTACCGGTGTTTCCTGCATTTCTGGTTTGTTAGGATGTCTATCGTACTTGTTTTCATTACAAGTGTCACAGTCTCTTGTGTACTTCTTAATCAGACTGGCCATTTGAGGGAAGTAATATTTTTCAAGAATGTGTTGTTTATTCTCCTTCCAGTTGCGATGAGCCCTCCTGTGCTCCTCTTCAATTATTCGGAATTTATTATCTTCATTACGGATGTCCTCAACTACTCTTCGCGTTAATCGTACCTTGTAGTTGTTGAAATTTTTTTGGTAAACTTCCTGGAGAGTTTGCATGTACTCTTCTGGAATTTTTATACCGTTGAGCAACGTCGGATGTAATCTCCTTTTAAGAATTCTTGTTAGAATCTCTCTATTTATAACTGGTAGTGAGATATAATGTCGATGGTAGTTGTTGTGTGGTTCTTCGTAGACGTACATGTCGTCCCCTCTACTGAATATTATTTGAACCTTGAAGACATTTAGAGGCGATTCACAGTGTTGGATTAGTTGGGTTCCATCCTCTTCAGCGCTGTGTGCTGTCCCACTGCTTGAAGATGATAATATGTTCGCTTCCACTTTTAAGCTCGATAAGGCATCCACTACTTTGTTAGTTACGCCCGGCTTATATATTAACTCATAGTTGTATTCCTCGATGATCCATCGTTTGAGTTTGTTGTTATTATTTCGGTTACTTAGCGCAAACGTCAAAGGTTGATGGTCTGTCACTATTTTTATTTTTTTAGCACCATACAGGTAGTTTCAGAGACTATCCAAAGCCCACACTATCGCCAACATCTCATTTTCATTTGTGGCATAGTTTTCTTCTGTAGCGTTCAGGGATCTCGAAACATACGTGATTGGGCGATCTTTTCCTACTTCGCCTTGCGATAGGACTGCTCCTATGCTGGTGTTTGAGGCATCCGTTGTTAGGATGAAGGGTCTATCAAAGTCGGGAAAGATGAGCAGATCCGATGACGACAGCTGTTCCTTCAGCTGTTCGAAGGCTTTTAATTCTTCTTTACACAGCTCGATTTTGACTTTTCTTGATTTATTCGCCTTCACCTGGGCATTCTCCCCCCCCCCCCCCCCCGTGAGGTTCGTTAGCGGTTTGGCGATTTTGGCAAAATCTCTGATGAATCGGTGGTAGTAAGAGGTTAATCCAAGGAATCCCTTTAATTCCTTAAGGTTCTCTGGTGGTCTGAGATTTCTTATTGCTGCTACCTTTTTTGGGTCTGCTTTTATGCCCGAACTGGTTACGATGTAACCCAGGAATTTCGTTTCGTTTTTCAGAAATTCTGTTTTATAGAGGTTGACTCGAAGATTTGCGTCTCTTAGCTTCCTGAAGATTTTTCTGACGTTACCAAGATGTTGTTCTTCATTTTTTCCGCCGAAGACGATTATATCGTCAATAAAGACGTAACAGATTTTTCCTATAAATTCTTTTAGGACGTCGTCTATCATGCGCTGAAAAATGGCGGGTGCATTCCTCAGCCCAAATGGTAACCGCAGGAATTCGTACTTCCCGTTCATCGTCGAGAATGCGGTTTTCGGAATGTCTGTTTCTTTCATTTTTATATTGTGGAAGCCTGACGTCAAGTCGATTGTTGTGTACACAGAAAAAACAAATGATTAGTATCAAGCAAAAATGATTATATTTAAATCAAATACGATTTCGATAATCCGTCAAGAAGTTTTGGGTTTGTTTTAAGATTTGCATAACACAATATTAAACATCAAACGTAATTTTTGTGTGAAACATTAATTCTTAAATTAAGCGAATGCACGATTGAATCAAAAACGTTTTAGTTTTGATCTGGATATTATAGATGTTTAACAAAAAACCTAAATGTTTTAAATTGAACCATAAATATTTTGTCCCTACAGTAAAAAGACTGTCAATTTCTAACCAAACTAAGTTTAATCCAAACCATCGTTGATTAGTTATAAAATCAATAAATTTTAGCCTCAAATAATTTTAATTTAAATTACAATCGGGTTTAGTTCAGGAGAAGAAAATATTTTATGGGAATTTGTATTTTGGATGCATTAATTAAAGAAATTAATTTATTTAATTTAAGTTTATTTTATTTCAATAAGGATTAGATCGGTATTAATATATATGTATATACATACTAATTTATTATAACGAATAAAAATAAATCACAGATTTTATTATAATTCATATTTCTAATTCAAGACTTAGTTTCTCTTCACTGTTGTCTACATAAAATAATATTTAGTCTAAAAAGTCTTTTAAATTTTTAATTTCAAAAGGAATGTCTGTTATATCAGGCATTTTATAAATTGCATACTCAAGAAAATTATAAAATTTAATACATTCAAATGGATATTTTAACTGCATTACATAAAATAATTTAAAATTGATGTCAATTGCATTTAGAATATTATCAAAAACAAAAAACATTTCATTCGAATTTTCAGTCGAATTCCGCGTACTTAATTTGTTTGTCTTCTAATATAGTTTTAATACTGCTTACTTCAGAAACATAGTTAAGAAACGAATTGAATTATTCTACAATCGACGGTTTCCAAACATTATTATTTTTGATGCTTTTTTTCGAGTTTTTGGTGCCAAATCCGTTTAGGAGGCGAAATAATTCTGCAATAACAAAATCTGGAATTGGGAAGAAACAAATTTTTTTAAAAATATACAAATGAATTTGTATAATTTGTTTACTAATTTCTTTGAATACAATATAACCGGAATACACGCTTTCACTGAAGTCAGCAATGAGCATGAACTCAGGTTATATAGGTTTTGCACTCCAAATTCAACTTTTTACAAATCAGGTTCACCAATTTGCAAATAAAATTCAACTTTATTCAAAACATAATCATCTTTTTCTAAACCGCAATCACTTTTTCAAATCAAATTCACCATAATCCAAAACATATTCATCCCTTTTAAAATCCAAATCAACTACCACATACGACGAATCAAAGCGCGATCGCGGATAAATACAGCAGCACATGTAGTCACACGTGTCCCTCCTACCGTAAGAGGTCGTAACCTGTAACTCATCGCTGCCATGAACATAAATGAAGTGGTGTGTCACAAAATGCCAACTCCTCAGTTAATTCAAACATATTTTGTGAATTTTTCCAAGATTTAATATTTACAAAACTCCAAACTATATCCATAACAAATGTTGTGGATGCTGGATAATGCAAGGATTCGTAAGACGCAGGAAGTTCATGATCTTGTGAATCAGTCACGCCATCATCTAGTCTCTCGCCTTACTCGCCCATGCCCAAACCGATTGAAAATATGTGTATTTACAAAAATCAAAGTTAGTGCACGCAATTTGCTTTCCGAGCAAAGTAATTGTAATTAATTGAACATTATAGATCAATCAATACAAATCACAACATCCACCGACTGCAACAATTATTATTTGGATATATCGATGAAATTACCATTGGCGGCCGCCGGCCAAACTTAACATTAGATGTAATATTGTAAATTTATTGTAAAAATTGTCAAATTATTTAAAAGTATCAATATGTTTTAGATAATGGTGAATTTAATTTAAATAAAGGTAATTAATTTCTAAAAGGATTAATATGTTTTCAATAAAGATAAATTTGATTTGGAAAAGGATGAGCAATTTTTGATTAAAGGTGAATTTGTTTTGAAAAATTATGATTATTTTTTGAATAAATGTGAATTTTATTTGCAAATTGGTGATCCTGTTTTGTAAAAAGTTGAATTTGGAGTGCAAAACCTATAATTGGTGACATAAATGCTAAAGCTAGCAAGCGCTAGACCAATTTTTGCGTAAGATATATGGATATGTGCATATAGAGAAATTTACAATGTTCAAAATAGTAAACTTACTTTTGTGTTCCAAGTTTATTTCATCATTTTGAAATCGTTCACTTAATATAATTTCATTACTTTTTTCCCAGCATCCTGTACTAGCTTGTCTTTTACTTTCGGAATCAAGTGAGTGTATAGCTTTGTTAAAAATTCATTTGTCCACTTTTTAAAAAAAAATTGTGGATTTATCCGGATATAAATGACCGAAATCAATGTCAATCTAAAAGGGAGTAATAATTATAACCATATACATATGCAAATATTGAGAACGATGAAATTCACAAAATGTTGTAATACATATTTTGCTTCGTATTACGTAATTACGTAACGACGTAATTACGTAGAGAAATAAACACATAACATATAATTTCAGAATTCAGAATCGTCCTCAATATAATTTTTACAAAACTTACTAAATGATATGCTTGAGGACATTTTAAAAGTGGCCATTCTTTCAAAAATTCTTTTACGTTTTTCTCGATGGAGTTGCGGAAGAAGTGCATTCTAGTTGCAGCTGTTATTTTCCAATATCGTTCCACTGATTCCCATGGTTCTGAGTAATACTTTAGTCACTCTGTGCCTCTTTCAACGCTCTCATCTAAATCTTATGTAAATAGAAATGAAATTTAATGTTAAGCAGTTATTTCATTTATTGTAGAGTTATATCCTTCGGTTAGTTCATCTGTTTCGTTAGTCGATGCGTCTAAGTTTGCTTTCTTGTTTGGGTGTTTGTTCGTTAACAAACCGACTTGCCTCAAATTTGTTTTGTAGTTTCGGTACTTATAAAACAGTTTCCCTTTTTTTTTTTTTACCATCTTGAAAATATAAATCTGGTTTTTCAAGCGGGCAGTACTTCACAATTGTATCTACTATTATTTTAAATTCTATAGAATTTAAATTTTCAGCTTTTTCCTCCAACAAATGTGCTGTGATCTTTTTGCATAAAAGATCGCGTGTAGCATTCGATGCACTTTTATTCGGAGAATTCAATAAATCGATGATATGTGGTATTTTGAAGATATTATCAATAACCTGAAGAAAAAAATAATATTCCGTTAATTAATATTCTTAGTTTAAAACTAAAAGGGTAAGCTAGAAATATTACCTTCATTGAAGTACATTTGGTTTCAGCATTCGGTACAAACGATGAAGTTGAAGATGTAGGGGAGCCAATCGATGAGTTTTGTGTAGATTTCAACCAATCTACAATATATGGATTAAAACTTCTCGTAATGCTAAGGGTAGAATTCATTAATGCCCTATTAAAAATACAACAAATTTATTAGTGTAACGTTTTCCATATGTTTTTTGTTTATTTTTGTATACGTTCACCTTTCTCCACTCCACTATTTTTGAACGAAATTTAATTTTTGTTCCTAATTCTTTGAATTCGGGAAATAATGTGTTCAAATCATATTCTGTTATATCGGTTAAAGAATGAATATCTAGGCCCCCATCTAAAACAAAAATAAAAATAGTTTAATCTCTAGATTAATATGTATAATAAACTATTTTACACTTAATATTTTTACATTACCGATTAATTTAGGATATAAATGCAAAAGGCTCCTTTCATATAATAATTCCGCCAATGGGACATCTCCATCTTGAATAGTTATAAAGGTATCATCACTCATTTTAAATATTCTTTAACACTTAAATAACAAACACTTTATCACTTATACATATATGTAATTAATTTATGATTTTCACTATCGCCCCAATGTTTAAGATCTTTTTTTATAAACAATAAAATAAACCTAATTGTTCCTCGAAATTTAGCACAAACAAGACAAGACACGATCGGAATGATGAACAAAAATGCGGGTTTCCCAATAAAAAATCTCATACTCTCAGATCAGAATGAGAAAAAGAGAAAATAAAAAATAATTTTACATCAAAATAAAATGTGGTTAATGCAAACTCTCCAATTTTGAATTGAGCTGTCTAATAATTTTTCGGTTTGTCGTAAAATAATTAGAATTTGCTTTTCTTCATATTAGAAAACTATAATAAAAAAAAAACAACCGTGTTGCTTTCATGTACATATTATGGACGTATTTCCACTGTAGACACCTACTTACCTAACAATTAAACATTTCTAAAATATTTTATTTTAATAGAATTATTTTAAATTCTCACTAATGCACTATAATCGTTTATAATTTGACAATCGGAATCATATAATAATGTTAAGACAAACATATTATGGTTTAAGCCGAGATAATTTGTCTGGTATTAAAATCAAATTTTATATTTTTTTTAAACCTTACGAAGCGTTAGTTTAAACTTCAAAATTTAATTTATATTAAAAAACTTTAATATTTGCGATAAACTTTATTAAACGAGTTTGGATTAAACGAAACTCGTTTAACGCAAATCAGTTAATTTTCATTTAAAGAAGAATTGTTTTAATTATAGCTTTCAAGCTACACTTATTATCAAAATTTTCAATGTTAATATAAAACATTACAAACCTATAATTTAAGTTTTATTTTGATTAAAGAAGAGATTAAAAATTTGTATTTAAGAATATTTGATTAATATCAAAGAAATTAGAAAAATTTTGTTTTAAAATATATCAAATTTGTATATTAGATAATATTTTTTTTCTGTGTAGAACCTCGAATTCCCTAGGCTTGCGATTGTGTTACTTATGTCTGGAATCGGGTAGGTATCAGGAATGGTAACTGCATTCAGTTTCTTGAAGTCAATTACCATGCGGTATTTTTTTTATTCCCGAAGTGTCTAGTTTTTTTCCACAATCCTTATAGGTGAATTGTAAGGGCTCTTCGATGGTCTGATTATCCCTTCTTCTAGAAATTTCGCTACTTGCTCGTCAACTTCCTTCCTCATATTTATGGGGTACGGGTGCGTCTTCGTGTAGATGGATCTTCCGTTGTAGTTCTTATTTCTGCCCTTACGGTTGTATCGATGATTTGTTCATCATTGATCGGTCCAAAAATTTGTAAGAACTCATTGATTAAGGATTTCAATTTTAGTTTTGTTTCCCCGTCCAAATGGCTATCTCTGACCTCGATGTTATTCACTTGGGTCGAGAATTTCTCCTTCAGTGGGATACTGACACCTGGAGAGATGGTTAGTAAGTTTTCTCTCCTATTTATCATGGCCTCTACATTTTTTAGCGTTTCGTCACCAATTATGCCGTCGAATGAGGTTAAACCAGGTAACACGAAGAATTCTACTGGGATATCATTTCCGAATTTTTTAAATATCGTTGCTGTTATTTTTTGTTTTATTGGTATATCACCCCCTGCTGATTTGACGGTGAATGGTTTGTTTACTTCTTGTGCACCCATAGCGAGTTCTTTCCTTATAAAGTTTTTGTTGCGCCCGTATCAATGAGAAATTTGAGTATTTTGTCATTTCGACATTTGTACTCTAGGTAAGGTAGGCTTGAGAGGCCTCCTCCATAAAATTTACTTCACCAGTTGGGTCGGGTACTTCGTCTTCGTTATCCTCATAGTTTTGAATATATTCTTCATATTCTTCGCATTCTTCATAAGGATCTTCACTTTGCTGTTCCAAGTGATACACCCGTTGTTGTTTTTGGGCCTTCACATTCGCATCCGAAGTCATTTCCCTTTTGTAATTTGGGCGATTCATATAATTAACCCTTTGTGTTATTACTGTTGGATCTACTGACATCGGCACTGGTGGCTTTGGTTGCTGCGGTCGTTGTGGTAATCTACCCTCTTGTTGTTGTTGGTTAATTCCATATCCTATATTTCTTTGTTGTAGGGATAACCTTGGAAGCGGTCTCGGTGCTTCTTGGTAAGGTTTGTTTTGTGAATAAATTTGGTTGACTGGAACTGTAACCATATTGCTGCTGTTAAACCTTCTATCGTGTATGGTTAGGTTTCGGAAATTCAGATTCTGTATTTCCAAACAGGATGCGTAGGCTTCGGGTAGGGTTGCCGGTCTTTGAATTGTTAACATTCTAGATATTTCGGCTGATACTCCTCTAATGAATACGTCCAACGCGCGGTTCCTATACATTTCCATTAAAACTTTCATTGTGTCTTTATTATAATTTTCGGTTTTGATTTTATTTATGATGAGTGAGAGCTGGTGATTAACGTTAGCGTAAAATTCGTCAACGCTTTTGTTTCCCTGTATTAACCTTCCAAGCTGGTGTTCTAGCGTACGTTGGTCTCTTTTATCAGCGTAATGTAGTGATAAACAATTTTTAATCTCGCTCCAGCTATCGTTAAAAATATTGTACGATATGAGCGCAGAATCCGCGGTTCCCCTTATTTTTTGCCGTATGTTTTGGAGAATGGCCCGATAGATTGGCCTATCCTTGACGATCTCATAATCCTCCAATATGCCCTCTACGCTATTTATCCATGACACATATTGTAGGGGGTTCCCATCGAATACCTGTAACTGTTTTACGCAGTCTGGTAGTTTGCTGATCTCCTTCAGGTCGTTTTCATTTTGAGGACCATTTTGTACGTCGGTCTTGATAGGTGGTTGCTCTTTCGCTTCCAGACGTTCTAATCTCCGTGTTATATTTTTCATTGCCTCAATGTGCGCATTGAGGGCCCCAGTTAAATTAGTAATGGTTGCCTGCATCTGCTCCATTGTAGCCATTTTGGTAAATTTCGTATTATTTATTATGTGATTCAATTTATTATATAATTTCTTCTGATTTCTTATTAAAATTTTGAGTTAATTAGATTTTATATTTTATTAAAATTTTATTAATTAGAGCTTATATTTTATTCACGGTTTATTACTGGAAATTTTTTCTTTAAGTTATATTGTGGTAAATTGTACTTACAATATTATTATTATTTTCATTTAGAAGGATTTCTCCTCGAGTGTAAATTGATACAAGAATTTGAATTTTCCCGGAGATATAAGCTGGCCGGATGACTCGTAGTTTTCCTGTTTGGCTACAAGCGTTTATATTTGCCCGTGGCCTACTAATGGTACGTAGTTCACTCACGAATTATTATAAATTTGTTAATTAAATTACTATAGGGATAGTAATTGTTCACAATTTTTATTAAATTACTACAGGGATAGTAATTGTTCACTTTTTTTTTTTTTATTAAATTACTATAGGGATAGTAATTGTTTTCGTTATAAATTGTTCTGATCTACTGTAAAGAGCACTTTATAACATTTAAGGATAACTTTATTATTTGTTTCGGCGCCAGTTAAGTTAGAACGGTAGTTCAAACTAAAAAAAATATTTTTTCGGACTAGGTCTGCTTTATTCAATTACCAACTTATATCTAATTTTTACTTATTATAATTTTTCTTTATATAAAAAATATGCGAGTGTACAATTTTACACGCGCATTTACAATTTTGCTGATTTAAGAAAATAGAAAATAATATATTAAATGAATTGTGCCATGCTGATTTAGCCAATTTATGTAGGATGACACTTGAGCCTCTGTTGAATGCACATTCCATGTGTTCATGAAACGTGGTGGCATGAAATGATGACAAGGCTATATCTTGTGCCTTAACTTGTATGTGCAGAATATATGTTTTATTCAGGAACGTGCTCGGGAAATAGGTGTAAAAGCCAAGTAAAGTTTTATCTATACTGAAAATTTTTTTTACTCACATACGCTGTGACAAAACACTGTGCCCGCACTGTTAATCAAAGGAAGCGGGGAAAAAATTCATTTTTTTTAGTGCAAATGTTACTTTCTTCTTTATTCTGCTTTTGTTACTTGAGCTGTGTAGTGCAAATTTAACAAGTGCCGTTTAAAAAAAAACAAATATATTGGGCCCGATTCTCGCGGCATAAAATTGCTGTTATGTTATTTTATTTCCCCGCTTCCTATTGGAATTTGTATTGAAAAAACAAAAATAACATAACATAACATAAAATTTTAGATCCCGGAATTGACCCCATTATATGGTTCACAATAGACCTACAATTTCAAATTCAAATAGGCCAAGAAACAGAATAACTATGTTAGTACACATCTTTCAGACTTGTTAACCGCGACGATTATACTATTTTACATCATGCACAAAAGTTGTTCTTGCAATGGATTGCTGATTTATATGTTCGCATTGAAGAATTTAGATCATACATTTTATTCGGGATCGTGTGATTCCGAGCACGCGCTTCCTGTTTGAGATATGAATATTTGACTTGGCACGTACATAAGTCATTTGAGCGCGTAGGCATTTGAGCGCGTGCTTGCCGTTTAAGATTTAAAAATTAACCGCGTATATGAATTTACTTTATTTTTGATAAAAGTGCATCAAATTTACATCTTAAAAAATCTTCTTAATCATTTCTTAACCATAAATTTAATAAAATGTATTCACGTGACTGATTATTTAGTCACAGGTCAGCTAGTTAATTTAATTATCTTAGCACTGACAAACACTGCAGTTCGTTGCGGAGCTCGTGGATTTTGGGAGTGTGATTTTGGAGGCGATGGAAAAATTTGAAATTGTTTTTAGCGATATACAGTAAACCTTCGATTTAACGGACGCTCCATTTCGCTTCAATTTTTTATGTTTGGTAAAACATATAGGGGACTAGTTTTGGGTTCATGTTACACGCTGCATTAATTACTGTTATGTTAAATATTGAGTTAAATTGTTGTATTAACATGTCACTTAAAATGTTATACAGAAAAACTTCGTGTTAACTGACTAATTGGGGACTCTATTAAATCCGATTGTCCGTTAACTTCGAATGTTTTTAATTTTAATCGATTCGATCGAATTTAATCTAACGGAACTTTGGCATTTCCTAGCCAATTATGTTGAGATGGGGTATGTTGGATGGAAATGGGTTTCTAAAATGTTATTGTAAGTAGTTTGGAAAAGGCCACCTCGAACTCGGCCATTCTTTAACCGAGTATAATGCAGTTGGGTTTGTTTAACGAAAATGGGATTCTTAAATGATTTTGGAAGGAGTTCTCGAATATGGCGCCATCATGCGTCTTTCTTGAAGAAAGTGGCTCGTGATGTTAATATATCTCTTAGAAGGCTTGATGACTTAACATCTATCACCAGTACATGACCCACTCATGTAATTAGTGGTTGAGCGGCAGGCCAACTACCAACTCTCTCAACAATCACTTTATGAACCTTACACAAAGGACTCAGATAAACTTATAGTATTCATATCAACAACGACCTCGAAAACTGTTCACGGGAACATGGAATATGATGTCTTCTAAGACCTTGAGATTTCCAGAACTTTTCGAACCCAACAAAAATTTACAATTTTGAGGTGCTTACAATACAAGAGTATAAATGGTCTGGGAGTTAATTCCATAAAACAACCAATAATTACGATTTACTGTCAATTTATCGTGAACAATTTATCATGAGCAATTTATCGTAGAACAATTTATCGTGAAAACAATTTATCGTAGAATCAATTTATCGTGGAACAATTTATCGTAAAACAGTTTATCGTGGACAATTTATCGTAGAACAAATTATCGTGGACAATTTATCGTAGAACAGTTTTTCGTGGGCAATTTATCGTAGAACAGGTTATCGTGGACAATTTATCGTAGAACAGTTTATCGTGGATAATTTATCGTAGAACAGGTTTTCGCGTGTCGTATATAAAAATTAGTGGGATTCTTAATTGATTTTTGGAAGAAGTTCTGGAATATGGCCATGTGGGACGGAACTCGGTAGTTTCTTAACCGATTATGATGGGATTGCAGTATGTAGTGATATACATGTACATAGCAAGGAGCTTTCTATGTACATGTATATCACTAGTCCGTAATGCACACACGTGTCAACCTAATAAGAGGATTGAGCGGCAAGCCAACTATCTGCTCTCAGATTTTTTTTTTAAACTTGAGATCTCCAGAACCTGTCGAAGCAAGCCTAAATATAAACTCTGGACGTAGTTATACTACAACAGCTTAGATTGTCTGGGAGTTTGATAAGTAACCCCACCGATGGTTACTCATTTTACTAGAAAATTTATTAGAAAAAATTAAAAATAGAAATTACCGTTTTCGTCCAAAAGAGAATACAGTAATTTATCATTGACTAACGTCCAATCAAGAAGCGACTAAGCATGGCCCCACATTCGTTTCAGGTGGCCATTTTTTGGGAACTTGCTATAAAAATCATTAAAGACGGACTCATTTCCACGGAAGAATTTCTTCCAAAAATCATTCAATAATCCCATGTCCATCCAACATACCCAATCCCATCATAATCGGTTAAGAAACTACCGAGTTCCGTCCCACATGGCAATATTCCAGAAATTCTTCCAAAAATCATTCAATAATCCCATTTCCATCCAACATACCCAATCCTATCATAATCGGTTAAGAAACTACCGAGTTCCGTCCCACATGGCCATATTCTAGAACTTCTTCCAAAAATCATTCAATAATCCCATTTCCATCCAACATACCTAATCCCATCATAATCGGTTAAGAAACTGCCGAGTTCCGTCCCACATGGCCATATTTGTTCCAGAACTTCTTCCAAAAATCATTCAATAATCCCATTTCCATCCAACATTCCCAATCCCATCATAATCGGTTAAGAAACTACCGAGTTCCGTCCCACATGGTCATATTCCAGAACTTCTTCCAAAAATCCTTCAATAATCCCATTTCCATCCAACATACCCAATCCCATCATAATCGGTTAATAAACTACCGAGTTCCGTCCCACATGGCCATATTCATTCCAGAACTTCTTCCAAAAATCCTTCAATAATCCCATTTCCATCCAACATACCCAACCCTATCATAATCGGTTAAGAAACTACCGAGTTCCGTCCCACATGGCCATATTCCAGAACTTCTTCCAAAAATCATTAAAGAATCCCACTAATTTTAACCACGCGAAAACCTGTTCTACGATAAATTGTCCACGATAAACTGTTCTACGATAAATTGTCCCACGATTAATTGTGTCCACGGTAAATTGTGTCTACGATAAACGGTTATACGGTTAATTGTTCACGTTAAATTGAAACACGATAAATTGTTTACGATAAAGAGACCGTCACCCAATAATTACACTCTCCACTACAGCAATAATCAGAAAAGAGGAAAATTATGATTCGGTTTCTCATTCTCTGGCGAGTACAGCAGTTTAGAATTTTATAATCACATATTTATCCAATGTTCCGAATTCCATCATTATCGGTTAAGTAATGGCCGTGTCCCGTTCCAGGTGGCCGTATTAAAAAACTTCTTCTAGAAATCATTAATGAACCTTATTTCCATTAAACAAATTCAATCCCATCGTAATCGGTTAAAAACTGCCTGAGTTCCGTCCAAGTTGGCGATATTCCAACACTTCTTTCATAAATCATTTAAGAATCCCATTTTCATCCAATACACCCAATTACATTTTACTCAGTTACAAAATTGCCGGGTTCTACGTGGCCTTTTCCAAAACTACTTCCAGTAACAGTTTAGAATCCCATTTCCCTCCAGCATATCCAATCCTATCATAACGAGTTAAGAATTTGTCGGGTTCCGTCCCAGGTGGACATATTCCTAAACTTCTTCCAAAAATCGTTTAAGAATTTTATTTCCATCCAACATACCAATTACCTTCAAAATCGGTTAAGATTTGATTGAGTTCCGTTCCAGTTGGCCATATTCTAGAATTTCTTCCAAAAATCGTTTTAAAATCCCATTTCCATCCAACATACCCAATCCCAACATAATCTTCTAAGAAATGCCTGAGTTCCGTTCTAGATTAAATTCGATCGAATCGAATAAATTTAGAAACATTCGGATTTAATGGACAATCGATTTAATGGATTCCCCAATTGGTCCGTTAAATCGAGGTTTTTCTGTATAACATTTTACGTGACATGTTAACACGCAATATTTTAACGCAATAATTTAACGCAACATTTAACATAGCAGTATTTAACGCAAAGTGAAACATGAACCCAAAACTAGTTTCCTATATGTTTTACCAAACATAAAAAATTGATTCAAATATTTTAAAAATTCGCCTAAATGCCATTTTTATTTTACTTTTACCAATACATTCTCATTTTTTGTTTGTTTGATAGTTTAGGGTCAGTTTATTTTTAACTTGAAAAGCGTGTACAAGTGTGTAAAGTTTGTACTAAACTATTCCTAATATTAGTTCTACTCTAGTTAGGTCTAATTTAACACGCATATATTTTAATCCTCCTTCCAAATAAATAGGACTATTGAAAAGACTTACTTTTAGAGCGGAAATCTGAGAAAAAAAAGAAAGGAAGTCATTAGACACTTAAGAAGAAGTTTATATCCTTATCGAACAAAATAAAATGTTTAACCTGTTTCAAATAAACTCACAAATTCAGGTACGTACAAAATAAAGCAAAATATTGGGCAATTTTCTTAATCTAGATTTATGGAATTTTGTTTGATGAAAATGAATTTATCTACGTTTGTAGTTTTGGCTTTAGGCTGTCGATCCGATATTAGTTGTCCGGTTTTACTGAGAATTCTTTCAGTGGATGCTGATATCGCTTGGGCACTAAGAATTTTTTCCCCACAATTCTGAAGTGTCTCAAACTCAATACCGTTCAGCTTGAAAAAAAAAATATTTCTGTTGTGATTAACAGAATGACTGAGAATAATAGATATTTAGGTTAATCTTCGAACATAACATCGGATTCCTGTCAGAAGCTACATTTGTGCGTTCTAGATATTGTCGCAGTACTCGGCAATCCGTTAGTCAGCTCTGGTTACTTTTTGAGACTATCATTTCGTGCTGGTGTTACTCTCGTCTTATTAGTCTGATTTTCGACTAAATGTATTATCTACTCATTCTGAATTAGTTGGGCAGCGGCTTTCCTGTTTTCTTGTAACAGAAAATCTTTTTTTTTATCCTTGGGTGTAAAAATAAAAGATTTCACTCCGTCAAGTTGCGGCTTCTTGAATCAACTCAACATGATCTTATTTTTACTCTTCGGCCCAGAAATTAGCTTTTGTGTTGCCAGACATTTAAAATAAGTAACCAATTATTTGCATTTTATGAGAACGTGTTGAATTTCTTTACATTTAAGTCTATCTAGAACGACTAAGTTTAATGTATGACCAAAACTTGGATGACGTATTTTGAGAATATGGCAAGCTTTGAAAAGCTTTATCTGCAATATTGTCCGCAGTACGTTATAGCAAGCGGACCGACGTTTGCAGTTTTAACACAGCAACCATCGTTTTATCCACTTCATTTTATCTGCTAACCTCCTAAAAATCAGACCAAATCCATTGTTCTTGGGTGGGACTCTATACAAAAAACACATTTGAGCTCACAGGTAATGGTGGAAACAGTTTATCACTAAGAAAGAATCTCATGCTGCAATGGCAGCTTCTGATAAGCGCACGTTGTCTTAAAAAAATAGTTTTTGTAATAACTTATACCTACTACCCACCTTTAACCATTCAAGCAAAAAATTTTATGTACATCAACCACAAATCGATCATAATACTCGAGTTAACAGAAGACACATTGCATAGGTAATTTATTTTGTAGCTCGATTTAGCCTCGTACAGCGGTATGACTTTCGATAAAGTCTATGAAAGGACATTACAAACCGAAAATTTATTTAGTCTCCTTCAAGATGTAACTTGTTTTTGAATAGATTTAATATTAATGTGACATTAATGTGTTAACCGGTATAACTTGGGCAATACACTCACTTTAAAATTATTAAATATTGATTATGGTCAGTGAAAAGTATAAATATTCTGAAGGCAATTTCAGAATAACCGCGATGTTTTCCGTAACCGGATATCGCTGGATAAAGTTTAAATTACATCAACTCAGGGCTATATATATTCAACGGGCTTGATTGTGCACATAAAACTGAAGCTTTCGAGTCGGGTATTCGACTATTTTGTATGGAAAAAGGCGATTTTCGAATGTTATGAGATAATACAGTATTTGATCATTTATTTTATATTCCTCTGATTTTAAATTCAATCCACAGACATGACAAGAAATGATACAAATATTTAAAAAAATAGTACTATTGTAAAAGCTTATCCCAATTTTCATTTATTGAAAAATCCCAAATTGAACTGGGAAACTGTAAGATAGCTTCCTTTTTATAAAAACACCAATTGAATGACAACCAAAAAGCAATAATCGACATTGTCTTCGAATTATCTACATACTTTACCAATTGTCGACATTGTTTACTCAAAAATCACTCGTCTACTCTATTTTCGACATCAACATGTAAAAAATCCTGAAATACGCGTAGACACACAACACTGAACCTGACGATAAAAAAAATATACTTCGGAATGGATAAACGATAAATAAAAAAATACAAAAAAGCTACTTTTTAAATTAAGATAAGAAAATCCATCTTTCACCTCCAGTGTTGTGTTGTATTGTTTATGTTACGTAGTTAATTATTATCTACATCGGTAGACAATGTATGTTGGTAATTTAACTAGCACCGTCGACAATGAAGAAAATGTAGACAATATGTCCCGAAAATTACGGGTTCTGTTGACAATAGACAAAATTCTATGATTTCTTTGTTATTGGAACCGTCCCAAGATGAAGAATTTCCTTCTTAGTCCACATTTGAAAAATGTTTTCTGTTTTAGGGCAATTTCGAAAAATTGAGAAACAAAAGACACCTTTATTAAAAAATAGAAATTGATACATACAGTTAAGTTTTTATCACATAAGTTGGTTAAATACAATCTCAATGTGCAGTCGCTATATCTGCATCCCGCCCGTGTTGGGTGAATACACTTTTCGTTTCGAAGATGATTTCGAAAACGCCATATTGCTCAAGGAAATTTTTCTTATAGGTCTCGGTTTTTAAAGTACTGTTTTTTTTTATGTCCAGGGGCCTAATTATTGAATTCGACGTTCATTTTCGACACCTATTGTTTTCCTATAGCAAGCGTGGAAACAAAAGAAAAAAGAATAGTAAAAATTTCATACATTTTTCTTTTTTCTTAGAGGGAAAACGATAGTGTTCGAAAATGAACTTCGAATTCAATAGTTAGGCCCCAGCTCTTGCTGAAATCTTAAAAATCCTCACCATAAACAGGATTTTTTTTAGTATTAAAAATATTGTATCTAATATCATTTTCTGTGATAGCAAAATATTGATCCCGGATCAATAATATAACGTCATTTTTCAACCAACATAGCTTCTTGTTTACATTTTTTGTCTTTTTATTTTTTGATCCCGGATCAATTAAAAATCCAAAAAATTTGTTGGATTTTTTTTGACCTTTACTCACACATATTGCGATAGTGTGTGAGTAAACGTCAAAAAAATCCAACAAATATTTTGGATTTAATTTAATTGATCCGGGATCAAAAAATAAAAAGACAAAAACAGCAAACAAGAAGCCATGTTGGATCAAAAATGACGTGATATTATTGATCCGGGTTCTATATTTGGCTGTCACAGAAAATGATAAAAGTTTTTATTAAGAAGTCGGCAATTTATTGAACGATTATTCTCAAATTTAAAATAGGTGATTCCATGTGATTTGCATTTTAACATGCATTTTGCAGTTACCAGAATTGGATTGGGATTCAATGCTGCAATTCTATTTCTACTTGAATTTTGATTGAAGTTTTGGATTTAAATAGTTCCAAAAAATTAAAATTCCATTTTACAAATTACCATAACATAAAAATCAAAATTCAACATTCCAATAGTGTAAATCCCAAAATTTATTTATTTTAGAAGAAATCCAAATTCACAAAATTCGATTCCGAACCGTTCTCATACTAACATACATAATGCATAATGCATACATAATGCATATGTATACGATATCACGATAATGCATATGTATACGATATGTGTCACGATATTTCTCGTGAAATACTTCGCGTTACACGATTTCCTAATTTCCCCTGCAATAGATCATTTGCTTGACATGGCTGTGTGGCACGATCTTGTTGGAACCACATATCACTGATGTAAAGTCTATCCAATTTTGGCCAAAAATAGTCGTCTTCCAATCATGGCGCGATAACGCGAACTCCGTTGACCGTATCATGGCGATCATTTCCATCCACGCGTTTTTTTGGCTATAATGAAGTCTTTTGAAGCACATGTGGGTTTGTTACTGTCCAATAATGTACAGTCTGCTTATTGACAAAGCCATTAAGCCTAAAATGAGCTTCATCGCTGACGATGATTTTTCGTTGAAATTCAGGATTTTCTTCAAACTTATCAAACCCAATTGGAGAAGTTTCGGCGCTTCAAATGATCAAGAGGCTTCAGTTCTTTAACTAAATTGATCTTGTAAGGGTGTAAGCCTAGATCTTTACGCAGGATTCTCCACAATGTGGCTTGAGAGATTCCCAATTTCTGTGAACGGAGCGGAATCGACTGATTTGGCTCATTTTGAACTGACGCACTTGACTTACGACTGCGAGATTTTCGGTACTTACCCCGATGCGTTGACTCACTGGCACAGGAATATCCAATAGTGAATATTTTGACTCGAATCTATCCATATAGCACGCACAGCCTGTCGGGTGGGATGATTATTACGACCGCAAATTGTAGTAGACACTCTTAAATGATCGACCACCAACTCAGATTTGCGGTGGTAATTTTTAATAATTTCCAAACGTTGCTCGGACGTGAACTTCACCATGGTAAAAATGTTAACCTAAACTGTCGTTTTGACGTTGACAGATCATGAAAAACTTTCATGGATGCGTTCGTATTAAAATATAAAATTATTAGGTCCCTATTGGAAACGCCGATATAACCCATTTTAGTTGCATAACCCATGCATTTTTAATGAAATTTTTTTTTATTCATTCCGTTACTCTTTATAACAACACATACGCTTTGATATAACGCTGTCTATTTTCAAAATATGGAATTTTGAAAAATTCTGAAAGGCGGGGTTTGAAAGGTGTTTTTTTGAAAAGCGGGATTTTTAAATTCGTGCTTTTGAAAAGTGGAATTTTTATTTCAGGATTTTGAAGGGCGAGCAAACGAATCCAGCCCAGTACAAATGTTCTGACTGACGCAAACGGATATCGCTCGATAATTTTAATCACGGCAATGTGCTCTAGTTGTTATATTCTACTAAATTCAACTTATTAAGCAACCGTAATAAATTCAAGTAGCAGGTGACACTTGGTTTAGTTTAGCCCGATTTTTTTCTTCGAAATTATTAATAATTATTATTAAATAAACCTCTTTTCTGGTATATAGCCCTTTTTTATTTATTTATATTTTTATTTTACGACGTTTCGAACAAAATTTATGTTCATCATCAGGTAATATAATGTATGTATGTATGGTACTAAAAATATGTTAAGTAAAAGTTAAAAACACATAAAATAGTTAGCCACAAAAACAGAAAACTTACAAATAATAAATTAATAAAATAATTAATTAAATTAATTTAAAAAATATTTAAAAGAAATACAAAAAATAATTTTATAACACTATACTGTCACTCAAGAGAGGAAAAAATTAAAACAAGAAATACTATTTTTGTAAACATTTAAAGAAAAGCAGTATAGATTTAATAAGGCAAAAACATGTAGAAAAAATAAATACATATAATGAAAGTGTTAGCCCAAAAAATGAGTTTTGATGAGATTTTGAAAAGAAAAAAAAAAATTTGCAAATTACAATTTAATTTGTCATGATAAACTTTTACAAAAATGAAAAATACAATAAAATGTCAATTTTTACAAAAAATTGTTGTAAAAATCTTGAAGATATGCACAATCACTCTGTTTATTTAGATTTGTTGGATTTGTCTTGATGTGCATCATCTCCAAAACTCGCCTAGTATTTAATTTACTTTCTTTTTCGATTACCTGAACGTTGTCTAAATAAATATTGTGTTGGGTATCATAAATATGTCTTGATAAGGCACTAATTCCATCACGATGAACAGTTTTTTGTTGTAATTTTTTAGCATCCCGTTTATGTTGACAAAATCTTTCACTTAAACGTTGTTGCGTATGCCCAATGTAAATTTTGTCACATTCACAAACAATCTTATAAACTACATTTGTGTTATCACCTAAAATTGTACGATCTTTGGGGTTTGAAAATATTCGCGTTTTTAGACTATTATGTCCTTTACGCACTATTTTAAAATTGTATTTATTAAGACAAAAACTTATTTTTTCATAAAGAAACTTTACATATGGAATTGATATATACTTAAAATTGTTATTGGCCACTATTGGAACATTTTCGACAGATTGGCTGTTATTAGAAAATTTGTACTGATAAGAATTTAATATTGGATTCAAAAATGAATTTGGATAATTATTTTTTAAAAGAGTTAAAACGTTAATATGGAAGAGTTTTAGTTAAAACTATGAAAGTTCTTTTTAAACTAAAAGTCAAATTGGCGAAAGCGTTTAACAAAAAATAATTTTTAATAAAATGCCGAAAAGAACGAGTGTTTCCAAAAAAACAGCAAATTGAAGAATGTTTACAATATAAATTCTGCTGTGTTTAACCGTTTAGAATCAAAATTTATTTTCGGATTTATGAATCAAGAAATTGCAAAAACTTTTTTGTTAATTAAAAAATTAACCAGGACAATTACACAAAAAATTGAATGGATTAGAAACGTCATCTCACCATATTATTTTCGGAATTTATCAACAAAATTAGAAAACAGTTATAAATTCAGGTATTATTTAATTAAGGCTTTGCATATTAGAAAATTTAATAATATTTTACAAACAAATACAAACATGATATTGTTTCCCAATGTTGAGTCTATAAATTGACATTTTATTGTATTTTTCACTTTTGTAAGAGTTTATCATGACAAATTAAATTTTAATTTGGCAATTCCTTTCAAAATCTCATCAAAACTCATTTTTTGGGCTAACACTTTCATTATATTTATTTTTTCTACATGTTTTTGCCTAATTAAATCTATACTACTTTTCTTTAAATGTTTACAAAAATAGTATTTCTTGTTTTAATTTTTTCCTCTATTGAGTGACATTATAGTGTTATAAAATTATTTTTTGTATTTCTTTTAAATATTTTTTAAATTAATTTTATTAATTTATTATTGTAAGTTTTCTGTTTTTGTGGCTAACTATTTTATGTTTTTTTAACTTTTACTTAACATATTTTTTGTACCATACATACATTATATATTACCTGATGATGAACATAAATTTTGTTCGAAACGTCGTAAAATAAAAATATAAATAAATAAAAAAGGGCTATATACCAGAAAAGAGGTTTATTTAATAATTACCAAAGCCCGAAAAAATACTATAAATAATTATTATGTTTTCAAATTTTATTTGCCCTTCATATTATGTTAGATAGAGTCTATTAATGACTAAAACCGATGAGGTTGGTTATTTTGAAATACTTTACACGTACGATTAGTACGCGATTAGTCCTACAAATTGCCTACGTACTATACCAATTATTGACATTGTCTACGCGTAGACGCATAACACTAGTCCACGCCATAAACAAATCAACTTTGGAATGGATAAACGATAAATAAAATAAAAATCAATACAGAAAGCTACTCTTCAAATTAAGATAAGAAAATCCATCTTTTACCTCCCGTCCTACAGCCGCATCCGATACAATAAAATATATAAAATATAAACTTAAGTTAAAATCATGATCCCAATTTTTATTTATTTCTTACGATATTATCGATAAAACTTTGAGTTATTATATTTTATATGGATAAACATTTTAAGTTAACAAAAGTTAAATGGCTTGTGAGAGAGCATACATATATATACGTACGTATAGTATACGTACACACACACATATAAATATTTCTTAGAGGTTATTAATAGGGCGACATTAAGATTGGTTATTATTCTATTCAACAACAATGAATGACCCAAACAACTGTAATAAATATAAGTAATTTTCGTTTTAAAGATGGAAAAACTATTTTGTACGTCTACAGCGGGCAAAGAACTTTTAACAAATATAATTGAAAAGCACGGGAAAACCTAAATACGTATGTATTATAAACAGATAGTCAGGCAGACCGGTAGCCTTGCCTTCAAACCAAAAAATGTTTAGATTACAATTTACATGTTGGATATTCAAATACGTATTCGTGACAAACTTACTACACAGAGTATAATTATTTTTCTTTCACAACAACAACAAAAAAAATCGGTTGATCGATTTCCTCCCCAACATAATAATATAGAATCGTATCGTATGTACAGTAGTTTTTCCTTCGACAAACGATTTATTGTTTAGTAAACTACACCAGTGTAGTCGTATTTGTGTACCTAGCCGAAAGACAAAAGACAAAATTGGAACACAATGACGGTGATAATATTTTTCCTAGACACCTTTGGGGATACAAAATGTAAATATAGAAAAATTCTGGAACTATATTATGGATTTTCAGTTTACTGCACAACCCGAGTTGATCTATACCTATAATGCATACTGTACATTCGACAATCATTTGTTATCCCCCACAATTATTTTCGTATTGTTTCGTAACATGATATAGGTGGTGGTATATAATTTAAATTTAATTCTATCTAATTTTATAATTCGTAATTAGGGAAGATAACCTATAACAACAACAACAACAACAACAATATAAAATCACTGAGAAAACTTATAAAAGTTTTACTCTAGGCTAGACAAAATTTGTTTTAATTAAATCGAAAACAAAATTGTGGAAACAGTGAAAATCTGTGAAAGGGACATATGGTAACTCGATAAAAGTGGTACTTAAATTCACTGTGAATTTCGACGCCTATATGCCAGTTGTTTTTATTCCAAATTTTTTTCTGGCTGTGAATATTTTTTTTGGATTATTATAGCGATCAGTTCGATAAATCGTTCCAGCTTCATGAATTGGAAGTTTGTCCTAACTGGTCCTAAACACAACAACAACGTTTATATATAAATTTGACAGTGTATTTGGCATACCTGAAAATTGCATTAAAAGTGCTTGGTCCTAATCTTTATCTATATATATAAAAACGGCGATAAACATGTATATGGAGTTGAGAACGGCTGAACCGATTTGGCTCAATCTTTTTGTTGAAATTTTTAAAAAAATCCACCGAAAAAGTTGGAAAACCCGAAAAATCGATTACTAAGCCATTTGTATTTGAATTTTGTGTGTACATTTTTATGAGAAAGCTTCGGCGAACAACAACAAAATACAAACGAAGATAAAATGCAAGCAAGAATAATATACAGAAAAAAATAAACCTCCACTATAACATATTCACAATCAATAAGTTAAAGAAACGTTGAAACAGATGGCACAAGCCAACATTAAAGAGTTCGGGATAAAACGAGTAAACACGTACAAACACTCGGTGATAATTTAAAATCGTAATGAGTTTAATAAAGCGAAATCTACACTCAAAGACACGAATACGGAATACTTCAACTATACACCCAAGGACTTCATCTACACACCCAAGGACTAATCAAGCAAATCGATTGCCGAAGCAGTTTACAACAATCCCGGTCAACAAAGAAAATGGTTCATATGCAGATGTGTTGAAGAAAATTAATAACACCAGGGTGATCAAATTGCCACTTTACTAAAAATGCCACTTTACTAAAAAATTCCATAGTTATTATACCAAGACGACTCAATCTTCTAAATTACTTAAATACACATAACACGGACATCATGCTCCTAAATGAAACAGTAATAACTAAATTAAACAGTAATCACTATATAGAGTTTCAAAACTTCGTGACCATAAGATAAGACAGAAACTGCAATATAACTGGAGGATGTACAGCTATACTACTAAAAGACCATCTCAAACACGAGCACATATTAAACAACCAAATTCAACAGTTTACTGGTATCGAAACAACAATTGTTAAATTTGATTAGAAAACCATGATACGCTATACGTAATTGCTATTTATTGTAGCAGCAACCACCAAATATTGTTAACAACAAAATTCGGAGAAAAGTGGAATAAAATCTTTGAAATATTAAATTTTAACAATACGAAAAACTTCTACATAATTGCAGGAGACATTAATGCACGGCATTTAAATTGGGGCAACCAAGTAAACGATCGCAGAGGTGTAAAACTAAACCAATGGTTATGCGCAAATGGAATGGTAAACAAAGCGAAGCTTTATAGATCCAACACACCAACCATACCACGGACCCTGTCCTCGGAAAATTATATAGACTTAGCAATTTAGTAGACAACATATTGTCATTGATAACCTACAATAACACCGATATACCAACACTTTCATATGACAGCGATCATAAAGCGATATAGTAGGTTAATATCATGAATATTGGCTGTATTACCAACAATGATACCCCATAGGACCAACACACGACATACAACTTGTCAAACATATAGTGGGACCATTGGTAAAGGAAGCTAGCCACTAAACATAAACGGTACTTGAGGGAAACTAATCGATCATCCATTTTCCCATCAAATAGAAATATCGAAGATATCGAAATAGAACGAAACATAAACGTTATTACCGACTTAATAAAACAGTGCCTCATTACTAAACCACGCAAAGTTCGAAGGATAAATAATATGGAGTCCTTCACAAACAAAACAATAGAAATTCTGTACAAACATAAAAGCAATCTCATATCCACAATTAAACCGGCAAAAAGTAATGACACAATCACATCACAACAAACAATTACGTACAAAGCCCTAATCAATCAAACGTAAAAAGGAACTTATTGCCAAAATATAATAATCGAAATAAACATCCAATTGAAAAAGAAAATGGAAGAGGTAAAACCATACCCAAAGATGTTTACTAGACTAAACAAAATCTTTAAACCGGAATCTGAGAAGTCAAATTGCCACCTTAAAATACCTGAAGCCGAAGCCGAAAAAATGGAGGAATTAAATATAGACTGGGCTAGTCTGCCGAAACATGAGCAAGCTTATATCAGCCACAATATAAAAGACAATCTTCAAATATCAGGGTATCATACCAGACAGCCATACACAACTCAACCAGTCATTAGAATAAAAGGAATCCGAAGCAGTAATTAATACAGCGGTACAAAAACTAAAAAACCAAAGACAACAAAAATTTAATGACGGAAGTAAGGCAAATGCACGTGTTCATCTCGAGGATATAAATTATTTTGTAACACTACCGGAGTTAAAAGGAAAACTAAGATGTCTTTATAATAACAAATCGTATAGACTGGACGAAATACCGAGTATAGCATTGAAACACCTACCGGAAGAGATTATAGCTGAGTTATGCACACTCTTCAACAACTTGCTAAACAACAAAATTTTCCCTAAGTAGCGGAAAACGGCAAAAATTTATCCTATAAGAAAAAAAAAATAAAGATCCAGCAAAACCAGAAAGTTATACAACCTATAAATTTACTGAGTAACTTTAGCAAACCTTATGAAATAATTTTATTCAACAAATTGACGGAATATACCACAGCACACAACCTGTTACCGGACAAACAATTTGGATTCAGATACGAGTATTCTACTCTACATGCAATTTCCAACCTCACCTCGAATGTTTGTTTCAAATTAAATAGTAAAATTTGCACGGCTGCCGTATTTATTGACATGGAAAAGGCATTTGACTCTACTACAAAATTCTACTAGAAATGCTATACGCGATAGAAATTTTAAAACCACGAATGGAGTTGTTATTTCTAACCAAACATTCAAAATCCACAATGGACTGCAACAAGGATCGATAACTGCACCTCTGTTATTCCATTTATACATAAAAGATCTGATCGAAAATCAAAGCGTGAATTCAGAGAAGGTACAATGCATCGCATATGCGGGCGACGTAGTACTCTATACAGTGCAAATACTAGAATAAAATGTATTGAAGAAAACCTACAGTCAGCAGTAGATTTTATATGTGATTTCCTTCATACATGGAGAATTAAAGTTAACGAGAAGAAATGCGAAACAATATTAATCAGAAACCCGGTTCAAACTGCATGTGGCGACACCAAAAAAATTGGAAAAATTTCAAAATAATGTTAAACAATGAACAACTGCCAAACAAACCAATAATAAAATATCTAGAGGTACATATCGACAGGTTCTGTTACCTCCATGAACATATCAACATCCAACTCCACAAAGCGAGAAGAGTATTCATTGCTAACAGGCGAGTATTCAAAGCGAAGCATATTCACAGGACGGTCAAACGAATTTGCTACCAAACATTAATACGGATGCCGTATATGGTTCAATCTAAACCCTAGTTATATGGAAAACATTCGAATATTTGAAAGGAAATCTATTTTCCGTCCAAACGACACTGCAACGGGCAGTTAAAAAAGTCAACAACTAACAGCGGCATTATATTTCAAATGAAACACAGTACGCGCAATTTAAATCCGACAGAATAGATATTCATGTCATTAACCTAATACGAAAACATATCCTGAGAACCTCCAATAATACCAGTAACTCCTTAACCTTGATCTTAAGATCAACTGAAGTACATTCAGACTGATGATCAAATTCCATTGATTTATCACATCGCCCGGAAGCCAAACGAAAAGGGGTTTGATCCCGAGAAATTCGTAGATCCAACAACACATATACTAAGGTTCAACACCATATTCAACCGGAAAACCCAAGAAAAATTTAACAACCAATTAGGAAAATTCTGGTGGCTTAATTCATCATCAACCTAAATTTTAACATTATGTAGAACAATTTTTGTTTTAGGCCAACTTAAACAAAGAAACGATTTTTTTTGCAAAAAATTAAAAAAAAAACAAGAAAACGAGATAAAAACATTAACCATAATATAATTTGCCTGAGAATCCTACAAAAGGAGCAGAGGTTACAAACTAACATAAAGGGAGCATGACTTTTTTAAATATATAGTATTCCTTTGTCAAACTATGTATCATGAAATATTACTGCTAGAAATAAAGAATTAAATATTTTATATAAAAAAAGTGGTTAAAGCTTCGGCGCTTGGGTTGGGAGGTACTGGATTCGAATCCCACCAGAGACAGCATCCAAACTACTATTTTGTTTTTTATCCAATCTATTTATTTTCTCTATCTATCTATCTATCTATCTATTTATATAATAAATAATTGCCGTGCGTTAGTCACGCAAAAACTCGAGAACGACACGACCAATTTGAATGATCCTTTTTGTGCATTATCCGTCTCAATACAATGGCGGCTTAGGAAAAAAGAAAATTCGTCAAAATTCAAAGGAAAATCCGTAAAATCGGAACCCAAAGGAACACCGATAAATCAACAAAATTGGAAAATCGGAGATTGCGTTTTGTAGAGGAATTTTGTATGGAAATACACTTAACACCACCGATAAAAATTGTATTTCGACAATAATCATTCATTTAAATAGCCACTTCGGATTATTTTCAATAGATGGCGTTGGTTGCGGTCTACTATAAATATAAGTTGTGTCGAATTTTGGCAATCTTATCTTCTATATATATAAAAACAAGTGGATTCAGTTCCCCGTTCGTTTGGCTTTCGCTAAGACGATTCACAAATCACAAAGTCAATTTGCAAAAAACAACTAAATTTTCAATAGTTGCCCTTTGAATCGACCTTTTATTCACTTTTCAATACATTATGCCACCTTTGTGGTTTGCGTTCGTTCGTTCATTCTAACATTTATTTTTTCACAAATCATATTGCTCAAAAATGACGATTCTGTATATTTGTACAAAAGATGATTGGTCGAACAAATGATTGAACGAAGGAACGCAACCATAAACCCACCTTTAGTGTTGAATTCGATGAAAAAGTGACTGGAATGGCCACTTAATCGTCTAACTCAAACGTCTATTGAGAATTGAGTTGAGTTGTTTGATTTTTCTCTCATCAAAATCAGTTTTCGTTTGCTCTAACGAAGTAATTTGGGGCGAAACAAAGTTCGCCGGGTCAGCTAGTACATAAGTATATACTTCTTCTGTACGTGTGCAAGTCACTGAACTCCTAAACGGCTCAACCGATTTTAATGCAATTTTTTGTGTGGGTTCCTGAATGGTTTAGATTCACAATTGGACCGGGTAGGTGGCACTGTAATCTGGATCTAGTAAATTAATTTTTTATTTTTTAACGGAATTTTTTTAAGAATTTTTTCATATCAAAACGCACAACCCTAAAATTTCACCAAGACCACCTCCACGCTCCACCTCCACCCTCAAATTTTCTGTACGTGTGCATGCAATTGAACTCCTCCTAAACGGCTGAATTAATTTTAATGAAATTTGGGGTATGTGTTAAAGTAGGTCTCTGGATGGTTAAGATTTACAATTGGACCCGGTAGGTGGCACTGCCATTGGGTTGTAAGATTTTTTTTTTCTAACGAAAATTTTTGATTTTATATTTTTAAGGTTTTTCACATATTAGACAATAACACCAAAATTTCACCCCCAACACCCCCAATATTTTATAAAATGAAAAAAAAAAAATATAATGAAGTTGACTTTGTGAGAATAATTCATAGTTATGTTTGTGTACCATATTCGCAGAAGCCTCAGTTCGCAATACATGCAGAAGTCACTTACGTCGTAGCTTGGCCTTGTTTTGATATTTCAAGTTCTGTTTGGATATTCCATGCATCATATTTGCGTGCTGACGATATTTGCATTCTCATTTCGAATATGCCACTCATTAATTTCGGTATACCATCGCGTAACCGCCCAGCAACAGACACCATCTACAGCGATGTTCAACGCGGAAAATAGTTTGATGTGGCTCCTTTGATTTCTTTTTGTTGCAAATAATGAACTATAAGTGTTCACTGCTGAACAAAAGGCGGATTCTTTTTTGGACGCACCAGGTGATACTGGCAAAACATTCCTCATCTCACTGATCTTTATCATTCTCCGAACAATTGTTGGAATATTGGCAAAGGAAAAATACGATTTCATGGAAATACACAGATGCCAGATGTACAATGCCAGACAATTTTTGCAACATGGCAGCCATTTGATTGAAATCAGTATCCCAGATGCGCTATATGAGCGAGCTATTTCGGCCGCAAAAAATATCAATTTCAACCGTTCCTTGTTCAATTTGCATAAAGATAAAAATAAAACAAACATTATTTTCTTTTAGTTTTAAGATGCAACATTTATTTCAATACTTTACATTTTTTACATTAATTAGAATATGACTTTCATGGAAATGATTTGAGTTTTTTCTTTGGTTGCTATTATTTAATCAAGATGAAAATCGTCCAAATTTACAGCATATGTTATTGGTCGGCGTCACATTCCTCTGCTACTCGCAATCCATTTTCGGTGTATATATGGGTCAGTGAATCCACAGCATAGAAGCGTTTATTTTCTTGAGTCGCCTATAGATCCATTATGAGCTCACCGACCAAACGAATTCCACACAGTCTTCTCCACTCTGAAAAGCACTAACGAACTCAGAAGCTAAATTTTCGATGAAGTTTTATACCGCAGACGAAAAATCCAGTTTTGATCTGGCAAGATCGTGAAAAAATTCAATCATCTCATCAGGCAATAGCGAGGTAAATTGTGGTATTTTATCCCTGACTTTTTCATTTATCGATTGTTAATTAATTATCTGGGTTTCCTTCTTATAATGTCCGAGCCATTTCTAAATTTCCACACGACGTTTATACGAGTAATGGATTGGTATCGGCGGTATGTTTCCGTTTATTTAACACTTGCCGCTCCACTTACTAATCTTTTAAAGAAAGTAAAGAAGTTCCAATGGAACCAAATTGCTTCGCTTGGAAATTTAAAACCCACTTTGATCTTTGATAGTTCGGTATTAGAAAATACCCAATTTTCGAAACGTTTCTTTATACAGTGGTATGCAGCTCCGTATTAGTGTTACCGCCGTGGGAAGTGTGATGATGGTTCTGAGAATGCCTAGCAGTTGTACATAGCATTAAAAAAATTCGCGCATTTATCGACGGATTTCTTTTTGCCATCATTACTGATCGTTTGACTTTTTCGCTTGCTGGATAGATATAGATTTCCAGTTTTGCCACCCTCTCTGCTAAATGACCAAGTAACTGTTGCATTTGGCTAAGCATTTTATTAATTTCAATGTTATTAGACTCGTTGGTGATTTGCGCGGTTTGGTTTGGATTATCAGATATCCAACTGTGGATGGTGTGATTGTTGTTTGTGGTTTAGCAACTTTGGTTTGTAATCGCTGTACTGCGCTTGTTCTATTATTCTGTTGACTTTTAATTTTGTTCTGATATACACGGCATCCTTTATAATTTGCAGTATGCCCTTGTTGTTGACAAAAAGCTCAAGAAGGCTCGATATCTGGTGTTTTCTTGCATTTTGTCGTGTGGTGATTTTCCGCGCATTTAACGCATTTGGTTTGACGATAGCAAAAGTTCTTGGTATGTCCAAGTTGTTGACAATTCGTACATTGTGGAATTCCTCTTGTCTTGTTAGGTGGCTCAATTTTAACTATACAGTACGCAAGTTTCTTGATATTGTATACTTCTTTATTGTTGTCTTTTTGTTTTAAGTCGATGTAAAACAATGGAAAGTGTTTCCTGACTTTTACACCATCAATTGTGACCATTTTGTATATGTTGGTAATACCTGCGACTTCATGTCCCATTTTTTCTAAGTCTGCTTTAATTTTATCGTGACTAATAGAAGAAGATAAGCCTCTGATAACCACTCTGTAGGCCTTTTCACTCTTCACCTGGTCGGTGTGATATTGGATATTTTCTAGTTGGTTGCTAGATTCATTTTTTAATTCTTCCAGTAATTTTTTGACATTTCTGTAATCATTTTCATTTTGAAAGGTAATCCTAATGTCACAATTTGAGAGCGCCTTAAAATTAGTTGATTCACTTATTTATTATTATTTTTGTCGAAAAAAGTTCGAAATTGTTGATATTGCTCATATTAATGGGTGGAGGCAGTGGTATTTTTGGGTTTTTCTGTTCAGTGTTACTGTTCACACTTTGTGTATTATTTTTTTGGGGAGTTTTCGTTTTTGTGTGCCTACGTTTCTTAGGATTTCTGTTATTAGCTCTGGAAACTTCTTCTTCCAGTTCTTCCTCATCTGTGAAATAATTTTCTATACTCAGAGCATTAAATCTATTATTCTGTTGAGAGACTGGAAATTGCTGCAGCAACCAGTTGGAATTATTTGAATGATGTTGACTGGTTGATGTCTGAATATGGTTGACAGGCAGGTTGTTAGCTCGTGCTGAATCCTCAGCTTTACTAATTTTAACCTTTTTTTTATTTTTAGTGTAGAGTTTTCTCTCTTAAGTTCAGCAACTTCATTACTCAGGTGCGCGATTAGTTTCTCCATTTTCTGAAACTTGGTTAACAGATCCTCGTTGTTGTTTGTTGATGCACTCGGCATTTGTAATGAAGTTCCTTTTTATTTATTTATTTATTTATTAATATTATGTGTATAAACTATAAAGTTTTTGTACAACAAAGAAACAGAACAAATAACAAAAATAACAATACAACATAACAACAATTAAACATGACATAATATAAATTACAAGCAAAATATATACAATTATATATGCATATACATATACAACTATATATACACTATATACATTATTTACAAAATCAATTTAAATCTTTTTTTGTTAAATAGTTAAAAACCTTAGTTTTAAAAATATTAACTGAACTAACACGTTTTAGTTCCAGAGGCAAGCTGTTCCATGTGATAATCAGGTTCATCAAACTAGAATGGTTATAAATATTCGTCCTATTTATAGGCAAGTTGATATTACCCGTACGCAAGGACGCAGAAAAATTTAACTTTTCATATAAATATGTCGGAAGTCCTGATTTAATAATACGAAATATAAAAACAGCAGTTCTGTAGCAGTAAAACTCAAACAAGTCACATCCCAAAATAGAATCTTTAAAAGCTGAAATATGATCAAACTTGCGGAGGTCATGAACATATCGTGTGCAATTATTAAATGTTATCTGAAGTAAACGCCTAGCAGAACTATCACAATTATTAAATACTACATCACAATATGTAAAAATTGGTATAATTAAACTTTTAACCAGGAATATCCGCAGATTAATGGGACAATTTTTTTTTATTACTCTAAGTGAATACAAACTATAATTCACACGTTGACACAATGAGTTAGTGTGATCATTCCAACTAAGTTTAGAATTTAATATTAAACCCAAGTTGTTAATATTTGGAGCAAATGAGATTATATCATTATCCAAGAAAATTTCGGGCATCATATTAAATGAATTACTTCTAGTCAGGAATAAAGCTTTACTTTTACGCGCATTAATAAACAGTGAATTAGTTTTAGGCCACATCGAAATATTTTTAAGGTCAGCATTAAGTTGCATAACAATCTCATTTAACCTTGAAAAGTCGCCACCAATATAAAGTTGCAAATCATCAGCACAAAAATGAAATCGACAATTTACAATATACGAAGGAAGATCATTAATATAAATAGAAAATAGTAAAGGCCCCAATATAGAACCTTGAGGTACACCAGTGATTACCTCACACATATCAGAAACATCATCACCATGCTTAACAAATTGTTTACGATTACTCAAATAAGAATGAAGTAAACTAATGGCAGCACCCGAAAATTTATAGATTAACACAATCAAATGCTTTTGAAAAATCTGAAAGGACTAAAATAACAAATGAATTTCTCTTATCCAAAATTGTTGATAAATCATCAACAATATGCACAAGAGCGGTAGTAGTGCTATGATTAGATTTGTACCCCGATTGGAATTTGCTTAAAAAATTAAACCTGCGTGCAAGTGTTCATTGATTTGAATTTTCATTATCGTCTCAAGTACCTTCGATAAAGCAGGTAATATACTTACCGGCCGAATATCATCAGTACTGCCAATAACATCCTTCTTAGGAAGAGGAATGATAGAAGCTACTTTCCAAAAATTAAGAAAAACAGATTTCGTCAAACACTGGTTCAAAATGAAAGTGATTTGAGGTAAGAATAAATCAATAAATACTTTTATTAATTTGAAATTTACCTTATCAAATGCTATCCGATCCGATTTGACAGTTTGAACCTCATTCAACACTATAGGTTCATCTACACAATCAAATACTAAAGCATCATTACCGGTACAAAAAAAATCAGAATGAGGTAAAGGCAGAACACCTTTATTGTCAGTTAATTTACGGATCCCATTCAAAATTTTTACTGCAGAAAACACAATAGGCGTATCACTTGATTTACATGAAACACCCAGTGATTTTAATTTATTCCATAATACTTTAGAGTTATTAACATTACCAAAATAAAATAATTGTTTAGCTTTCCTAATAGCGTTGTTTGTTTTATTTCTAAAAAATTTAAATGATACAAGGTCATTTTGTAAACCAGATCTCTTGAAAGATCTGTAAGAACGCTCTCTACATTTAATTAAATCCAAAATATTAGCATTTAACCAAGGAGCAGAAAAGCATTTGTTAATAATTCTTTTGCGAGGAACACAAATGGAATCCAAATATATAATATTTGAATTAAATGAATCAAGTAAATTATTTACATCGGAAAACCAGTAAAGATTTGACCAGTCTAATGAACAGAAACAGTTTATAAAATTTTCATTATTGATAGCTTTATAATCAGGAACATAGGTATATGAAATTTTATCTCTGACTCGACCAAATTTATAACTGGCAAAAATTAAATCATGATCAGATATGGCAGGAACTGCAAGCCGTCCAAAAGATATAATATTTTCTTTGTCAAATTTATATATTATTATTAAATCCAATAAGGTATTTTCTAATCTAGTTGGACCAAACGGTAAATAATACAAGTTATATAAATTTAAACAATCAGTAAACTTATTACTAACCAACATATTATAGTTAAAGTCCCCACAGCAAATAGTTTTTACATACTGAGATAAGCATTGAAAAAAAATCGTATGTAGATCATCAATATCTTCAGGACGAGTTGGCGGTGGATTATAAATAATCAAAATAAGAATTTTACCACCACATCCCACAAGTTCCGATGCTAAAACTTCCAATTTACCAAATGCTCCTGCAAATAATTCTTGATTTTTAAAGTATCACGGAAATAAAGGCAAACGCCACCCCAACGTGTATTATTTACTCGATCAGAACGAATAATTTTATAGTTATTAATGCGAAGTGACTGGCTTGTAATTTTACTGTTAAGAAAAGTTTCAGTTAAAGCAAGAAAGTCAAATTTGTTTACGTCCAACATAATACAAACCTCATCAAAATGCTTTACTAAGCTACGAACATTTAAATGACCAAAGTTAATACAAGAATGAATACTTACCTGATTATCACATGGAACAGCGTTTATATTAACTAAATTATTATAGTTTATTAAAATATCGTTGAATCCATTGCTGCAGACATTGGAAACATCTCTCGCAGAGGCATATTTGACCGAAAATTTTTCCTTTGGAACTGCCTAATAAGCACACCGGTAGGCCAGGTATTAGGATCAAGTGCTTTACTACTAAGTTCAGAGCTGATGCCAACTTTAAAACAAATCCAACAAATCAAGATTCCGATTTTTTGGCATTAATTTAAGAACTTTACAATTGTTAATGCCTAAACATGTTTTCACAAGCGTAGAAATATTTACATTAGTAACCGATGGATCAAACTTAGACATGTGAAGCCAAAGCATTGGAACAAAAGGTTTAATTCCAAAATCAAACTGTAGATCTCTAGTACCACAAATTTGTCCATTATAGCAAACATGTTGATTATCCAAACGATTGTTTTGGAAAATTGCATTGATATTGTCACAAGAAGTAGAACCCGTCACATAATTCTCACTCGAAGAAAATGGAGCTGGTTGTGGACTTGGTTGCGGAGTTTTAAACGTTTCACAGAGCAATCCGGTAGTTTGATGACTATAATCCTCACCAAACACAGAAGAGGATATTCGATCAGCAGATATTCCCACAAACAAATCACTGGATACAATTGGAATTTCCAAAGATGCGGGAACACCTAAAACTACATGCGGAGTAATCGTCGTATCAGGAACAGCACACAATCCAACATCTGACTGGATATGACGACGATAGTTAATATCCTCACTGGTATCACAAGAAGGAACGGCGTCAGGAGATAATACCACAGGCAATGCAGATGAAATGAAAGGCTTTACGCCCCCAAGCAAACAATTCAGGATTCTACTAATTTGATTTTTGTTGGAGGCCAACTCATCCATAATATTCGCAAACCCATCTTGCACCATATCGTTGTTGTTAGCGCCATTTACACCAATTAATTTGCTGAAGGTGTGATTTTTAATAAAATCCTTGCAATCATTGTAGAACCACATAATATTAGGGCATTTACTAATAACATTACATGCCGCACGATTGACACAGGCACAGCCATAGTGGAATTTTTTACCACAAAAACCAGAGCAACAAACCATATTATGGTCTGTAAATTGTAAGTTGCATTTGCCGCACTCCATATTACTTTCAAAAATAACTCTTAACGTATAATGGGCAACACAAAAAGTCTATGTATACACTAATTAAATATTTACACTCACTTAACAAGTCACAATATATACATAAATATATTCACTATTTACACTTATATATACAATATTTAGGCACACAAGAAAAATTAATAACATAATCTAAATTCAATATAATTATTAAAAATTATTAAATTATTTTGCAATTGAAAAAAAAAACAAACAGCACATCCAGTCACTTAGCTTGCTCAAATACGAATTTTTCAGTGGAGACTGTGTCTTTTGCAGTTACTGTGGACGCAGTCGCTGTTGGCACAGTTGTCTTTAACTGTAGTGTACGTCTACTTACATATAGAATTGGTAATCTCAACATTTTCATGCCCTTAGGAAAGTTGTTCCCTTTATTTGCTAAGGGTTGGTTCCCCCAGAATCTATAGATCTTCTATAGACGCATCCGTCTCGTTTCCTAATATTATTAGGCTATTATTTTCATCATCATTTTTCATCATAAATTTTTATTTAGTCCCACGAGTAGCACGAGAAATTAACGGTCGCCTATGACAGAGCTCTGCGTTATCATTGGAAGGCTATGGGTTTAAACCGAATGACGCCAAATTCGGAGTTCTATACTAACGACTAAGCACCCTCTTAGCCACGCAGTAATTGGCGTATGTAGTACCACCTTAGCTTTGGTGTGCTAGTTTTTGGTCTGCCCCGAGTATTTAATTTCTGCGGTACCTACCATATCTGGCAAGCATTCCCCTATCCGCCACCCGGGGAGGCGCCTGATGGGGGTAATAGCAAACCCCACACATGCCGAATATATAGCAAAGTTCATTATGAATTTAATTCAGTTTCTACACGTTTTGAAAATATGTTTAGCTATCTAAAAATATAAGTGGTAATGCCGTGGAACCGCGCTAAAAAAATTGTACATAGGCAGCAATTATCTATCAAACCGTTAAATTGTGTAAAAAATTGTGGTGGTTTGCTTGATCCATTTGTAAACACTGTCCAGGACGTGTGTCCAAGATCTTTAAAACATAGTAAAATCCGTCATTGTTTCATCCCATTCATTATAGACCCAGTAGATTGGATGATCTATTTGGAAATGCTGTTGAAACCCCAAGCACATCTCCAGAATTAGCTGGGATATGGTTATTTTTACATTAGAACGAATCTCAAAAATATACTGTATATACTTTAATATGTCAGCTGGTCAATTGGTAGATATTTGATGAATCATGGCAACGAATCGTTTTCAATTTATTGCTTTTCCTCCATTTACAAGATACTAAATAATTTGAAAAGTACTAACGAAAATTTATTAAACTGTTTTTCGCAAAGATCAGTTCTGCATCGTGCAACCGAATCTCTATATATTTAAAAGAAAGGTTTTACTTAAAAGTTTAAACAGTTTTTTATAAGCAATCTTGTTACCTTTTATATTAGACACCGATCGTTCTTCTAGATCTTGAGATATTCTGGCGCGTAATACTCGTAATACGATCGTTAAGAATATAACAAAAAAAAACTGGAAGAATAAAAAGTAAAAAAGAATTCTTAAATTACTACCGATCGTTTTTTATTTGTACTATACACTGTGAGATCAAATTTAAGTTAAAGATAAGATCGTTACGTGTAAGATCAATTCTTCGTAAATACTTTCAATTTATATAAGAAGTCATTAATTTTAGAGATATTTTTTATGTATATACTGTTTGTTACCATTTCTGAGTTGATACGATATCAACTCGATCAAACGATCATTTTGTAGATTTTTTTTTTATATTAATCGGAATTGAACGTGCAGAGGTGGTAGGTAATCGATATTATTACTATACATATTTGTAACCTAGATAAGTAAACGATTAGCATTGGAAATAAATTAATCATTTTGACTTTTAGAAAAAGGGACATTAAGAAATTGTTAATAAATTGTAGTCATTCGACATGGATACCCATTAATTATTCAAATGACATACTCATGAATATTTATCTGTACTCGTAGTGAGGAAAAATTGTAATCAATAAATTTAAATATGGATATTGTATGTAGGCTATTTTAGGAGACATGCTTTTAATTTATGTAATGCAATTTACGATGAAATTCGTAATGGTGTGGTTTAAAAATTGTACCTAAATACCTCCCAAATATAAAATAACAGAGTTTAATTGATTGAGTCCATTATTTTAAAGAGGAAGCGTCCCTTCATAAAACAAATAAGACAATTCATAACCCTTTTTATACCAAAAACTCACAGTTTAAATACAAACGGAACCGAAATTAAAACGGAAGGAAATTAAAATATATCTTTTGTTATTTAAAAAAAAAATTTAATTGATATGATAAATGAGTGGCAATAAATATACATAATATACTACAATAGGATGAGGGGAAATTAAATACAATCATAAGTAAAACGTCTTCAACTAATGTAATCCATATACCCAATATACATTCGGTTGGTGCAATCAATATCAATTATAAGGCGTCAGCAAACTTTTTTTTTTAAACGAACAAATAAAAAAAAAAAACTAAAAGCTTCAAGTAGCTGGCAGGGAAATATAATAATAAAAAAAAGCGTATAAAATTTTCCATAAATCTAAAAACGAAAGTGAAAATTATTTAAAAAGAGAAAAATAATAAAAGGAAATTGAATGAAAACCGCACACAAATGACTAAATATACGAAAAAAGACTACTAAAAAGAAAGTGACTTAAAAAAAATGGAAATTAACGTCTAGACATATGATTTCCACAATTTTATGTTGTATTATATTGATTTAACCATTTACACTTTAAATCCAGCAAAAGCTTTTACGTTTTCAAGCATATCTTCTTATATGCATTATCTTAAATTTCGTATATATGTATTTACAAAATCACTTCACTTCCTACTATTTTTTATTTTTTAACATCATCATCTTTATATATAGCGTTCATAAAAATATAATCGGGAAGAATGAATCTTTTGATTTTTGATTTTTTTTTTTTGTATCTTGTACACCATCCCTTACTTTTGGTGCTTACGTTTACAGAGTACTATAATTCTAACCTGGAAAAATGTATTGATTTATTTGTGTACAACAACAACAGCACCTAAATTAAAAGAAAAACATTGAAAAGCTCCAAGCAATATATTTCAACTTTTTCATTATTTGTTAGATGTTCAAATGTAATACACACACATATACATATACAAACACAACAATAACGTGCGATAGAATATAAAAAGCACACACAAAAGAAGGAAAATTATTTTTGTGTAAAGCTTTTCATGTAAGTAACGAACAACAGTTACAATACAAGAGGAGAAAAATTTATCGAAATGAATCGAACACTACACAAAAAAAAAATATTTGTGAATTGGACTATTGGGAATTCGGTTCAATATTATTGTTGTTGTATTTGTTGATAGCTTTCTGATCTAGATTAATTGATAAGATATGATTTAAATCTTTTTTTGTGTGTATGTATGTGTGTGTGTATGCGTCTAAATAAAAACACAGTTTTATAGTGTGTAAGTGTTTCGAAATCTGCCATTTAGACGCAAAAATGTGTCAGATTATTAATATTGAGTGTTAAAGATTTGATGAGCAATTTGTTTGGTTGAGAGATGTTGAGTGCGTTCGATTTGTATAGCAAATTTGAAATTACTGTACGTGACTGCAAATATAAGAAGGCGATTACAAGGATTTAAGCCATCGTATCATTATTGCTCATGTTAATATGGTTGCGATTATTACTTTCATATGCAAATTTAAACAAATAAGCTTTGCCATAATATATTAGTTTCGCCCAATTGTCTAATGTGATTGGTAAAATTAATGTACGATGGACTGGGCATCGAAACGTCCGAAGAAACAGTTGAAAAACCAAGAACAAAATGTTCGCACCAACTTCTATTCAACCCGTGTTGGACGTTACGCTTATGTTTCTTTACATTTTGATGTCAAAAATCCACTTCAGTTGCTTCTTAAAGTGCAATTTATGTGGATTACCCCAAAACCGTATTAGGAATGTTTAGTTAAGGTGGATCCTTTTCAAATTAGCTTGATATTGTTGCGAAATTCTACTTTAGTGGTCGAGTGTTTAAGGTATACTCCAATGGGTGTTACTTGTCCAAAGGTCGCTGGTTCGAGTTCAACCCATGGTAATAATTTTATTCAACTGATGCGCCTTGAATTCCTCTAATACTGATTGGGCATTGGATTTTAGAAAGCATTCTATAAGGCGGTAATTTGGTAAAACCGACGTCAATATTTATTAGAAAAATGCTGGAATTATGTTAATCATCAAGACTAGGAATTAATTACTTGGATTATTCGCAAAAACCATTACCTACAAGTAATTTTCAATTATGACCCGCATACATCGTTAAGTATTATTGTCAATTCGTATCCAAATCATATTCAATTCATATTCGATTCATATTCAATTCATATTCAGATCATATTCAATTCATATTTAATTCATATTCAATACTTTCAAATCATATTCAATTGATATTCAATTCATATTTAATCCATATTCAATTCACATTCAGATCGTATTCCACACTTCCAAATCATATTCAATTTATATTCAATTCTTATTCAAATCATATGCAATTCATGTTCAATTCATATTCAATTTATATTCAATTCGCAATCAAACCATGTTCAATTCATATTCAATCCGTGTTCGATTCATATTCAATTTATATTCAATTCATATTCAATTCATATCCAATTCATATTCAATTCATATTCAATTCATACGGTGATGAATAATTTCCTAAAACATTCCTAAAACTAAAACGTTTGATTTTGTTAGTAAATCGTTCAACAATTTATTATAAATAGGCAATCAATCAAATTATTGAAAATGAACATCGAGGTTGATTTGATAATAAGAGAAACAAGACTCAAGAAAAATTTAAGTTCCAAACAATAAATTAATAAGAAATTACCAACATAAAATATTAAAATAAAAATTTTATTAGTATCAATTATAAAAATTTAATTTATTAAACAAACGGTTCATTTATCGCATTGCAAACTTGCAATTAATACTTATTTAATGCCACAAATCGTATTCCAGGGCGGGTCATCCATGTGCCTAAAATTTTTAGGGAGCACTAGGTCCATTTAATCCTTAGCCAAAGTATAAAAATATTATATTGGGGCTATCGGGGATAAATGCGACGAGGAAACTATACGTTGAACGTTTATTTATTCTCTTGAGCGCGATCAATACTTCGATTCCACAAATCTTCTTCCAGGGCGGGTCATCCATGTGGCTACAATTTTTATGGAGCACTAGGTCCATTTAATCCTTAGCCAAAGTATAAAAATATTATATTGGGGCTATCGGGGATAAATGCGACGAGGAAACTATACGTTGAACGTTTATTTATTCTCTTGAGCGCGATCAATACTTCGATTCCACAAATCTTCTTCCAGGGCGGGTCATCCATGTGGCTACAATTTTTATGGAGCACTAGGTCCATTTAATCCTTAGCTAAAGTATAAAACTCTTCTATTGAAGCTATCGGGGATAAATGTGACGAGGAAACCATACATTGAACGTTTATTTATTCACTTGAGCGCGATTAATACTTCGATTCCACAAATCTTATTCCAGGCGGGTCATCCATGTGGCTAAGATTTTTAAGGAGCACTAGGTCCATTTAATCCTTAGCCAAAGTATAAAAATATTCTATTGGGGCTACTAGAGATAAGCTACCAGCTTTTTCAAACCGATTTTTGAAACCGATTTTTGAAGCCGCTTTTTGACACCGCTTCTTGATGCCGCTTTTTGAAATTGCGTTTTGAAACCGCTTTTTGAATCCGTTTGGCTCATCCTTGTGGCTAAGATTTTTGGGGAGCACTAGGTCCATTTAATCCTTAGCCAAAGTATAAAATATTCTATTGCTTTTTGAATCCGTTTTTTGAAAATGCATTTTGAAACCGCTTTTTGAAACCAATTTTTGTAACCGCTTTTTGAAGCCGCTTTTTGAAACCTCTTTTTGGAGCCACTTTTTGAAACCGCTTTTTGAAACCGCTTTTCGAAGCCGCTTTTTGAAACCGCTTCTTGATGCCGCTTTTTGAAATTGCTTTTCGAAACCGCTTTTTGAATCCGTTTGGCTCATCCATGTGGCTAAGATTTTTAACCACTAGGTCCATTTAATCCTTAGCCAAAGTATAAAATATTCTATCGCTTTTTCAATCCGTTTTTTGAAAATTCATTTTGAAACCGCTTTTTGAAGCGTTTTTTGGAAACCGCTTTTTGAAACCGATTTTTGAAACCGCTTTTTTTAGCCGCTTTTTGAAGCCGCTTTTTGAAACCAATTTTTGAAACCGCTTTTTGAATTCGTTTTTTGAGACCGCTTTTTGAAACCGCTTTTTGAAACCATTTTTTGAAACCGGTTTTTGAACCCGCTTAAAAAGCGGTTTCAAAAAGCGGCTTCAAAAAGCGGCTTCAAAAAGCGGTTTAAAAATCGGAGTCAAACAGCGGCTTCAAAAAGCGGGTTTCAAAAAGCGGTTTAAAAAAATAACATAGAATTCGGAAAAACCCAAGTAGAGTCCAGGAAAACTCGATTGAATATATCGCTGAGGAAAGCAAAATTATGAATGCAAAACAATTGCAAAATAATCAATTGATCTACAATTCAATTTAGAGGAGTTTTATTCAAATTTGACCCACAAAGCCTCAAAATATTTTCTCGAAACTTTTTGTATATTGGCCAATATCTATCTACAGATATTCGCTTATTGATGCCTTCGAACTCTAAGGTAGTTTAGGAAAGCAAATTATGAATGCAAATACAATCAACCATTTCACGAGTACACAATAAAAAATGAAGCTGACACAATATTTCCATTTGTTTTCATAGCAAATTTTCAACAAGATAAATAATTTAACCATTACTACTTTAACTTATTATATGTTATACTTAGATAATAAATTAATTTTTTTTGTTCCGATTTAGCAAAATCAATTGTGTTGATCAGATTTGTTGAATAAGCTATGTATCATCATTGAATTAATCGTTCATCATGTAATTGATCTATATTCACTAATACTTAGAAGTATTTTTACTTTTAGGAAAAACTTCACATTTCTATATAGGACTGTGACGTTTTTGCTAAACTATTCCTAATTTTTGTTTTTTATATTCTAGAAATGATTTAGGAAAAAGTTCACTCGCATTCAATTCGTATTCAATTTATATTCAATTCATATTCAATACAAATATTTAATTCAAGTGAATAATTAAAGTCAAATAGTGAACTGTTACAAGGTGATAATTAGTGCAGGTGATTAGTGAAAAATTCAATTTTGTCAATTTTTTTCCTTCTTTTGAAGGAATTAGAAAATAGGTATTGTTGAGGCTGCAAAACGTTAGGTAAAAGAGGAAGCACATATAGGGATGCATTTGGAGAGCGATCTTGATCAGCGGATTCATAACCGTCAGGAATAACACTTGTTGAATACAAGCACCTACCAAAAATCAGTTAGAAGTGAGGATCGGTGATCGGTGCGTAATCAAAAGATGCAATTTTTGTGTAATCGTTTAATACCGAGTATCAGAAAATAGAACTTGATTTGAGAGACATGATGAATACGCTACAGCTTTTGGAGGACGCTAAATTCGACCCACAAAGTGTAATACTAAGAGTACCAAATAGAAAAACTGAGAGGTATGATTAAGTCTCTTGTGGTGAAAGTATATGAAGTTGAAAACTGATGGGACCGCCGATTCGAGTTCAGGTCAAAAATCCAATAGGAGGTGAAAGAAAATGCATTTCTTTGGGGATTGCCCAGCGGAAAATTGCAGTACGATTAATTAGATGAGTCTGTTTCTCTTTAATATGATTTTTTTCCCAGCTGGTTGTCGGCCATAATTTCAAGTATTACGTTGTTCTTTTTGAGATTCCATTCTAAATCTACTTTCCATTCTAATGGATGATGAGATAGACAATATACAACTACTACAGAGACTGTCCATAATTATACTGGAATAATCTGAAACTTCAGAGTTCGTTTCACGGCAGAATTCTCATTAACCATTGGATGTTAAGTTTTTAAAATTGCTTGAAGTCATTTTGAATTGTTCTACAGGCATCTGTTGATGCGCTGAGCTGCAATTCCGTGTGCAATAACCATGATTGTTGGATTTCACTGAAAAAAATCGCTGGAGCACGCCAGCTCAATGCAGACCAACAAGTTTATTTTCGGTTGTATCGTCTTAACATATTGTTGATGTGTCATGATGAACGAAGAAACATTTGTGAAATATAAATCGTTCCGTGATGACAATTAGTGCGATGACTGATGTCACATCATGTGCTTAACTTTATCATCCACGTAAAAGTTGAATTTTAAGTTTTGTACTAAAATAGTCAAGAAGCAGTTCAAATAATCTGAAGCAATAACCATTTAAATTTTTCCTGCTAAATTCTGATAAGATTTTAAAATAAGTTCAACTATAATATTTGAGCTTCATACGCAATTAAAATAATAAATTCCAGAGATTTATAAAATAGTACCTGTATGAATTAAGGATTACCTCAGAATGCCTAAAATATAAAAATTCAGCCTAAAGTTGTGCTTTGTTAGAAATAAGCATTTATGTTTAAGATGGCGCTGAATAAGTTTTAAGTCTCACATTTATTGGTTGACCAAAACGATTTAATTTACTAGAAAACAACATTAAAATCTAAACTGAATAACGCTGGTAAAAAAATTTGAGCCATCGCATAATACTTCTGACTAAACGTTTATAGATTGAAGTCAACATTTTCAATAAGAGCCACCCCTATTAGCGCCATAATCAGTGTTGTGTCGTATTGTCTACACTGAGTAGATAATTAATATTCTACATGTATAGCCAGTGAATGTAGAAAACTACAAAATTGGCGTCGGCAATGTAGATAATGTAGACAATATAGCAATTAGCAATATCCTAGGACCTTAGTTATTGGAATCATTTCAAGAGCCACCATTTTCAAGAGAGCTGCATTTTTACTCTATATTTGATGAACATATCCTTGAGGAGAATTTCGAAAAAATCGAAAAAACGGAGAATTTTACGAGTATAGAACTTTACACCATTAATATTTTAAATCAAATACAGAGCTCTACAAATGTTAATGTATAGTATATTACAATAATACTAAAGTAAAAAGTTTGTTGTAATTTTTTTGAAAAATTAATAAAATTGGGAATAACTTTCCCTGGTAATTTCGGTATGGAAAAAATGATTCCCAATTTACAAAAATTTACATCAAACTTTTTTTCTCAGTAGACCTGACAAACCTGATTTGTTAGCGATTTTCATCGAATGTAGATAGCGTTGGTTTCTACGTCTACAAAGGGGACGAGAATTGTCAAATCCATTGTTAGAACGGTTTTAATCCACCTTGATTCATAGCAAACTATGATTCACATTTTGTTCACCAGATGTCTGTAAGCCACCCGTGCCCAATATATATGTATGCCACCTGTGTTGAGTGGGGGAATTACGCAGGGAATTTATTTTATATTCGGATTTAGCCTCATCTATTTAGAGGCGTATCAATGAAACTTATGAATACCAACATTTTATTTGGTTTCGTTAAAAATGTAAACTATAAATTCTAACCAGAACTGTAATTAATACTTCTTGTAGTAGCACCGCCAGATGAAGAGAAATTGTTGACGATTTTTTTATTTTTCGGATTCTTTGACGAACGATTATGATACCTTCGTAGTATATACAGTTGTTAATAACGGCAAATAACGTGTCAGGATCACGTTGCTATGAAAGTTGTACTTGTGAAATACTAATATAACCAACACATTTAAGTAAGACATTTTATAAAACACATGTTTTTCTATTTCGCTAAAAATTAGATTTTTGAATATTTTAAATAAAAAACTTGTTCAAAAAGTTTAAAAAATCACTCGATCGATTTCGACTTGCTAAGTCGTCGTCAGGAGTATCTACTGATTTGTAAAAGTAAAAATTTTGTTATATATAGTAAAAAAAGGAAAAACAACAAATAAAAGAAGGAGAGGTAAAAAATAGGCCATAAAAATTAATCTATTGATCGTCCAGCCATGTGTTGTTTATACGGAAAAATTAATAATAAAACAGGGGGACAACAAAATTCAAGGAAAATCGAAGTAAATTTAATTACTCGACGTATTAGTCATATTATTACGAACGTGACCATAGAACAGGGTGGAATCCGTAATTGGTGAGAAGCGGATTTCTCTCTATTCGTTAAGGTTATTAAATTGGGGGATTAGACGGGTGTGTAGCGAAATTCCGGTTTTCAAAATCCCGGTTTTGTAAAAAAACTCGATTTTTAGAAAATCCCGGATTGAATTTTTAAAATTTGGCATGTGGAAAATGGGACTCTTAAATGATTTTTTGACAAAATTCAAAAATGAGTTTGCAATAAAGTTCTAGAAAATGGCTAATAGGGATGGAATTTGGAAAGAGGGCTAAGTGCCAGTGAGAGTTATCGAAGCCGTCAGCCTATGCAATTATTGCATTTCAAAATGTTGTATTAACAAAATATAGCTTTTTTTATTAATCTTGCAACTTCAAAATGTTGCATTTACAAAATTATATTAATAATTTTGTGCAATTAGAACAAGAAGAACAAAAAACCGGGATTTTGAAAACCGAGATTGACAGTTTTAAAAAAACAAAAACTTTCTAACAGTTAGTTAGTACCTTATGTGGCAGAAAATGTAATTTCTCTAATAAGAGTAAAAAATGGCCCATGTGACCTTCTTTCAGGAAAAGAAATTATTTCATTTCATAAAAATAATGGCTATTTCAAAAATATGCAACTCAATATTTAAAATTTCCAAAAGGTAATGTTTTAAACATTTAAATCCATTCGACTATTTCACATTTATAGTAACGGAAAATGTAATTTCGCTAGGCATCAAAGTTGGTTGAATTATTTTTAAAGCAGCATAAAGCTTATTTATGTTCGAAGTTCGAACTCCTCTTGCTCCACTAAAATTAATATTTGACGCCATCCTCACTTTCTGCTACATCTAAATTTAATTTTTGAAAATACACATTAAGAGCGCCAACTCTTTATAGTGATAGTATAGAATCCAGGATCATTATACTTAAAGTAGATGCTAGTTCAGAAAGATTTTTGACCGGAGTGAAGTATTTAACATTTATCAAAAGTGTAGCTACACAAATCAACAAAAAATAAAAATGTAGCTGTACAATTTAACAAAAAATGTAGGTGTACCTAGAAAAAATGTGGCAGGGTTCCAATTATAATTTTTTCAATTTACTATATATCCCACTTTTTGAACCTCTAAACAAAAAAAGAGTTGAAAAAATTACGAAGAGTTAAAATATCAATAAGTAACTTGAATAAATAATTTAGAGTGAATTTTATTAATTAATTTTTCCAATTTAAATCAATGTGAATATTTTAACTAAAATATTGAATGAATATGAATGATAAATCTGAAAATTTTTCAATATAATAAATCTTTATGGTGTTGAATTAATAAGGATTTTAAAATATAACTCGTTTTGCTAAAAAAATACACTTTGATGGCCATTAACACATATTTCTGGCGTTTTAGGTTTGCCTTCGTGATTTGTTTGAGATATGCGGCATATCGATGCGACCCTCGGGGAATTTCCTATCAATTTTACAATAATTGTGAATATCGGAAAGTGTACATTGAACCGTGTGGGTGTTTGATGGCCAGTAACATACAGATGTGGCCAAATTATTATCACATTTAGATATTTGGAAGATTATTGCTATAAAAAATTAATTTTTCAAATAAAAGTTCAATTTTTTTATGATAGAGCTCGGTGTCATTTTCTTAGACTTCTTTCATCGCTTCGATCAATTCTTATTGGATGCGTGGGCACTTTTCTGCTATTTTTTCTTTAAGAATATCCTAGATTTTTTCGATGGATTCATATCAGGCCTATTCGCTGGCCAATCAAGGGTTTGGATGCCGTTAGTCCTTAAATATTCGGTGACTTTTTTGCTGGCATGGAGCCTTGTGATGCATAAAAACTCCGTCCCCATTGAATTTTTCATTCACAGTCGGTGCCAGTTGTGATTGCATAACGCAGTTGATTCGCGTTCAATATCCCGTTTACTATACATGAAGTGGGAAGAGTCTTTTGATGATATTGCTGGCCAAACCATGACACTAACTGGTTATCTGATCTGCTGTTGGACAGAGGAAGGTAAATATTCTTCTCCTTTTGACCTACGAACGAATGGTGCAGGACATTGCTAGTGTCAAAGTCATCATAGTCTCGTGGCTGAATACAACCTAATCAAGAAATAGAAAAAGATAAAGTTGAAAGAAACATTTATTGAAAAGTGTATATTGTACATATTGAAAAAGTCTCCGTCTCTGAATTGCCACCACACTTTCCTCTTCTTTTGGGACTTGTTAAATACTGAGATGTTAATTTTTGCGAAAATTTGCTGACGAATGATCGGCTCACTCCTATTTTATGGGCTACTTGATGCTGTATAAGATAGCAGAAAATTTCCAGCAGAAAAAATGCGTTTTGCTATTCACCGCTAGAGGCATCACACTCACAAAAATGAAATTTTTTCTGCTGAAATTTTTTTACACCAGCAGAAAATTTTTGATATTTTTATGCAAATTAAAAATTCTCAGCAGAAAATTTTATGAAAAATCAGAGAATTTATGAAAAAGAAGAGAAAATGTATGTTTAAACATTTTGAAGCGATGAAAGATAATTTTTTTTAAAAAAACGATTTGTGTATGTATAGTGTAAGCATACTCAAAACATACTAAAATTATCATAATCATCATTATGCAAACACAGGGCAACATCAAAATATGGCCATCGTTGAAAGCACTCCATACATTTCTGAAGTCATTTTAATGTGACATATTTTCAGTTTTTTAACACAAAAGTTAACAAAACTCCCCTGTAACTACCCTGGGTGTATGTTTTTATGGTAGCTGAGATCATAATCCATATACATGAGCAACGTAAGATTCACACCTAGCGTCAGTAGCCTTCCATACATTTCTGAAATCATTTTAATGTGACATGTTTTCAGTTTTTTAACAAAAGTGTTAGAAAAACCCCCCTGTAACTACCCTGGGTGTATGTTTTTATGGTAGCTGAGATCATAATCTATATACATGAGCAACATAAGATTCACACCTAGCGTCAGTAGCCTCCCATACATTTTTGAATTCATTTTAATGTGACATGTTTTCAGTTTTTTAACAAAAGTGTTAAAAAAACCCCCCTGTAACTACCCTGGGTGTATGTTTTTATGGTAGCTGAGATCTGAATCTATATATATGAGCAACATAAGATTCACACCTAGCGTCAGTAGCCTTCCATACATTTTTGAATTCATTTTAATGTGACATGTTTTCAGTTTTTTAACAAAAGTGTTAGAAAAACCCCCCTGTAATTACCCCGGGTGTATGTTTTTATAGTAGCTGAGATCATAATCTATATACATGAGAAACGTAAGATTCACACCTAGCGTCAGTAGCCTTCCATACATTTTTGAAGTCATTTTAATGTGACATGTTTTCAGTTTTTTAACAAAAGTGTTAGAAAAACCCCCCTGTAACTACCCTGGGTGTATGTTTTTATGGTAGCTGAGATCATAATCTATATACATGAGCAACGTAAGATTCACACCTAGCGTCAGTAGCCTTCCATACATTTTTGAAGTCATTTTAATGTGACATGTTTTCAGTTTTTTAACAAAAGTGTTAGAAAACCCCCCTGTAACTACCCTGGGTGTATGTTTTTATGGTAGCTGAGATCATAATCTATATATATGAGCAACATAAGATTCACACCTGGCGTCAGTAGCCTTCCATACATTTTTGAATTCATTTTAATGTGACATGTTTTCAGTTTTTTAACAAAAGTGTTAGAAAAACCCCCTGTAATTACCCTGGGTGTATGTTTTTATAGTAGCTGAGATCATAATCTATATACATGAGCAACGTAAGATTCACACCTAGCGTCAGTAGCCTTCCATACATTTTTGAAGTCATTTTAATGTGACATGTTTTCAGTTTTTTAACAAAAGTGTTAGAAAAACCCCCCTGTAACTACCCTGGGTGTATGTTTTTATGGTAGCTGAGATCATAATCTATATACATAAGCAACGTAAGACTCACACCTAGCGTCAGTAGCCTTCCATACATTTTTGAATTCATTTTAATGTGACATGTTTTCAGTTTTTTAACAAAAGTGTTAGAAAACCCCCCTGTAACTACCCTGGGTGTATGTTTTTATGGTAGCTGAGATTATAATCTATATACATGAGCAACGTAAGATTCACACCTAGCGTCAGTAGCCTTCCATACATTTTTGAATTCATTTTAATGTGACATGTTTTCAGTTTTTTAACAAAAGTGTTAGAAAAACCCCCCTGTAACTACCCTGGGTGTATGTTTTTATGGTAGCTGAGATCATAATCCATATACATGAGAAACGTAAGATTCACACCTAGCGTCAGTAGCGTTCCATACATTTTTGAATTCATTTTAATGTGACACGTTTTCAGTTTTTTAACAAAAGTGTTAGAAAAACCCCCCTGTAACTACCCTGGGTGTATGTTTTTATGGTAGCTGAGATCATAATCTATATACATGAGCAACATAAGATTCACAACTGGCGTCAGTAGCCTTCCATACATTTTTGATTTCATTTTAATGTGACACGTTTTCAGTTTTTTAACAAAAGTGTTAGAAAAACCCCCTGTAACTACCCTGGGTGTATGTTTTTATGGTAGTTGAGATCATAGTCTATATACATGAGCAACGTAAGATTCACACCTAGCGTCAGTAGCCTTCCATACATTTTTGAATTCAATTTAATGTGAAATGTTTTCAGCTTTTTAACAAAAGTGTTAGAAAAACCCCCCTGTAACTACCCTGGGTGTATGTTTTTATGGTAGCTGAGATCATAATCTATATACATGAGAAACGTAAGATTCACACCTAGCGTCAGTAGCGTTCCATACATTTTTGAATTCATTTTAATGTGACATGTTTTCAGTTTTTTAACAAAAGTGTTAGAAAAACCCCCCTGTAACTACCCTGGGTGTATGTTTTTATGGTAGCTGAGATCATAATCCATATACATGAGCAACGTAAGATTCACACCTAGCGTCAGTAGCCTTCCATACATTTTTGAATTCATTTTAATGTGAAATGTTTCTTGTTTTTTAACAAAAGTGTTAGAAAAACCCCCCTGTAACTACCCTGGGTGTATGTTTTTATGGTAGCTGAGATCATAATCCATATACATGAGCAACGTAAGATTCACACCTAGCGTAAAATGAATTCAAAAATGTATGGAAGGCTACTGACGCCAGGTGTGAATCGTACGTTGCTCATGTATATAGATTATGATCTCAGCTACCATAAAAACATACACCCAGGGTAGTTACAGGGGGGTTTTTCTAACACTTTTGTTAAAAAACAAGAAACATTTCACATTAAAATGAATTCAAAAATGTATGGAAGGCTACTGACGCTAGGTGTGAATCTTACGTTGCTCATGTATATGGATTATGATCTCAGCTACCATAAAAACATACACCCAGGGTAGTTACAGGGGGGTTTTTCTAACACTTTTGTTAAAAAACTAAAAACATGTCACATTAAAATGAATTCAAAAGTGTATGGAAGGCTACTGACGCTAGGTGTGAATCTTACGTTGCTCATGTATATAGACTATGATTTCAGCTGCCATAAAAACATACACCCAGGGTAGTTACAGGGGGGTTTTTCTAACACATTTGTTAAAAAACTGAAAACATGTCACATTAAAATGAATTCAAAAATGTATGGAAGGCTACTGACGCTAGGTGTGCATCTAACGTTGCTCATGTATATAGACTATGATCTCAGCTACCATAAAAACATACACCCAGGGTAGTTACAGGGGGGTTTTTCTAACACTTTTGTTAAAAAACTGAAAACGTGTCACATTAAAATGAATTCAAAAATGTATGGAAGGCTACTGACGCTAGGTGTGAATCTTACGTTGCTCATGTATATGGATTATGATCTCAGCTACCATAAAAACATACACCCAGGGTAGTTACAGGGGGGTTTTTCTAACACTTTTGTTAAAAAACTAAAAACATGTCACATTAAAATGAATTCAAAAATGTATGGAAGGCTACTGACGCTAGGTGTGAATCTTATGTTGCTCATGTATATAGATTATGATCTCAGCTACCATAAAAACATACACCCAGAGTAGTTACAGGGGGGTTTTTCTAACATTTTTGTTAAAAAACTGAAAACATGTCACATTAAAATGACTTCAAAAATGTATGGAAGGCTACTGACGCTAGGTGTGAATCTGACGTTGCTCATGTATATGGATTATGATCTCAGCTACGATAAAAACATACACCCAGGGTAGTTACAGGGGGGTTTTTCTAACACTTTTGTTAAAAACTGAAAACGTGTCACATTAAAATGAATTCAAAAATGTATGGAAGGCTACTGGCGCTAGGTGTGAATCTTACGTTGCTCATGTATATGGATTATGATCTCAGCTACTATAAAAACATACACCCAGGGTAGTTACAGGGGGGTTTTTCTAACACTTTTGTTAAAAAACTGAAAACATGTCACATTAAAATGACTTCAAAAATGTATGGAAGGCTACTGACGCTAGGTGTGAATCTTACGTTGCTCATGTATATGGATTATGATCTCAGCTACCATAAAAACATACACCCAGGGTAGTTACAGGGGGGTTTTTCTAACACTTTTGTTAAAAAACTGAAAACGTGTCACATTAAAATGAATTCAAAAATGTATGGAAGGCTACTGACGCTAGGTGTGAATCTTACGTTGCTCATGTATATGGATTATGATCTCAGCTACCATAAAAACATACACCCAGGGTAGTTACAGGGGGGTTTTTCTAACACTTTTGTTAAAAAACTAAAAACATGTCACATTAAAATGAATTCAAAAATGTATGGAAGGCTACTGACGCTAGGTGTGAATCTTATGTTGCTCATGTATATAGATTATGATCTCAGCTACCATAAAAACATACACCCAGAGTAGTTACAGGGGGGTTTTTCTAACATTTTTGTTAAAAAACTGAAAACATGTCACATTAAAATGACTTCAAAAATGTATGGAAGGCTACTGACGCTAGGTGTGAATCTGACGTTGCTCATGTATATGGATTATGATCTCAGCTACGATAAAAACATACACCCAGGGTAGTTACAGGGGGGTTTTTCTAACACTTTGGTTAAAAAACTGAAAACATGTCACATTAAAATGACTTCAAAAATGTATGGAAGGCTACTGACGCTAGGTGTGAATCTTATGTTGCTCATGTATATAGATTATGATCTCAGCTACCATAAAAACATACACCCAGGGTAGTTACAGGGGGGTTTTTCTAACACTTTTGTTAAAAAGCTGAAAACATTTCACATTAAAATGACTTCAAAAATGTATGGAAGGCTACTGACGCTAGGTGTGAATCTTATGTTGCTCATGTATATAGATTATGATCTCAGCTACCATGAAAACATACACCCAGGGTAGTTACAGGGGGGTTTTTCTAACACTTTTGTTAAAAAACTGAAAACATTTCACATTAAAAAGACTTCAAAAATGTATGGAAGGCTACTGACGCTAGGTGTGAATCTTATGTTGCTCATGTATATAGATTATGATCTCAGCTACCATAAAAACATACACCCAGGGTAGTTACAGAGGAGTTTTGTTAACACTTTTGTTAAAAAACTGAAAATATGTCACATTAAAATGACTTCAGAAATGTATGGAGTGCTTTCAACGATGGCCATATTTTGATGTTGCCCTGTGTTTGCATAATGATGATTATGATAATTTTAGTATGTTTTGAGTATGCTTACACTATACATACACAAATCGTTTTTTTAAAAAAAGTTATCTTTCATCGCTTCAAAATGTTTAAACATACATTTTCTCTTCTTTTTCATAAATTCTCTGATTTTTCATAAAATTTTCTGCTGAGAATTTTTAATTTGCATAAAAATATCAAAAATTTTCTGCTGGTGTAAAAATATTTCAGCCGAAAAAATTTCATTTTTGTGATAGTGATGCCTCTAGCGGTGAATAGCAAAACGCATTTTTTCAGCTGGAAATTTTCTGCTATCTTATACAGCATGGCTACTTGCGCATGCGTATACTGGCTTATTTCCAAATACGTCGAAATTTTGGCTCTGGTTACAGCACTGACGTCCTTTGCTTTACCCATAATGAATTTCACTAATATTACAAAAACCACTGTCACTTTTCAAAATCACAAACGAGACTGAAATTCTTCAGTAAAATACTGATTCTTTAATACTACCTTGTTGTCATAAAATCAAAACAATTCAGAGGTCAAACTAATTAACAGAAAAATAAATACTCGGAATTCATATTTTCTCGAAAAGGGTTTACATAGGAGATATTAATGGCTCATAAAATGCGTATTTTATGGGTATATTAAATTTTTATTGCACTAATTCCTTGGATTGGTCGATATCTACCATAATGACGTGCCAACTATACAATACGTTGCAGTTCGGCCTTTGAAAATCACATTATCGTGAATTTCGTATGAAGTGAAAATAATTTGGCCATTCTAGAGATGGCTAGAACAATATGAGTATTCTGGCATTTTAGGCATGCCTTCGTTATTTGCCTTCGACAATTGTTTTGTTTTTTAGTTTAAGTTCATTTTTATTTTTCGTTTTAGTATATAAAGGAAAATATTTCTTAACACAGTTCACCATTATTCTTGTCCATGATGCATTTGAATTAAGTTCTCTGCAAGTTTCATGAATCATTGATTCTAAAATATGTTCTAGCAATACTGAATCGGTATTGTCAGAAATTTGGGCTGAAACGAAATCGTCAAGTCCTTTTGGAATAAAGATCTTTCTTTCAGGATTCATAATCTATAACATGTACTTATCTGGCAGAACCGATTTAAATTTGTAAGTTAACATATTAGCAGCAACTTTTCAAAATATTTGTTTTGTTTTGTTCCAATATTAGTTTGTTACGAAACCGGTAACTCGAACTCACAATGAAAGGATAGAAGGAAACTTTCGAATATAAATTTCAAGGCAAACCTCGTTCAATTAATTATAATTATCCCACGCCATTTTGTTCTGAAAAATCCTTGGCAATAAAATAATTTAAAATTGTTATTAGCCATCTCTAGAAATATGTGCTAATGGCCATCAAAGTGCATTTTTTTAGCAAAACGAGTTATATTTTAAAATTCTTATTAACATAAAGATTTATTTTATTCAAAAATTTCCATATTTATCATTCATATTCATTCAATATTTTAGTTAAAATATTCACATAGATTTAAATTGGAAAAATTAATTAATAAAATTCACTCTAAATTATTTATTCAAGTTACTTATTGATATTGTAACTCGTCGTAATTTTTTTCAACCCTACTTTTTGTTTAGAGGTTCAAAAAGTGGGGTATAAATTAAAAAAATTATAATTGCAACCTTGCCACATTTTTTCTGTGTACAACTACATTTTTTGTTAAATTGTGTAGCTACATTTTTATTTTTTGTTGATTTGTGTAGCTACACTTTTGATAAATGCTAAATACTTCACTTTCGTAGATTTTTGACTAGCAATTTGTGTGCGGCTTCACTGATTAAAATCGTCGAATTATCCTTGCATACACTCAGCGAAATTGAATTAACCTCACATTGATTTTTTAGCAATACATAGACAAATTTGAAATATTTTTATTTCTTTTTTTTACAAAAACATAACGGAACTTTGGAAATGTAAAAACAAAAAGCAATGTGTAAGAAGAAAATAAAACAAAAAAATATAGTTTGTTGAACGAACAACAACGAAATTAAATTAGCCTCACAAAAAAAAAACAATAAATTAGTATTGAAATAATTCGGGAAATCACCAAATTGTATTTTTCATACGTGTTTCATTTTGCGAAGAATATAATTTATTCGAAATAAAAATTATTTAACAAAAAATTGTAAAATGGGACGGGGAAAACGATTGACAGATGAAGAAATAATTGCCATTGAAGCATACATCGACTCAGGGCTAACAAACCGCCAAATTGCAGCCAAACTGAACAGGTCGCCAAAGGTTATCAATAATTACATTAAATTAAAGGAGTCATACGGAACGTACGCTGGCAGTGGAGCTAAACCAAAAATAAACGACCGATGTAAGCGTCACATTTTTCATAATGCTGTCGAAAGGCACATGACAGCGCCGCAAATCCGTGCAGAAATGCAGCTACCAGTTACAGTTCGTCGAGTACAACAAATTTTACGCAGCAATCCGTTAGCTGATTGGAGAAAAAGAGTTGCAAAACCGTCTTTAACTGCGTGTCATAAAGAAGCCCGATTATTATTTGCCAGATCTCACATGAGTTGGGACGAAAAGTGGAAAACGGTACTTTTCAGCGATTGATTGATTGATTGGACTGTAGAACCAAGTACTTGACAAGTGTCCCGGATAACGCCGGGTCTATTCCTACAGCCTGTTTACATATAACAGTAGGAGGGATAGGAAAGGTTTTTTTTTGGGGACTGAACGACCCGGTTTCAGACACCTAGCGATCGTACGGCACAACACAATTCTAATCTACTGAGGAGGGATAAAGGTTTAATAGGTTCAATGGATAACGATGATATTGGTCTTCAAAAATTGCTTCTTTAAATCAGCACCCTGAGAGAAAAAAAATATTATTATTTCACGTGCATCTGGAAATTTCCTGAAATATAATTCAACATTAATACTTTTTTCAGCCACCTAGGTAAATTCGATATTTAGTAACACAATGACAACACAATTCTAAACTACACAATGACCAATTAATATTTCAATGAATTATTATTCCACAACATCTTAAGATTCCTGAAATGTAATTCTGAATTAATGTTTTCCTTCTTCCTAAATAATATAAACATTTATTAATTTACTCCTGCTACAATAACAACTTAATTTCTTTTAATTTATTTACCCTTTCATTTACCTATTCTGTCATGGTAAGGCTGTATGGTACTGAAATGTCACAAATGATGCTTCTCACAAATGCACTAAATGTCTAAAAAAATATTTGGTTTGTCTAAGGTTTGAAACGTATAAACCAACTTTTCAATATTCCATCCTCAAACAGCGAAACCCCCTACACCAATTGTTAAGAAACATAAAATCGAAATATAACACATGATTTTCAAGATCAGTCTCGAAATGACGTAGAAATTGCAAAACTTAAAAATATTAAAAATTTCAACTTTTATCAATCGAAAAAATACATCAAACGATAACTTTTTGTTCTACGCCGCAATGACGAGAATATTTGATAATCTATACTATCCCTAGCAAATCACTTTAAAATTAATGTGTCCAAGATAAAAGGTCATTAAATTATTAATACTCAAGCTTTTAAAGAATCGAACAAGTTCCATACATTAAAGAGGCAATTAAATATTTATACTTAAATAGAAATTTGTTTTATCAGTACAGTACAGCCCTAATTTAAAATTGAAAATATAATATATAATACAATTAAAATATAATACAATTATGTACAATAAAATACAATCCACCAGTTATAAATTCTAAATAATTTAACTAATTATTATTGACGCCATCTACCGGCATTTATAAAACTAAAAATAACAAATGCCTACTGATAGATGTCACTTCCTTAAGTTACAATCATTTAACTTTGGTAACATAACACTATACATATGTTCTATTACTCATATTTAAATTTTATTACTCATAAAAAATGGTACTTTTCTGCGATGAGAAGAAATTTAATTTGGATGGCCCAGATGGTTCCCAATATTACTGGCACGATCTAAGGAAAGATACAGAAATCCGTTTAAGCAGAAACTTTGGTGGAGGCTCGCTGATGGTTTTGGGTGGATTTTGCTACAACGGAAAACTTCTGCTTGCCTGGATTTCTACAAGAATGAAATCGAAAGATTACACTGATATGTTGGAGATCAGCTTAATTGAACACGCGGAAGATCTTATAGGCGCCAATTATGTGTTTCAACAGGATAATGCAGCCATTCACAAATCGAAAGAAACAAAAAAGTGGTTTTGTGAACGGAGTATTGAGGTGATGGACTGGCCAGCTTGCAGCCCGGACTTGAACCCCATTGAGAATTTATGGGGTATTCTTTCTCGCGAAGTTTATCGGAACGGGAAGCAATTTGGTTCAGTGGCTGAATTAAAACTAGTAGAAGCGGATAATTGAAATTGTCCGACAAGCGCTCGATAAAATAGGAAAAATGCAACAGACGGACGGACAGAGGTGTAAAACGTCTGAAACAACTAAGGTGCTAATACAACAAATTAGCCCAAAAGACAAAAAATTAATAAACTCTTAAGCAAATCAAAAAAAAAATTACAGAAACTAGTTTTGAAATAACACTCTTTTTACTATAGATACAATAAAAGTATGCCTAGAATAATAATTGAAAATTTAAAAAAAAAGTAGACAGCCGCATCTGTGTGACCTCTATTTTTAGAAAAAGTTGAATATCTCGAAAACTACTTGATCTAGAATTCCCAAATTTTAAATGTGACCTTTTTAGAGTAGTATCTATCTGTGCTCAGATTTTGAGCTCTCTGGTGTGTATAGCTTTTGCTGTGATGATAGTGCCAACAGACAGACGGCCTAAATCTTTGTATAAGCTTGCTCGCAAGAGCGAGCGCTAAAATCGCGTTAGAGAAGCTTGGATTGAAATTCGAATAGAAGTCCTACGAAAATTAGTTTTAAGCATGCCCGATAGATTATTCGAGGTGATTAAGAACCAAGGTGGGCATACAAAATATTAAAACATAAAATAATTTTTTTTTTCATATCAACTTTGGTATAATTCTAATGGGCTTGGAATTGAGGCTAATTTAATTTCGCATATTTTTATGACATTTAAAGTAGCTAATAAAATTAATTTTGTTTTCAGTTTTTTTCAAAAAATTATAATTTCTATTTTGTATTGTTGAGAGTAAATAAAATAAATGTTGTTTAATTTTTTTTAACCTAATGCATATGCTTTATTTTAATAAAATGCTACGAGGCTAATTCAATTTCGCTAAGTGTATATCTTTGATAGCCAGGGTTTCAAAACTTTCAAAATATCTTCCAAAATTATAAAATCATTTTCCTCCAACGAGTTTTGATATTCGGTCTAAATGCTCCGTTCTTGCTTTAATGAACATTTTTTTCTGTGATATTATTAAAACATACCTGCGATTCACATCGCCTAGCTCATTGCTATATGTTACTCCCTGCATTCTTCAATGTAATATATTCATGTGACTGTTTATTGAACAAAGGGAAACGATTAGCCTTTTTTGTCTTTTTCTGTCTCAAACATCGTGGGAATATTAATAGATTTCTCTACGTTTTCGGTCGAATTTAAAATGTCATTAGAGAACACATGAAACAAATAGTGCACCATAAATAAAAACAGGTTGATTGAATTTTTATTGCATACAAGAATTTAATTTTCTAAAACCGTACACATCCAGTATTGTGATGGGGTTTCGGTATTGGGAACTTTTGCTTCAATACTGATTTTTCTTACCAGTATAGACAACCGTAGAAACTAAAAAAACATTGGAAAAATTACAAAAAAAAACAATTTTCTACATTTTCTACCAATTATCGACATATTTTACCAATTAACGACATTGTCTTCACAAAAGTCAATTGTCTACACGCACAACACTCCCCTAAATCAACACACGTGAAAATCACTAAATTGATACTTCTCAAATATGTTCACTTAACTGGAATTAACGGCTTTAAGGCATACATATGTTTTATAATTTTACGATGCCATTGGAATTTTAAACTAAATGAAAATATGCGAATTCTCGACTCAACATATACCCACCCCAACCTACCCAAATATTTTATAAGCGGATTACAAACGAAAATGTAAATACTAACCCATCATACGAGTACGGTTGCAAAAATAATAATAATAACAACAATAATAATCTGAGATTTTAATCTGATTGCGCCCATATCCTTATTTTATTTTACAGTATAAAGTCACAATTTTCATTATTATAAGAAAATTGTCGGAAGACATTTACCTTATATATATATACCCTTTAATTGCGGGTAACATTTATACATATATATATAGTATGTAAACAGACGGTTAAGTCACTTATACATGAAACAAGCAAAAAACACTGTAAATCCTTATAAAAATATTTCTCATGAATACCTTCCCAAAGGATCAAAATGAATTAACATAATAAAAAAAGGTTTCCATTACACACCATTGCTAATGAAAACTAGTTTTTCACATTAAAGTATAAATATCTACCTATATGAATCTCACCCCTAATCGTATACTATACATATATAAATAAGCTTTACAGCATTCCATTCTATATATATATATATACATAAACATATAATATACATATAAATACATACATACAACATAAAATGTGTCATAATAGATCCTTAACGAAAAAAGGAAAAAGCCACGTACTAATCTAATAAAATGGCAACAACAAAAAATAAAATTCGTCATTATTTTATGATTTTTTAATGCTTTTGAACATAAAGATGAAGAAGGGTTTTCCTGTACTCTATATACATGTATATACATAAGAGGAACAACAACGATGTCAAAAAAGCTCTTTTTATGGTTTACTATGCACTTAAAATAGAATAAAAAAGCTCATATATATTATGATGATGAGTATATGATGATTATATGTAGATGATGATCATCATCATAAATAACGACATAATTCAACGGTTTTTTTTTAGAAATTTTCAGTTAATTTTCCAGGTCAATGAAAATTTTCGATTTTTAATATTTTTTTGGTTGTTGTTGTTGTTGTTGGTACCCAATTTTCCTTCATATCGATAAATTATCGATAGTCGTAAAATTGGGAATTTTATTCAGTTGATTAGAGAATGGGTATATATTGGTTGTATTACTCGTTTACAGAAAGAGGGATAAAATTGACATTTAGTCCTTGTATATACGTTTCGATTACATTGAATTTAAATATATATTATATGTATGTATGTATATAGAGGGGATCAAGGATAACATCTCGATATTAAACGTTTCACTGTATATATAAACCAACTTTATATTTTCTTGGTACCCATAAAGCTGCTAACAAACACGTAAAGTATTTAAATTTTAATGATCAATTCAATAAAAAAGTTATCACCTCCCTTTATATTGACAATAATATTATACATATACCCCTTCTCACGCCACCACCCTCTTATAAAAGAAAGGCACAAGTTTAAAAAAAAAATAAGTTTTAAATTTTAATGGTGGTAATAAAATTTGATTTTGATCAAACCATCACCCATCGCATCATCAACATCACGTTGTTGTCACACTCCATCTTTCCAGGACTATTGAGTTAAAAACCACACCAAAACCCTTTTCAAAATTGCTACACAATAAAAAAAAAAGAAAAGGGGTGACTATTTTTTTTAAGTAATTGAATATTGAGGAATGTTGATTTTTATCAATATGGTGTCGGTTTAATGTCACACAGGGTTACAGCTCACTGTCCAAACAGTTCACACTTCTGTTCGTTTATTGTTAATTTATTATCTCAAACATAAATATAAATATTTAAGTTTAAAGGAACAAAATTAAATTCCAAACAAAACAACATATGCGGATTGGTTTTGGGATGGTATTTACGTAGAATAGTTCGGTCGTGTTATGTTGAGTCATGCGGAAAGGTGTGGTTTTATTCGAAAACAGAAGCAGCAACAGTAGGTAATGCAAACAAAATAAATGAGAAAGCGAAACTCAAGATTTTTAAGATCGATAATGTCTTTAAATAACAATTAAATATACATTCAAAGTCGCGAAGTATATAAATCGCAAAAGCATATAACAGACAATAAAAATAACAACAAATGTTTAGTTTATTAAAATAAAATTGCAATGTCATTACGGGCGCGCGAAAATGAGAATATAGATGACAGAACTGTCAACGGCATATTTTTATATACATGAGAGATACATGATGATACACAAGTAGTTTCGCTGTTCGTTCATTAATAATCTTTCGAATCATTTTGGGTGAGTTTCATATTTTTTTCTTTTTTCAAGGGAGTACGCGAAGGCGTGGAGGTCTTGATATAATATTAATAAACGACCAGAATGGGATTAATTTTATCCGGTATATGACTATTGCGATATAGTGGCTTGGGTGTAATGTATTACTTATTCATATCAACCTGTCAAGAATTATAAAGTTGTTATTTTAAGTTTCATCTTATCACGTGTACATGCAAAATGTTGACAATAACAGATTTTTTAAGATTTAGTTGTATTCAGATAAAATGAAAATTGTTAGGTTAGAACAATGTTTTCGAAACTTAGATAATCTCTTGATGTTTTATTTTCAATTTAATGAGCCTTTGTCAAACAAGTACATACATACATTTTAAATATGCATAACTGAGCAAAAATAAATGCTCAATTGCATTGGATTGCATTCTTGAAAGTTTTACGGTGTGTAAATTAAAAAATAAATCGTGGATATATTTTGGGTTGTTCTAGAGCAGTGGTTCTTAACTTATTTCTACTCGCGGCCCGCCAAATAATTCATATTTTTTTGTGGCCCCCATTTTTTTAATAATAATTTATATTTGTTAAATTATCTATAACAATTTTTTTTTATTGTTCGTGGTTTTCAATTGAATGCGATAATATATTTACTACAAATCCCGGCATGCATTGCAATGCCACACAAAGAAAAAAAGTGTTTGTTTATAATTCTGTTTATTGAAGTCCTTTTGGATACAAAATATTTTTTGTTTTTCCATCCAGGAAATTGAATCCGTCACTTTGGCTTACAAGAACATGCATAATTCTAAAATACGCTAAGCGTTGTTTTGAAATCAAGTGCTGTAGATTAGTTTGAACAAATGTACCCAATTCTTTGACATGAAAATATCTTTCTTATTGCAAATCACAATCGAAAATGTCGTTTGCAGATCTACTCGGCCCAGTCATTCTGAATTGAATCAATGCTTTGATAGTGATTGCGTCATTTTACACGTTTTACACGATTGGGTGGGAATCGTATTTGCTGTGGTTGAGAAGTGCCCCAGTATACATTGTTTTCAAGAAGATTTAATTCTCGTTATGCTTCACGAGAAGTGGCACATACTTGACCGTTAAGAGTTCTCAATTCTTGGAAGGATGTTGGTTCACGGGTTAATGTCCGCACGGCCTAATACGAGAAAACATTTTCACTGATGCATTCCTTGTGTTTACTACACTTGTCACTTTAGAGTAACAAAGCGTCTTTGCAAACATATCATGTGATTTGTCTTCTTTAACGACAGCTTTGTAGTCATCAGCTGGCATTAATTTAAAGGCAGTTCTAACCAATCGAATTAATTCTTTGTGTTGATCGAATAAAGTTTGTAAAGTACGACAATTACGACTATTTCGTTCGGCAGTGGTAGTAGTGATAAATTTGCAATTGCAAATTCCTTGAATGTTGGCATGTAATTCTTGCACACGATATTTGTTGTATCGAACAATGAAATTTGAAAACACGAATGGTACTTTCATATATTTACCAATAAATGTTTCGACTGGCCTATACCACCTGACACCAACGTTGATAATAGTTCGGGTAGTGCATGTAATTCTGGTAATATCACATTTCCTACCGCGCAGCACATTCCTTGTATTTTTCTTTTGAATTTGAAGGCACTTCGTGTACTGATTGCATAAATTATCCATTGTCTGGCTTCCCGTTGCTTGTCTGTTTCTGACCGCGAGTTTATACGACGGGTAAAAATCTCGGATTTTTGTATCTCATCGTTTTAACCAATTACATCACGTAAATTATACAACAGACACGCCTCTTTCAATACAAAAAAGATGAAAAAAATTAAAAAAAAACTGGGATAGAAAAATCCGAGATTTGTATCCGTCGTATGAACTGGCAGTGAAGTTCGTATTACTCATTAATTTGCTTGTTGTTTGGCTAGCATAATTGAATTGACAGCGACAGCAATGCTTTGGGCGACTTCGAGCCCATCAATACTTTAATTTTATTTAAAAATTAATAAAAAAATGCTTTTTTAATAAAATAAAATTTTCTTTTTTTTTTTTGAATGACTGGGGTTGGTGATTGAGCTGTTGCTCTCCATATTTCCAAAATAGAATAGAATATTGTTTTGATTTTTTGTATTACTAGTAAACAAAATTCTGATAAGCAAAAGCTGTAATTATTAGGATAACAAAATCCAGAGAATCAATTTTCTATTTTAGTAAACAGAATAATAAATTTTTAAAATTAATCAAATAAAATCTGTTTTAACTTGGGTACAGAATTATTTTAAACGTAAAAGTACGGTACTGAATACAATTGCAACGATTACACACACACCATCGATTGTGTCTTGGTTATCACAGTACTACTCATTTAAATGACGATGGGCTCTGTTTGATTGGGTCGGAATATCGTATTCAAATGTATCGTATCGCCTTCCATCATATTCAATTGGATAGATGAGGATTCATTTTAATATTGATAGTCGGTATGATTATAAATTGAACAACACATTTCAGGCGATTCAGGTACACCTGGATTCAGAGGGCATATCCCTTCATAAATATTATGTAAACCTGCTCATTTTAATATAAATTTTCTATGAACAGTTTGGATCAGGTTGGATAAATGGTGTGGACATTTAGGAGGGTTCCTTAATCCAGGGGACAGACCCCTCAAATTCAAGCATGTCACTAATTTCATATAATCCCTTTCCCCATGTTCTACATGCAACTTATACATGGTAAAAATTTCATGACGATAGAGTAAGCAGTTCAAACACCCTTTCGAAACAAACAGAGATTTTTGGAAAAACTTTTTTTTGGAGCATTTAAGCAAAGGGGGCCAACCCTTTTAAAAATATTAAAAAAACCTGCTCATTTTGATACAAAATACCTATATTAGAATTCGATTGAATCAATGGCATAGAGACTTATAAGAAGAGACCGCTTAATCTATGGGATAGGCACCTTTAAATTCAAGCATGCCACTAATTTTATATAAACCCTTTTCTAAACTTACTACCGTGGAAAAACATATAACACACAACTGATCTATAACACAATCAATTGATTTGTATGCTGAAAATTATATCTATATCCACATTATAGGCGCAATTTGTATATATAGGAATCAAAAGCTATGTAATTAGTACCCTGAAAATGACATCCATGTCAGCATTATTGACGTAGATAGTTGGTAGGTACCAAAATTGACATCGCCCCCTCCACCACACTTTCCAAAAAACCAAAGGTGAATAATGTAATCAGTACCTCCGAAATTGACACGCACATTGGCGTTGATAGTATAGGCATATATTATAAAGTATATATATACGCTCCTAAGTGAACCAAAAAAAATTTGACTCTACCCTTATTGAATGTAAAAAAGTTCAGTGCTCATTTTTTCATCAGTATATTCTACCCTTTTTTCATACAAATCAAGGATAAAAAAACGGTCGAAATTTTTCCATAGAAAAATAGAGCTATGTCGCTTCTGTTTGTATTCTATATTCTGTGATATAGGTGAGCACCAAAAAGGACACCGCTTCCCATCTTGAATTTAGAAAAACAAAAGTCGGTAACTTAATCAGTACCGCGAAAACCCCGAAAATAACACTCACCTCGGCATTATCGGCGTTGATAGTAGTTAGGTACCAAAACCATACGGTTGCCCCCTTCATTCATCACGACTTGCAAAAAACAAGTCAGTAACGTAAGCAGTACCCCCTAAACCCCGAAAATGTGACCAATGTCAGCATTATAGGCGTAGATATTAATCGGAGGTAGTAAAAATGACCCGGCCCTATCTCGCCACACACAAAACAAAATTTCTCCATCTCGGATCTTAAAATGGATGCCATATACCTAATTAGCACTCCCGAAAACCACGAAAAAAACATCATTGAAGAAAACCAAAATCACAGGCCGAATTTTTGTTGAAAAACAGTTTCTTCAGTCAAGAATTGTCATTTTCGCTTAAATTTTGAAAACCTGATTTAAAATCTTTTATTCTTGGTAGTTTCTCTTGTAAATAATATGCTTTTCAATATAATTTCAACAAACGAAGAAGCTTCTATGGAAGAAGCTACTCACGGTTAGCCGTTTTCGGCCAAAAAGTACAGAATATCTCCTCACAACCCATAGAATACATATATAAATTTTTATTGAAATCGGTGCAGTAGTTCTTGAGCTTATCGATCGAAAATAATGAAAGGGCGCTGCAACTTCCACACTCAGAGAAAAATTTGGATAAAATATTCCTATAAGGTACATCTCATGCAAAAATTTTGTTCCATTTTCAACCTTACATAAGCTAGGAATAATAGCGCCATATTATTAATAATACATGCAATTTTCAATAAACACGGATTATTCCTACTATAATTCTTTATTATACATAATAATGCATGAGTCGTTCAATATTCAGAATTATATTATACATAAGCTATGAATCACGTATGGTACAATTTGATATGTATTGAGCGTAGTAAAGATTAATTTATTCTTTGTGGTTGAACAGTGCATGGCTACTTAAGTGTAATTCGACAATTGTTAAGAGCGAATTATGCAACTTTAGTGCACAATTAACTTTGGTAATACCTTTTTAAGAATAAGCAATGCTTAAGTAATGGTTTACCTATTCTTTGGATGGGAGCGAAATATAAATTAAAATGCATATTTTATTTTATTTAAAAGGATAATTTATTAATTTTTTTTTTAATTTATTCATAATTGAATTATCAATAAATCTGCATTTAATTCAAATTTGATATAATATTATAAATTCTATTAAAAATAACATTTACTATAAATAATAATATAAAAAATATAAAATTAATAAATTATATGAAAATAATAGTTTATATATATATATAGTTTATATATATATATAGTTTATATATATATATATATATATATATATATATATATATATATATATATATATATATATATATATAATAATGGATTTATAACTATAACGTCCTTGGTAAGAAATATTTCTCCCCATTATTCAGTACGTGTACTTGAAAAGGCTTTCTGCTTACAAGCGTGTCAATATTCTTCGAATAACTTCGAAAAACTGTATTTGAAAAACTTCGAATACAACTGATCGGGACATCGATCACTACTAGTATGTCGCACACGACTGTATATATATATATATATATATATATATATATATATATATATATATATATATATATATATATATATATATATATATATATATATATATATATTTATATAAATCCGATTTATCTTTTAACTGCTTTTTAAAGATGTCCCCAATGTTACTTTTGAAATTGTCCCATGATTTAAAGAGTTGCCCGTGATTCTTAGGATAAATGCGTTCAAAATCAAGTTCGATCTGTAGACAAATAATTATAAAATTTATATTACTTGACTTGAAATTCTTATTCATATTCAGTTATTGAGTCTTATTGATAGTATGCGATATTTTTCGTTGTAAACAAATAAAAAAATATGATAAAATAAATTAAACTTAATTTTTAAAGTAATATTTATAAGTAATAGTAATCTTAAAATAAAGTTTTATCTAATTTAGTATTTAGTTAGTACATACTACATTAATGGTACTTACAAGACGATATCCTTTTGTATTTTTATATAATTGCCATTCCGTTATAAACGAGGCCGTATTTTTTGTTTTAGACAACTCAAGACTGCGGACGTTGAAAGTTTCTGTCCTCTTCTGTTCAATAACTTCCCACGGAGTGTTGTGAACTTTGAGCCAATCCTTATTATCGCATTTTTCTACGATATCTTAACAAAAAATAAAACAAAAAGCGACAGTTTAAAATGTTAATCAGAACTTAAATATATTTACAATTTGTACCTGGAAAATCAGGATCCGAATCACGAGTGTGATGAGGCGTTTGTATGCGTCTTCTTTTAATGTCGGTGAAACATCCAACTTTCTTCAAATTTTTCGATATGACGCGGTACTTGTTGTACAATTTCCCTGATGGGTTTCTACTCGTGTTAAAATAGTATTCCTAAATTCAGAGAAAAAATTAATATTACTTATTAGAAACAAGCATTGTTTAATTATTTTAAGTATAATTTATTTAATTCAACTATTTAGTATATTAGGTAATAAACAGGGATAAACTCACTGCATTTTCTTCTGGAAAATATTCAACTATTTGCGAGGTTACGTTACGGAAGTCGGTTAATGTCATGCATTTGTTCCGTTCCACATAATACCGTGCAACATAAGTACAGAATGTTTCCCTTAATTCGGGTGTAAATTGCGGAGGTTTATTTGTGTCATAAATCCTTTTAATACTGCTGCCAGTTGTGGTTAGGAAAAAGGTTTTTAAATCCTAACAAAATAAATAAATTAAAACAAATCGAGTTGCATTATAAAAACATACGAAAAATAATGATGAAGTCGTTGGTGATGAACTAGGGGATTGATATGGAGTTGAAGAATGCATTCTTTCAGTTTCCTCGGAGAACTGCTGAAGGACCAACTGGCTACTGCTTGTGCTTGGTTTTGTTTCAATACTATCGTTCAATGTTGGGCAATGCAGGATATTTCAGATAATATGTATATACAAATCAAACTACAAAACTAAAGGTCATTACATTTTCTTTCTTTCACTCTATAAAGTTAGCCCTAAAACGTGGTTGGTTTCCAAGATCATTTTCAAAAAGAGAACCGATTTTTATCTCGGTTAAATACTGGAGATTGCTCATGTTGATGTTGCTACCTTAGAATTAATTTAGTATTATGTTCGTATTGGAATAAAGTCTTACTAACTACTTACTTATTAATTTCGGCAATAATGGTTCCATATCTCATTCCTTTAAATGTTTGGCTAGTGGACAATCGATAAGGATAAAAATAAATTCATCGATATTATTTAAATCACAGTCTTCGATATAACTACCAGCAGGCTCCATCTACAATTGAAATCAGTAACGTTTTTGTTTCTTTATCAATTTATTATAATTTGTGTTTTACGATTTATGTGATTTACTTAAAAGGTAAATATTTTTCAATGACCTAACACTGAGCCTGAAACTACATATACAAAATTAACAAAACTAAACTATAGAATGAGTAGGATTACTATTTATTGTTAATCAATAATTAAGAAGAAGGGGTTTAAAAAACCGGAGTTTGGTTAAATAGTCTGCATCTAACCAGAATAACCAAGTTGAACATTAACATATCCGTCTACTGAATGTATTTAGTATGTACATAGATTTTATATTCGATGAATAGATATTAGATAATATGATGAACAAAATTGATGGTTTCAATTTGGTGTTGCCGTAAAACCGAAAGCAATGTTATTTGATCAATTATATCATATAAATAAAAATGTTATTAAAAACAATTTAAATTAAAAAAATAAAAGGAATTCCCATGTGACCATCAATGTTACTTTTCACCATTACAGTAGATCGGACTATACGTCGTTCGTGCAAACTCTAGTTATGCAATAAATTATAATTTTAAGGTACTGATGAAATTGTAATATAAAAACTGAACTAAAATTTATTTAGTATAGTGTTCAAAAGTCTTAAAGTTAATTCTTGAGAAATTAGATATTCTTGTAATAATTAATCCGACTTAATGACTATTAGATTCATTTTCCATTATGACACAAACCACATAACCTCAAAACTATAATTTTAGCATTAATTTATAGTGTTGTAATCCACTTACCACGAAATCAGCCGAAACATACACTTTACACAATATCACGCTACACACTATAATCACAACAAGATTAATATTTTTTGAATCAACAATAAAAACTAATAATTTTTAATTAATTTTTCACTACCTCCAAGTGTTTACGATTTTTAATGATGTAATGACGCTGCAGGAAAGAAACACGATCGAGAAAATGAAAGAGAGAGAGAGAGAGAGAGAGAGAGAGAGAGAGAGAGAAAAAGCGTCAGGAGGATAATGTATATACGAGTATGTATTATGAGTAATATGCATAATTTATGCATATGTTGTGATGAACCCTGAAATATTATATTTATTGGGTATAAATTATGCAATTACTGTCATAGACAATGACATATTTGTATAATATATAAAACTGTATTTTTTATTTTTTATTGGGCAATTATTCACGAAAATCATAAATTATAAATAATTAAGAATAACTTCTAATGAACAACTTATACTTATATAGGAATCAACTGCTCAATACTTTGGATACGATTCAAAATTAAACACTTATTGTGATTTAAGTGAATGTGCCATACCTAAATGTAATTCTTGATTTTTATTCTTTGGTTAAGTATAATTTGCTCCTGCCCATTTCTTTGGGTGCAGTGGGCCATTTTCAACTAAAAACACTTCTCATCACCCATAAAACATATCCACATACTTTTATCAAAATTGGTGCAGCAGCTCTTGAGTTTTAATGTTACAAACATATACGTCATTTTTATATTTCTCTCTCTCTATCTCTCTCGGGCACTATATCCCATCAAGGGATTTGGCCGCCTCAAATGAGGTTTCATAATCATATTTTCATTTCGGATAATGGGTGATTAGTTCATTGATCCTAAACCAGCGGTGAAATTTTTTCCTTGTCACCACTGGGAATCGATCCCTGGACCTCCGGTCGCATGCTGACCACTTTGTCACCGGGCGGCCTAACTTGTACTAGCTTGATTTAAAAGGAATCCTCACCGTGTACATTCCATCTGAATTGCGCTCCAGGTTCTCTTTAAAACGTGCTATTTTTATATAGAGATAATAAATATAAAAAAATAAAATTATTATTTCAATATCTATTTTAACTTTCATACTTTACAATTTGGTGTTAGCATTTTTGCATTAATTTCTTCTGTACTAAACAAAAATGTACGTAGGAAAAAATAAGAAATAAATAGAAAAAAACTAAATAAAAAAACTTTATCTTTCTTATTTCACTTTTCAATACGATATTCGGTTATAAATCAATTTTCTTTTTATGTTCTGAAGAAAATTTTGCAACCTTTGGCGGCCCCCGGCAAACTTCTTACGGACCCCCAGGGGGCCGCGGCCCCCTTGTTAAGAATCACTGTTCTAGAGGATAGCCAGTGAGGTTACCAAAACGTTTCAAAGTTTTGTTTTGAACTAGTGAAACTTTGAATTCTTTAAACTAAAAAATTGTAACAGTCTCGATGAATGCGGAAACTTCTGAGACAATTACAAATTAACAAAGATAATATTGGGAATACAAATTAATCCGGTCCGTTTTCAAAAAAAGGCTCTGATTATAATAAACTTTTATGGTGACAGATTATTCCCGTTGTTTTAAACAGATTGGACATCTGTCGCTAACATTCAGTCGCTAACATTTAATTTTTCGTTTTAATTGGAAAAAGGTGCAGCTAGAGCACATCGAATACTTGTGGAAGTTTACGGTGATAATGCTCCGATGAAACTGATGAATCATGTAGAGAATGGTTTCGACGCTTCAAAAATTATGGTTTCAGTGTTGAAGATAAGCCTCGCTTGGGACAACAAAAAAAGTTCGTAGACGATGACTTAGAGGCATTGCTCGATGAAGATTCGACTCAAACGCCGTACAGACGTTCGTCGTACAGTTTCCGTACGATTAAAATCTACGAGCATGATTCAAAAGCAAGGCAATTGGGTCTCTTATGTATTGAAACCATGAGACGTGGAAAGGTTAGTTTTCTTGTGAGCAGCTGCGTTTGAGGCGGCAAACAAAAAGTGGTTTCTTACAACCAAAGGACCCCCAAAGGGACCAAAGAGGCGTTATGTACTACGCGCTGCTACAACCTGGCGATTCCATTACGTGTGAGCGGTACAGACTATAATTAATTTGTTTGGGCCGTGCATTGCTACAAAAACGACCGGGATATGAGGAAAAGGCATGATAAAGTTATTCTTCTACATGATACCGATCGGCCTCACGTTGCAAATGTCGTAATAAAATATTTGGAACCGCTCGAGTGATTGGCACGATTTGGCAGGTCACCAGTTCACTTCTTTCGAAGAAATTGAAAAGTGATTTCAAACTTGGATCGTCTCAAAAGATGAAACGTTTTTCCGAGATGGGATTCGAAAATTGCCTGAGAGGTGGGAAAATCGTAAGCAACGATGGACAATACTTTAATTGATCTGGTCATTCATTTTATTTTAAAACAAATGCATTTTTAAAATTAAAAAAACGGGCCGATATAATTTGTACTCCCAATAATAAAAATGAGAGACTGATTGCTCGGTTATTCGATGTCGCGGGTTCGTTTCCCGGTGGTGATTATTAAAAAAATTGCAAATGGGAGTTTTTATCTTGCAATATATGTTCGCTTCTAACAACATTCCCAGTTTATCGTAAGACCACTTAATCATTATTCATCAGTTAATCGTATATCTCCTGATCGTATCGACTATTTAATTCGTTCCGAAACGATTTCCTTATGGTAACTTTGCCGTTCATCGAAATAAAATTGTATCGGATTATTGCCATGAGGTGCATAAATTATTTGAATATAACTGAATTGCTGTAATAATTCGAACATTTTGGGAACTTAGGGTGCAAGTAGTTGGTCCCAAATACCCAAATTTATGGAAACATGAATATTATTTGAGAAAATTAGATGATTAAGGGATCATTTCATGTCATTCCTTCGGGAAATATTATAATATAAATATAACGGAAAGTGAATTATTTTTAGACCACATCGAAATATTTTTAAGATCAGCATTAAGTTGCATAACAATCTTATCTAGCCTTGAAAAGCCACCAATATAAATCTCGTTTATTATCAGTCTCACAATAACAAGACATCGTGGAAATTGCACCACAATGAAACCATATAGAAATACCTCCTACGGGTTTAACCTATGAAGCGAGGCATATTTCATTCCGATGTATATTAGCTCAGGACGTTTTTTCTAGCAAAATTCTCATTAACTCATATTGGCAGTTATACCAAATCGAAGACGTACGGCTATACGACAGATTTTAAGTTACAATCTGCGCAATGCATAGCTCCATGTCAGCCTATAGTACTGGACATGGAAGATGGGTCGGCACTTTGCACGCCGATAGGGGATCGTAGCAGTGTTCTTTTTAACACAGACTGCCATCTGTTGATGAAAATTTCCTTTTATACCCCTATCCTGATTCGAACCCGTTACCTCACGATCCAAACGCCAAAGCTTTAGCCACTGTGCCATTTGGTCGGTGTTATTTCAGATATAATTGATAAGTCGCTGAGTAGCGATTGATGCAAAATTAATAATATTTGGATATGGTTTGGAATTTGAGTAGTAGACTAACCAGTAACCATAACAGATTATTTTAGTTTCTTGTGTAGATCAGTAACGATGGGTTTACTACGCGGTCAGGTTTAATTAGGGAAATAAAATTGGTCAAGTCGTCATGTGATGCCTTTGTCCGCTTGGTTTTTTTATAATAGATGTGTAATGCCCAATGCCACCAGCAAGTGGATCGTAATTTAATATCCCTTTCAAATAAATGGTCTCCTATAAAATATTTAGTTGCGCTATTTAGAGGTTCGCTTGTTACAGGTTTTACATTTACCGTGAGGCAAGTTAACTCTATTCTCTATGAATTGAAACTCAGTATCAGAGAATCTCAAATGGTCCATATTGAGGTACCTGATTTTCTTTGTAATGGCATTACAACTGTCAGAACAAACGTAATTTTCACATAATGTTGGAATTTGTAAATGACTAACTAATTCAAGTACATTGCAAACAGAGGATAAATGCAATTTTGCATTTGTGTTTGAGATAGAATTTGGAAAGCAATTCAATAAAATTGCACTTCGATTGACATAACTGTAATGTTCAATTCCATTTTTTGCTACATCCAAAATAAAATTTTAATACGAAGATTTAGTATGGCCATGGAATAAAATATTTGTGACAATGAGTCAAGCGCGCAAGTGTTTTTGACTTCAATTCGAACTTTATTGTCATTCATATATTGGAACCCATTCGTTAATAAAAATAATTTTTCAATATCCATATTTTTTATTAAATTCAATTTGCTTTGATTGATGGCTTAACAATTTAGAACTGGTTGTTTTATTTTTATTAAAATTTAAATATTTTTTTTTTAATTTCTTGGAAAATAATATGCATGCGTAGCATATCTTTTTAGCACCCTTTGACCTATAGGTTTAGGCGGCCTAACGGTTTTATTTTTCTTATTCCACATTTCCTTGGGGCTTACTGCATTATTTTGATCAACAGCAGCGATACATTTAATTTTTTCGTATTTTTTTCTTTGTCAACAATTTTTCGTAATTTTTTCGTTGGTGGCAAGATGTGGGAATATTGAATTGTTAATAGAGTTCCATCTATTTTTTCTTTGATTAGATCAACAAACCGCTCTATTTTAAACTGTTTATACTTGATATATTGATTTTTAACCAATCGAAACCATTTTTCAACATTAGCATTGGCTAAGCGGCCAGGAATACCGAGTTTTTTAGAATAGCAGGTGACCCAGAAGGGTAAACACGAAAAATATTTTTTGATGACAAATTTAACCAAATCTGGATAAAAGTACTCATTTTTTTATTTAAAATTTCAACAATAGTTCTCTGTCATTGATCTTCGATATGATGTTTTCATGCATTTTCATGCATCGTAAACATTCTATAAAATGGGCTACATGTATATGCTCGTGTTCAATTAACTCCTTATAAAACGTATTATCAGCTGCGTCAGACTCCGAAAATCGAGGCTCGTCGGTCGAATAAAATGTATGCGTCAGACTATTGAAAGTTTCCATGGATTCAATTACATCCGTTGAGATAAATGGACTACAGAAGATGTAACAAAATGCGGTAAAAAGTTCCTCGATTTCTTCTAAATTGTCACAATTGAGAAAAGCGCAGAAAAATCTAGGAGTTATTCATATATGGTTTCATTGTGGTGCAATCTAACGACGTATGTGAAGTTATCCCAGGAAATAAATGAATTTTTTTAATCAGGCAACCAATTTGCTCTTGTGTGAAGTTATCACAGCCCAGGTTTTGATTCATTTCATTCAAATATACTATATTTGTGAAGTTAGCCCAGCCCAGAAATTTTATCAATTTTAATGAAAAAACGAAAAATTATCAAGTTTATTAAATTCGATTTGTTTTTAATATAATAAAAAAAAATTAAATATAACGTATAAAAAAACTGTAAAATTTTAAGTTGCATAAAATAATGGTAATATTCAGGCAATGTAAGAAAAAATTTGTTCCGTGGCAAGTTCCCGAAAATGAACTCTCGGCTGAGAATTTCATTGATTTTTCTATAATTGTTTGTCCCGCTCGATAAATTAAAAATTATTTCGCCAAAACTAAAAATGTCTCGGATCAGGGCAACATGATTTTAAAATTTATACACCAGTAACTAAATTTCAGCAAAATTAGAAAAAAATCGTTTCGTGGCAAGTTCCCGAAAATCAACTCTGGGCTGGGAATTTCAATGATTTTTATATAATTTTTCGTTCCGCTCGATAAATAAAAAATTAGTTCGCCAAAACTACTGTTCAACTTCCATTCAACAGGCACTCGGTCCAGAGTACACGCGCCACAAGCTGTAGTTGTTGTTCATCTGGGAAATAGGAAACTGTAAAATTGTTAATTAATATAATTTATATTATATACACTGTATTATAATTCAGCCAGTTATTTATATTTACAAAGCAAATTACGTACACGGCATTGTCAATATTGACATCATTTTGACATTTAGTCATGAAATTAATTCATTAAATTCATCCAAATTATAAAATGAATAATGCATAACTGCCATCTGTCATTCAACATTAGCACTATATTATTTAGGACTTTATTTGTAATTACCGACATATTGTTAGCACTTTGTTTGTAATGATAATTACCGACGTTTTTGATAATTTATACCAGGTTTCCATCGTCGATAGCATAATAGAATAATAGTATAATACTATTATACTATCAAGCCTTGCTGGTTTTCCATCGTACGGTTTGAATTAAGCCTGCTCGAATTGATCATTTGATAAAAAGGATATTATTAATTTATTTGACACATATACTATATAATAATATATAACGATAATCAGCCAACAAATTATTTCTCATTGCGGAGAGAAAATATTAAAAATGGTAATGGATAAGCTACGAAAATTAAATTTAGTTTTACACTGTTAAATTTATAACGTTAAAAATAATATTTGCTACGTATTATATTTTGATAGCTAGTATACTGAAATATTTCAATAAACTATTATACTATCAACTTTGGTTTTCCATCGTAATACTTTAATATTATAATACTATTATACTTGCATACTATGACGATGGAAACCCGGTATTAGTTGTTGTTGTTGTAAGATATTATTTGAGTTGAGCTCGTCACTTGACTTCCGTGAGTATAATAAATAAGTTGTGGAAAACCTTGTTAATTAAAATAATTTATAAAAATTACATTTCCCAAGTAACACCAAATAACTTTATGGTTTTATGACCAAATCCCAACGTCGGTGCAACCGCTAAAAACTAGAAAAATTAATCATTTTGAACGTAAAACTAAAATTTCTTATCTATCAGTCGGTGCGACCACCATAAGACGGTATCTTTTACCGGTCGATATCAAGTTATTTTTTATCGAATAGGCCAACTTATTTGAAATTTTCTAACTATTACCCGACTACTGTAACTTGATGGTCATTATTTACCCACGTGACGACTCTTTAGTTTACCGGTCGTTTACCCGATATTTAGTGACCAGTTAGCCACTTTATTGTCATTTAAAAACTGAAATCCAACTTAAATAAGTTGTTTGACATATGCACGACGACGAAATAACATTTTTCACGTAAGTATCACAATTTTGTGACAAAGTTGACAGCGCTTTACAATTTTATCGAGAAGAATATTATTCATCGGCAAACGTCAAATGTACAAAAATGTATTATTAATAAATAATAAAATATGGATCATTAATTAAAAAAGAAACCGTTTAAATATTCGACATCGGTTGAAACAATTGAAAATGTTATGTTACTGTTTATTTTTATACAGTCAAAAATGGAACTGTCAAAAAATTACGATATATGTATTATATTTTATTTTTTGTTGTTGCTTTAACTTTATGGTTGTGTTGCTAACTTTAGAGTCAAAATTTTGACATTAAGTTAAAAAAATAACCGCAAGTTGTTGCGAGAGTGACAAATTTGTTGGGAAAATAATTTATTTGATGATGAAATAACTTTTTAGTGTTTTTTGAGATACGTTTGCTGTAAATTAGTCTTTATTATAACTTTTTTGTCATTTTCATATACATTATGAAACTCGCCATTTTTTCTTTAGGCTTCATTAAAAATTATTTACTTTTGAAAAACAAAATTTGGTATTTTGAAAATTTTCATGACCATATGTAAATATAGTATCATAATTTTAATGATGAGGATGTTTTAGAAAAAATTTACTTTGTTTTTAGAGTAATTTAATCATATTTGTTTATTTTTATTTTTTTGAAATGTCAACTTATATTTTAAAATAAAGAAATTATAGAAGCGCGTAAGTTTTGAGGTTGGAAACAGGTACACATTTACAATAAAACTTAATTTGTTTGAAAAAATAAGCCGTAATTAACACGAAATTTGAATTATTAGTTAAGCAATGCTTCTATCAATTTTATTTTTTGTAAAGAATCTTGTAAAGTCGGAACATTCGAACATTTTATTTTATAAAACAAGAAAATGAAATAAATAATGTGATGAAAAAGACAACACGATTATTTATACATTTTGAAAAAAAAAAAAAAATCTCCACAAAATATAATCTGAATGACGGACAAAATTAGTTTTTTTTACGAACGTAATAGTTATTTAAGTGACTCCCACCTGATTAAAACTTCAGTCATTTGTAAAGACAAATAGTGGTTATTACGACGTTATAACAACCTAAGATTTATTCCCCAATACCGTTGTAGCACCGTTACCATACCGTTGTATCAACGCCGGTTAGCCGACTACTAGTCATCCAGCTAACGGTGGTACGACGTTATCCCAACCCATTTGTGCTACTTGGGTTGCTTGTGTTTAAGTTATTTCGCATTGTACCAAATAGTCGTACATTGTTCTGGTTCTTCGAGTCGGATATTTGAAGCTAACCGGCAATCATTAATACAAGCTTCTACAAAACAAAAGCAATCACCGCGTGTGTAACAAAAAAAAATTATATATAAAACACTGTTTATTTATTTAATTTAGTAATTTTCCTTATAGTACAATTTATTTTATTTTTATTTTTTAAAATCGATTTCGGATGGTTTTTCCTTCATCAGTTATTTTTACTAATGATGAAAGAAAAACCAGCCGAAATCGATTTTAATAAAAATAAAATAAATTGTCACTATAAGGAAAATTACTAAATTAAATAAATAAACAGTGTTTTATATATAATTTTGAAGTGACAAAAGTACACAAAAGTGCAAAAAAAGAAAAAATTATTTTTCAAGAAACAAGTGAAAAAAAAATATATACGCCATTTTGATAAACTATCGTATCAAATTAAAATTAACCAACCGCGTGTGTATAAATTCGTGATTTTTATAAATTATTGTGTGGTGCAGTGAATTATGGATAAATTAAATAAAAGGAAAGTTATTATTAAGGGGCAATTAACTCGCCTTGCGAATTATATTGAGGCAAATGGCACGAAATTTTCATATGATGATTTACGTATTCGATGTGATAATGCGCATAAATTATATACTGAATTTATTGCGACCGAAGATGCAATATTTGAGCTTGATTCAACCGTATCGTCGGAAATGGATAGCGTTGATGACAATTATTATTCAATCATCCCAAAGCTGCAAAGCCTAATGCGTGCTACGTCGGAAATTCACCAGCCAATTGTTCATGATTCACCACTGGATATCAGGACTGGCAACCTCAAGGACTGGCAATCCTTCTACGACATATTTTCATCAACTGTACATGAAAATACTTCGTTATCGCCGGCACAGAAGTTTAAGTACCTCAAGGGACTTTTGAAGGGAAATGCCTACAATTTAATTAGTCATCTTCGGGTAGACGACGCCAGTTACATCGAAACTATTCAACGACTCGTCAAACGATACGACAAGAAAAAACCTATTGTAGTAGCACATATCAAATCGTTTCTTGAACAACCGAAAGTACCCAAAGCAAATGCTGCCCAGCTTGTAGCATTTCATGACAACATAGACGAGGTCGTAAGAGGATTAAAGGCGTTAGGCAAGGAGGCAGAGGCACGTGATCCCTGGCTCATTTTTATGGCAATTGATCGACTTGATGATGAGACCAGGAAGGCTTGGAGGTACAAAACCGCAGAGGAAGACTTTCCAACCTTGCAAGGGTTTATTGATTTTATATTGAACCGCGTCGATGCGCTTACAGAGATCAAAGCGACCAGTGGGAAAGACACCAAATCACATCAACCGTCTAAGGTGTTACATTTTGACTCAATAGTATTACCATTATGCTCACTCTGCAACGTCGAACGACATCGTCTTTTTGAATGTGCCAAGTTCAAATCCATGACCATCAATGACCGAAAACAATTCCTAAAGGAACAGCAACGATGCATTAACTGCCTCGGAAAAGATCATAGCGTTTATCAGTGCCGATCTAGAAGAACATGTCAACTTTGCCATCGTAGACACCATACCCTCGTTCATTCTCCACCAACTGTAAATCAAGGTATATCGGCAGAAGCCAAACCATCCACTAGCACGATCCTAACTGCCTCCCCAGGAGAAAACCACAAACCCGCTGTGGTCAGTCACGCTGTCAGTGCAAATGCAATATTACCGACTGTGTTGGTTGAAGTTCGAGATAGCCATAACAACTGACATACTATTCGAGGACTACTAGACTCAGGCTCTACCAGGTCACTCATAAACGAATCGTGCGTGAATAGATTAAATCTGAGCAAGGCGAACGCAAAAATCTTCTTACAAGGCATTGGGGGGAACGAAAGCTGGCTGCTCAAAGGGAATTACCAATATTACGATCAGATCGAGAATTAGTCATGAAATCTCATTCAACATTGATGCCCTCATCGTCACCAAGCTGACCTCGCAACTACCAACCAATCCAGTAGCAGTGCAATTACCAAGTGATAACGAACTTAGTTTGGCTGATCCTACCTTTGAAAAACCAGGTCCTATCGACTTACTTATAGGCAGTGATCATTTCTCTGAAATAATGAATGCCGGACAAGTATTGAGCAATAATCAAAACGTTATCTTCCAAAACACTCGACTGGGCTGGATCGTGGCTGGCGGAAGATCGTCGCAAGGCATGTCCATTACATCAAATCAGGTACATATCACGGAGCAACAAGAAGTCGACATCGATAAGATATTACGGAAGTTTTGGGAAACTGAAAGTATACCACGAACAGTCGAATATACATCTGAAGAATCCAAATGCATTGAACATTACAAGGCCACTGTAAAATGCAACCAAAATGGAAGGGTAACAGTTGCCTTACCATTCAGGAGAACACCACCTCATCTGGGTCATTCCTTCAATATTGCATTGCGTCAATTTCAAACACTGGAAAAACGATATTGCATCCGCACCATTTTTGGCAACATATTCATTGAACCATATCGCCAATAAATTCCATGCCAAGTATCCAAACACAGCTGAAGTGCTAAAATCGGATGTATATGTTGACGATGTGATCACCGGTTCAAGCACGCTTAACGGAGCGTTAGTACTGCGAAATGAACTAATAGAAATTCTGAGATCTGCAGGATTTAAACTAAGAAAGTGGTCTGCAAATCATCCCCATCTTTTGGATGATATCAACGAAGCTGATCTTCAACCAGTACAACGATCATTTAACGACAGTGCGAAGACGGTATCCATATTAGGATTGTATTTTGAACCATCCAGTGACATCTTTAGGCTCAAGGTTACTATCCCAGAACAATCTCTTATGACAAAACGTAGTTTATTGTCAGAATCATCGAGGATCTTCGACCCACTGGGTTGGTTGTCTCCAACCACAATCATGATTAAGGTCATGTTCCAACAATTATGGCTCGAGAAACTTGAATGAGACGATATCTTGCCAGAGTCGTGTAAGACGAATTGGACGAGGTTGAGAAACGAGCTCAGTATAATCGAGCAATTGGAAATCAAAAGGTGGCTTTATTCGACCGAGACTATTGAAATTCATGGGTTCTGTGATGCGTCAAAGGACGCCTATGCTGCAGTTTTGTACTCTCGTGCAATAAAATCACCAACAGAAGCTTATACTAATATCATTGCAGCCAAATCAAGGGTAGCTCCCATAAAAACTGTCAATTCCCAAACTGGAGCTTTGTGCAGCTGCATTATTAGTTAAATTAATGGAAACAGTTACAACGGCACTAAATTTCGAAACCCTACCAAAACAATTCTTCTACACCGATGCCAAGATAGTATTGGACTGGTTATCCAAACCACCTAAATCGTGGCCGACATATGTTGCAAACCGGACTGGATTAATACTATCCTACTCGAATCGAAATCAGTGGCATCATGTCAAATCAGCAGAAAACCCAGCTGATCGAGCAACTCGTGGAGTGCCCCCAAGTGAACTGAAAAATGAAACTTTGTGGTGGATGGGTCCATCATGGTTATGCGCCAACCCATTCAAAATTCCGGCCGAAACCATTAAAGTTACACAAGATGATGAACCAGTTTTGCAGTCCTACCATATAGTGCAAGAAGGCGATGTTTTTGACCAGCAGATAGAAGAGATGATCGCACGAGTATCGAAGTATCCAATAATAATACGACTTGTAGCTCGTATTCGCAGATGGATTTTGAATGCAAAACGATTAACGAAATCAAAATCGTACGGAAGTTTCACAGTTGATGAACTCAGCCAAGCCGAGAATTACATCATCAAGCACGTGCAAGCCCAAACGTTTTCGGAAGATGTCAAGTCAATACATTCGGGACAGTTATCACCAAAAAGTAAGTTATTTAAACTTTATCCATTCGCAGACAATCAAGGTATTCTAAGGGTTAGCGGCAGATTAGCCAATGCACCACTCAATTTTGACACTCAACATCCAATCATTCTTCCGTCAAATCATTTATTGGTGCAGAGAATGATAGAACACTATCATCGAAAGCTGTTTCACGCAGGAATTTTGCAACTGGCTTGCTATACAAAGCAAAGATTTCACATCGTTCGCGGAAAGCACCTCATAAAGAAGATCATTCACCACTGCATTATATGTCACCGTCACAAAGTCAAAGTTCAAACCCAGTTAATGGGCCAGCTGCCACCGTCAAGGGTTACCTTTGTTAGGCCATTTATCAAAAGTGGTCTTGATTATGCTGGGCCATACCGAATTAAAGCCCATCAGATACGGAGCTCAAAAATAATTAAAGGCTACATCTGTATTTTTGTGTGTATGGCAGTTAAAGCTGTTCACATCGAGTTGGTCACAAATCTAAGTACAGAGTCATTCGTAGCAGCATTGCGTCGATTTCAAAGTACAAGAGGAATCTGCACGGGCTTGTATTCTGACAACGCGACAAATTTTATTGGGGCCAAAAACCAATTACAAGAACTCCAGGACATGTTTAACTCAACGCAATTTCATCATAAAGTCAGTACCTGGGCAGCAGAACAAGGTACACAGTGGCATTTCATACCACCGGCAGCGCCAAACTTTGGAGGTTTGTGGGAGGCTGCCGTCAAATCGAGGAAATTTCATATAAAACGAGTCATCGGAGAAACCATCATGTCATATGAAGAATTACTCACCTTCCTGAAAGAAATAGAAGCCATACTTAACTCACGTCCGCTATGCCGCAACGATGAAAGTGAGGACCCACTAACACCAGCTCATTTCATATTGGGCCATCCATTGACACTGATACCAGAGCCATCGCTAATGAATGTCAAACATAGTACATTGTCAAGATGACAGATGATTCGAAAACTGATTCAGCAATTTTGGGTTCGCTGGCATGCCGAATACCTAACCACTCTAAACCAACTCGACAAGTGCAATCAAGCAGTCAACCAAATTAAGGTTGGTGATCTAGTCATCTTAAAGGATGAGAACGCACCACCTGCACGATGGCCGTTAGCGAGAATCGTAGAAATTCACCCTGGACGTGACAACTTAATACGGGTTGTGACTGTACAAACCGCCACGAGCGCATTTAAGCGTCCGATTAATAAAATCTGTATACTTCCATTAATTGACTCATCCGAGTCAAGGGCGGCGGTATGTTCAACTTCCATTCAACAGGCACTCGGTCCAGAGTACACGCGCCACAAGCTGTAGTTGTTGTTCATCTGGGAAATAGGAAACTGTAAAATTGTTAATTAATATAATTTATATTATATACACTGTATTATAATTCAGCCAGTTATTTATATTTACAAAGCAAATTACGTACACGGCATTGTCAATATTGTCATCATTTTGACATTTAGTCATAAAATTAATTCATTAAATTCATCCAAATTATAAAATGAATAATGCATAACTGCCATCTGTCATTCAACATTAGCACTATATTATTTAGGACTTTATTTGTAATTACCGACATATTGTTAGCACTTTGTTTGTTATGATAATTACCGACGTTTTTGATAATGTAGTTGTTGTTAGTGTAAGATATTTTTTGAGTTGAGCACGTCACTTGACTTCCGTGTGTATAGTAAATAAGTTGTGGAAAACCTTGTTAATAAAAATAATTTATAAAAATTACATTTGCTTGTGTTTAAGTTATTTCGCATTGTACCAAATAGTCGTACAACTACAAATGTCTCGGATCAGGGCAACATGGTTTTGAAATGTATACACCAGTAGCTAAGTTTCAGCAAAATTAAAAAAAAAATCGTTTCGTGGCAAGTTCCCGAAAATGAAGGCGAAATAAATATATTAAATCATATTCTGACATCTGTGGATCGAAAAATTTTATAAGTAAAAGATAAGAGTTTTAAAGTATATAGCGTTGTTACCTTTCGTAGTCATTGCAATTTTAATTGCGGGTTTTCTTTTTTAATGGTCTTGGCCAAGATCACCCAAATATACTGTTTTGTAAGAATAAACGCATCAATTGATATAAAAGATATATAATATATTACATAGGTACAATAAACGTTTAATTGATGCATTTATAAATTTTGGAAAATAGGCAGAGTACAATGAAACTCCTACTAAAATGTAACTAATGTCACCAATACTAATCATTATCAGAAATATTTTGTCCTTAGAAAGTAGATCATAAAACATTGATTTTGTCATCTCCATTCTTGGCATGTACATCCCAAAATTATATCGACCATTTCGTCTCAACCTAACAATGTAAAATCTTTAAACGTCTCATCGGAAATTTTTTTGTAGGCGTACCATTGTTTATATTTTTTTTTAAACAGAGAACAACCAAATAAAAGTAGAGTACAAAAAATATAATGCCCGACTGCAAACGAAAAATAACGAAGAATGGAAATTTAACTTCGTTATGTTAAGTGAAATTGAGAAAATTGTTTATAGTTATTTGGGGATGCGGCATCAATAACAATTAATTATAAGTTTAAAACGCAGTAAATATTAATATTCCCAGCCCAGAGTTGATTTTCGGGAACTTGCCACGGAACGATTTTTTTTCTAATTTAGCTGAAATTTAGCTACTGGTGTATACATTTCAAAATCATGTTGCCCTGATCCGAGACATTTTTAGTTTTGGCGAAATAATTTTTAATTTATCGAGCGATACGAAAATTTATATAAAAATCAATGAAATTCTCAGCCGAGAGTTCATTTTCGGGAACTTGTCACGGAACAAATTTTTTCTTGCATTGCCTGAATATTACCATTATGTTATGCAACTTAAAATTTTACAGTTTTTTTATACATTATATTTAATTTTTTTTATTATTTTAAAAACAAATCGAATTTAATAAACTTGATAATTTTTCGTTTTTTCATTAAAATTGATAAAATTTCTGGACTGGGCAAACTTCACAAATATAGTATATTTGAATGAAATGAATTAAAACCTGGGCTGTGATAACTTCACACAAGAGCAAATTGGTTATTGATATGTTAGTGTTGCCTGATTAAAAAAAAATATTTTCTGGGATAGAATCCTGGGATAACTTCACATACGTAATCTAACGGGGGCACCGAATTAAAAAAGGCTGAATTAAAAAAGTGCTTTAAAAATGAATAAAACAAGTTGGTTTTTGTATTAACATCTGCGACTTATCTTAATTCATCTTAATGCATTATTTTTTCTTTGTGTTTAACGGTCTACTGAATTCATTCATCAGCCTGAGTGAGTTGGATAGGGAAATTATTATGTGTAAGTGGATATTAAGTGGTCGGAGAATATGAAGAAGCGAATTGGACACTTTTGTCACGTTGACAACTTGAATCGAGTATCGATAAGGGATTTTAACAACAAAGCGACCATACTACTCGTACAGTATATTGTTATACCAATTCATATACGATACGTTATATTTAACGTTTAACTCTCACGCCAGTCAGAACATCGCAGACACAAAGCCACATTTAAAAGCTCGTCCATTATACGTGTAATTAAAACTTTCAAAAAATTTAATTCAATTGCTCTCATGACAATATCATTTCAATTTTAATAAAAAAAAATAAAAATTATGAAATTTTTCACACCATATAGAAAACCCGTCAAATTGAAATGACAAAAAATAATCATTTTTAAAAATATTAATTTTTTTTTATAAATATTTTATCAATTTGTTTTTATTTTAGGCAATAAAAATTTCCGATACACGATATGCGAATTCAAAACCATCCAACAATTACTGTTCAATATGTATTGATAATTAAATTAAAACTCTATTGTGCTTCTTTAATTTAATAACCAATGATATGAATTCATATATCAATGTCATTAGATGATAATATAATCATTGATAAATTATTATTTTGATGTCGATGATCATCATCATCATGATAGTGACAATTATTGTTAAAATGTTTCGATAAATGTTTGAAAAATTAAATTATTCTGAAATAGTTGATTATCGCACATAAATTTATAATATGGACCACCGCGATGCGATACGACTACATAAATCGATGGATTGAGAAATCATCAGTATTTTTTTATGTGTGTATATGTAGATATATTCGGCCACCCACATTACACATAAATGTGTACAGCCGAATAATAATGAAAAACGCTTAAAGCTCTACATACTCGTATATAATATAGATCGATGTGTGTTGTACATCTCGCTAATATACACAATATTGGTTCGTGTACACACAACTATTTTGACGGTGGTCGGTATGTGTGTGGTGGTGGTGGCTAGTTTGGCCGCTATACTAGTAGGTTTGTTGTACTTTATGCCGTATATAAAATATGTCGATTGTCAAATTAACTCATTCCAAATATGTGCATATGAATAAATAAATATTCCAAAAATATGTATAAATACTTCACAACAAATACACCAAATATATATATATTGGGTTGACTGAATTTCACAAAAAAAAAAATAAAAAACTCAATAAATAATGTAAGCCTGTTTTTACCCGCACTCTTCTATGTAAACGACCCCATATATGGTATGCGGCTTTATGTAACCGAAAGTGATAGTTGCGTCGCATTGATTGGGATGAGTACGTGAGGCAGGCGGTACAATATTCAAATATAAATGATAACATCCAAAATGAATATTTTTATGGTTTTTGTTTATGTATATTGAAATATTGATTACAATTCGAATATTAATGCAATTGTAATAATGGTTTCCATTCATCTGGCGGGGAGGGGGCGCTTTTGATTTTACAACCATCGATTGTGGCGCGACTTGCTAGCATACCAAATAGTCGTTCGTTAATCCATCATTCATCACAGTGACACCCTTATAATTCTAAAATCGAAATAATAATCCACTTTAAACAAGATGAAAATTCCATTAAATGCATTTTCATTTTATAAAATCGGGGAAAACACGTCGTACATGGAAGAAACCAAAGTAAGTGAAAGAAAACGAAAAGAATCGTTAAAACTAAGTAAACACCTGAACCATTAAATATCACGAACGGTGTATATCCCTTTATTCGATATACACGGTACTACAATTGCAACAGACAAAAGAATTATATACTGTACTATCCCACCCACCCAAAAATTTAATAAATTTTTTAGCTGGTATAATGGTAGAACGACTCCTTGAAAATTATTTTCCTTTTTTTAATACACACACACACAAAAGATAATTTTCATTCAGCATTGCATGATGTATGTTATTATAATTTTATTACAAATATATATAACAATTTTGATGGTAACAAGAAAAATGTGTACGTCTCTCGTATGTATATAGTATATAAAAAAAAATAAAAGGAAAATTGTTATGCGCCTTCCCAGTGCTGTTCTATGTACTATATCATATTCCCTTATTACTCAGGCACATAAAAAAGTAAAAAAAATTCAAATTAAAATTGATAATTTTCTGTGTTTGTTTTTCGTTTCAGAGGGATTAATTTCGTACAGCATACCAAAAGGTGTACAACGTGGATTAGAAGTTGATTTGTCTGATCAAACGTACGACGGATATGAAGAAGGTGATCGATTGGTTGGTGGTCTTGGACAATTGGTCGACGGGCAAAAGGGAACGGATAATTTTCGATCGGATATTCATGGATTTGGTAAAGGTAGGAGGAATATTTTAAATATTTGGATTGGAAATAAAAATTTTATAAATATTGATGGGGATTGAAGAAAAGTATTCTAATTTAAATTATAGTTTTTAAAATTTGAATATTTCGGTATATAAACCATGTTAAACCAGCTACAAATCGATATAGCTTTACTTGAACAATGTACGCTGATCAGTAATATTTTTAACCTATAAGATTATATTTTCAACAAAAGTTAATCCTAAATCTTTTGAGCAGAATAGTATTAGCATTCTAGTTGCTGATAAGAATACTCGTCCCGGCAGTATCCCAACCCAGTGTATTAAATTTTAAGATTCAGAACAAAGAATTAATTTTTTCTTCCATTCGTTTTGATAACAAAATATAAACTAACTTCACTTTAAGAATACAAGGTGTTTTTAATTTACTAAAAATTTGCTTAACTGAATAAGAAAAATGAAAACCGAAATACATATTAAGTCGATGACTTAATTTTTACAGTTTTTATATAAAAAAACAGTCAACAACGAATTTAAACTTGGAAATACTGGCCATCGTTTTTAATGACGGTGCGCCATCTCTCAGGTAACATACGAATGCCATCGCGAAAGCAATTTGTAGGCTTCGACGCGATAATGTCATCGACGAATTTATTCACATAGTCCAAGTTCAAGAGGGTTTCTAAATCACGCAAGCAACGTGAGTAAATGGCTTTTTCTGATCAAGTTCTTCGCTCAGTTTGTTCAATTATCGACTGTAGCGTTCTGCAGTCACAGTCTGATGAGTTTCCAGGAGTTCGTAAGGAAGCTCACCCTTCATATCCCACCAGATACATAAAAGAACCTTCTTTAAATGGATGTCCTGACTTTTTACGTTTGGTATTTTTGTAACTATAGTGAAGTTTCTGACAAATTAAAAATGACGAAAAACTTTACAACAGCCTAAAAAGTGTAAATCTACACTTTCAAGAAAAACGTGTTATGCAAAACGAAATAACTAGTTAAAAAAATAAGTTCACAATAGCAAGCTAATTTAGCCATAACCATGTAGAATAACCATTCTTTATGTTTTCTAGAAGGCAACATATTTATGCGGAGTCATAGATTTTTTTTTATTTTATAATTTTGCTATAGAAGAAAGTGTAGTGGTGCTTCGACCGTCAATGACAAGATATCGTAGAGATGTATAAGTAAATCGAAGTATGCTATCGTGTAGTACTGACCCTATTGCATCTTTTGTAGAAGCCAACATAATTATGAGTGCCGTCAAAGCATAAATTTCCTATGTTGGAATCATAATAATTCGAAAATTCAACCAATCGAAGGCCATTGACAAGGCATCTTATTTTTATGATTCCAACATAGAAAATTTATGCTTTGACGGCACTCATAATTATGTTGGCTTCTACAAAAGATGCAATAGGGTCAGTACTACACGATAGCATACTTCGATTTACTTAGACATCTCTACGATTCCTTGTCAATGGCCTTCGAATGGTTGAATTTTTGAATTTTTATGATTCAGAACATAATTATATATTGTTATTTTTGATTTTAATGAAGTTAAAATAAATTTAAATAAATATATTTTCCCATATTTTCTTTAATTATGTTTTTGTTCTTAATTACAAATTATGTTTAAAAATTGTATTGTATTATTTTTAATTTAAAGTGTAACACACTTTTACACTTTTTGGCTGTTGTAAGATTTTTTGTCAATTTGTCAGAAACTTCATACTGCCATTCTCGTAAAACATAGAATTTTCATCACCCGTCACAATTTTCCACAAGGATTTCTTTTTTTGTTGCTGGGTAAGCAATAAAAGGCACGTGCTCATACATTATAGCCTATAAGATTATGTTCGGTCAACACATAGGAACCCCACCTTCCAAGTTTTTCAATTTTTCCAATTAGGTGCAAATGCTTGGAAATAGCTGTTTGGGTGACTCCTAGCTGAGGTGGAAGCTCATTATGTGTTTGCGTTCAGTCCTGGTCAGGGCGCGATTGGTCACTGTGCTCGAAATATCGATATTCTGTGAGGTTATATAACTTGCGCCCGATCCTGTACAAACCGCAAAATACTGTAAATTCTAAGCTCCTAATATTTGTTGAAGCCACATTCTTTCTGTTTTGAATTATTTAGATTGAATCTTCTTGTCTTCGAATTTTTTTGACTATTTCTCATGTTATGCTAACTCAATTCTGTTGAGTCATTACACAGTAAAAAAAAATGCTTGAATTTTCATGTGGGCAAAAGTTGCCGAACCTTTTCACGTAAAATATTTCGATAGATTGAAGGAGTCTGCAAATATAAAAATAAAACATTAATTAGTTTGCACACTGTCTTTATTTACAAATAAAAAGCGAAGAAGCTGCAAACCAAATATTCCAGCTGGAATATTTGGTTTGCAGCTTCTTCGCTTTTTATTTGTAAATAAAGACAGTGTGCAAACTAATTAATGTTTTATTTTTATATTTGCAGACTCCTTCAATCTACCGAAACATACCGCCGACGTTGAAACATAGTTTTAATTTACTGGAAGTATGCACAGTTTATGAATGGGGCGCTTGTATGCGCCGTTCGCTGTTTTGATTGTGACTACCCGCACTATATTGTCACTTCCCGGATGTAGCTGAATAACCCGTCCTATTGTCCATCTCGTTGATGGTGAATGGTCATCCTTTATAATTACAATGTCGTCGAGCTTGATATTTTCATGCTTCTTGGTCCATTTGGCTCTTCGCTGTAAGCTGATTAAATAATCCCGATGCCACCGGACTCAAAAATTTTGTTTCAGCTTCTTGATTAGATCCCATCTAGCGTTTGCTGATAATTTTTTGTTTAACAGATCATCCTCTGGTAGTGTATGAAGAGCTCGACCTATGGTGAAGTGTGCTGGCGTTAAACTCAGGTCATCTATATCATCGGATGATGAAACATTTGCGCATAGAGGACGAGAGTTGAGGATGCTTTCAATGCCGGTCATAAGCGTGCCAAATTCCTCAAGCGACATTATAGAATCGCCAACGACTCGTTTGACTTTACGGCTGCTTCCCATAGTCCATTCATGTAAGGAGAACCTGGCGGATTAAAATGCCATACAATTTCATGCCTTAAAAGAGAAGAACAGATGTTAGACTGGTTTGTTTTTAAGAACTGGTACAAATCTTTTAATAGTTTGTTGGCGCCCGAAAAATTGGAACCATTATCGCTGAACATCGCTTTGCAAAGCTCTCGTCTTGCGGTCATCCGGCTTAGAGCCGCAAGAAAACTTGTCGAAGTTAAATCGCCCACGATTTCAATATGTACAGCCCTCGTGCTAAGACACACAAATATACATATGTATGTCTTGACTGCCTGTTGTCCTCTTTTTCTCATGGGAGTCACTCTAAACGGGCCGGCATAATCGACGCCAACATTTACAAATGCATCAGCGTACGTAACTCTGTCTGTCGGGAGATCGCCCATTAACTGCAGCCCGAGTGTAGGTTTCTGCTTCACACATTGCACACATTTACGTATGATACCACGAACGACATCTTTGGCCCGTACAATCCAATATTTGCTACGTAATAAATTGCTGGTTAGATTGATACCGGCGTGATAAAATTTCTTATGATAATCTCGGACGACTGCTTTGGTAATGACAGATTTACAAGGCAAAATTATTGGATGTTTTGTGTTATATGGTGCTGCTGCTTTACTGAGTCTGCCGCCAACTCGTAAGATACCCGTTTTGTCGATAAATGGATTCAACGTTTTCAGCTTGCTTGATTTATGTATTGGCAATTGCTTCGTCAAATTTTTCGTGTCTTCATGAAATGATATGGCTTGTTCAAAGCGAATTATTATCCCGGCTGCTTCGTCGACATCTGCCGGTAGTAATGAACCAACGCTTCGCTGTATTTTAGGTACTTGACAATTTCGCGAGAATCTTAGCGCCAATGCTAATACCTTTGACATTTTGTAGAAGCTGGAATATTTTTCAATGATATCTTGAATGACGCAGTTCTCCATAACTATCTTGAAAGCAAAAGTCTCGACTTTGGCTTCTTCATTTGTGCCGTATGTGACACGCTGCGGTGGCCAACTTTCATTAGGCTTCGCCAGCCAAGATGGGCCATTCCACCACTGACTATTGTTTATTAACTCGGTGGCGTCAATGCCTCGAGAGGCGCAGTCTGGAGGATTATCCGCTGAACTCACATGCTTCCAACGGTCGCGTTTGAAATGTGTCAAAATTGAAGATGTGCGATTGGCGACAAACGTTGGCCATTTTCGGGGATGCGTAGATAGCCAATCGAGAACGATCTTTGAGTCTTTCCATAGCGTCAAACTCTCAATACTTAAGCTCAACGCGTTTTGGACAACCAACATCAGTTTAGTGAGCAAGAAGGCACGATTTAGCTCTAATCTCGGAATGCTCAGCTGGTTAATTGGTGCTACTTTAGTCTTGGCTGTTATTAGATGCGTGACTACTGTGTCTCCGCTGACGGCGCGGCAATATACTGCTGCAGCATATGCCCACTGACTAGCGTCACTGAATCCATGCAGCTCAATGTATTTATGGGACCCAAGCCATCGTGGAATTCGTGCGTGTTGAAGGATCTCCAAGTCTTGACGCAGCACTTCCCAACGGTTACGCGTTGGGGCTGGTAGTTCATCATCCCATTCGATATGTTGCATCCAAGTGCTTTGGTACAATATTTTTACCCTTACGATCGTAGGGGATAGCCAACCCAGCGGGTCAAAAATTCTACTCGATTCGGATAACATAGATCTTTTAGTATGCTTTGTGCGGCTTTCAAAATTCGTGGCAAAATAAAATTCATCTGTCTGGGGATTCCATTCCAGACCCAAGAGTTTTGTTACTTCGGGATGCTCTGCGATTTTAAGCTGTTTGTCTTCACATCTGTCTCGCAAATATTCCGCCGAATTTCTTCATTGTTCGATGACCATTTTCTCAAGTTAAACCCTGCCGAGTAAAGAATTTTCGAAATGCTCTCTTTTAACTCAATTACCTCTTGCTTTGAGTCTGCGCCTGTCATCAAATCGTCCACATAAATATCACGCTCTATTGCTATCGATGCTGCTTTATTCTGTTCGTGGCTCGATATAGCTAATTCTCTTAGGCATCTTGTTGACAAAAACGATGCTGATGCTGTTCCATATGTCAACGTCTTCAATCGATAGTGCCGTATCGGTTGTCTTTTATCAGCTCGCCAGACAATATTTTGCATTTTTGCGCTCTCCGCATCGACTAACACCTGGCGATACATTTTTTCAACGTCGCCAATTAAAACAAATTGATGCTGGCGAAAGCGCAGGATTATGTCCATCAACGATGATTGTACGATCGGCCCAACACGCAAGACGTTGTTTAATGATTTGCCGGTATTTGGCTTAGCTGAGGCGTCAAATACGACCCGTAATTTAGTCGTTGTGCTAGAAGTTTTGACAACACCATGGTGTGGGAGATAATACTGCTGCTGAGGCAATTGGTCGTAAGCTATTTCTTCCATGTGGCCCAATCCCTCGTACTCCCTCATAAAGTCGGCGTATAAATCTCGAAACATGCTATCCGGCTCGAAGGACCATGTTTTGGAGCTGCGAATGCTATTGCTGCTTTACAAAAATCTCCAATGGACTGGACCCAAGCATTCGCTAAACACACTTTTTCTGTATATTTTTTGTATAAAATAATTTTAATTTTTTACTTTCTTTTTATTTTATTTATTTTTGGCTTCACTCGACAACGTACATTTGGCAACTGAACTGACAATATTTTTCTAAACGCTTAATGTAATTGCTATAATAATTTAGAACAGCTAATTTTAAAGTATAACAATTTTAAGTTATAATCAATTTATACAGATGGCACTAGTTATAAGAAAAAATATTGAATACAAATAATTTAAGAAACGTCAATAATTTGCCATTTGTTTTGATTTGGTAAGTCCAAATATTTTTCCTTTCACAAAAAAATTAATTTAATTAATTGATAATTTCTACTTTCAGATAAATGGCATTATAAACATAATTAAGCTAAGTATCATTTTGCATGTGGGGCGATAATCGTTCTACGCTTTTTTTCCGAATCCATGAATTGAGCCCTGAAAGCACAGTGTAATAATTGTCTTCAAAGGGGCCAAGGTCGGATTCCTCGGTTGGATCGCACCGAATAATTTTTTCTTCGAGTATCAAAAATTGATCGAAGATTTCTTGTGCTCGCTTTGCCCTAGTCCTCAACTGATCGATATCATGAACATTATCGATACTTAGCTCGCTCACAAAATTTAACAATTTGGTCATGCTGCCCTTCTGATTAGCACGCGTTTCTTTAAGATATCTAGTTCGCTCATCGTTGTCGCTATATAACTCTGATAATTCACTCAGTATTTGATAAATGCGCAGTATCCACTTGACTAAATATGCTGGATAACTTCGAGTTTATATCACTTCACACTACAAATGTTAATTCACTAAGCTCATACACATATTTCACCTTTTACTGTTAACGCACTTGAGCACCAATAACCGCGAATTCAGTTACATACGCAGTTCGACACAAAATAACTGTTAATGAATATTGGACGCAACACGTAATAGACTATTAATAAATATTAAATGCAAGATATATGTGTCTTTATTTCAATATCTACATGAAAATTCATTGAAAATTAAATGGTTTATACCGTAAATTTACTAGTAAAGTTATGTAATAAATTGTATTTAACCTTTTTCTTTGTTTCATAATTTTGCGCGTTAAATATTTTTTCTCTCAAATTTAAAGTGGAAACTAAAATTGGTTGAATTAGTTTGTAGTTATTAGATACATTTCATAGAATTTTAAATTCCAGTTGAAAAATACAATACGGTACTAGTAAATTTACGGTATAAACCATTTAATTTTCAAATGAATTTTACGTGAAAAGGTTCGGCAAATTTTGCCCACAAGAAAATTCACGCATTTTTTTTACTGTATAAGTTAATACATGTGTAATACATGTCCCTTGGGCCAAAAGTTTAGTCTAATGGATTGGTTTGTCTACAAACTGCATTCGTCTTTGCCGAACCAAGTGGTTAGACTGTGCCAAGTTAGATAAGCAAGGTACGAAACTAGATCTGCAAGTCGCCAATTTCGATCAACAAAGTGTACATTTGGCAGAATTACGAGTGCTGAATTACGAAAAAATGCCCTATATCTTCAAGATAAACAACTACGAGGAAAAATAAAGTCTCTTGAAAGAGTAATCGACGGCCAACTCAAATAATGTAAAGAATAAATCAGGGCGGAGCTTGAAAATAAAATTAAGTAAGTGGAGACCCCATTGAAACACATATTTCGAATTCTAATGGAGATGGCCAGCTAAACAAAACATTTTCAACAGAACAAGGCCAGAAGCTCAAGAGGAATTTTAAAGTATCTGACATTCGATGACGAGATCCCATTTACATCTTATACAAAAACATTGGAGTCACGGAAAATTACATCAGTCAAATACAGAGGCAGTAACATAAAATGTATAAGGAGATGCCACAAGTGTGGGAAGTTGTGTCACTACATACTAAATTTTGAAACAACTTTTTTTTTTATTGTAACCCAAAAATTCAAACTCTCTTTTTTTTATTGATTCCCCGAAAATTCTGCGATAATCAATTATGCGACAAACAATTCATCGAAAAACAATTCATCCAAAAACAAATATGAAAACTACAATTTTACAATAACCAAATGTGCGTGAAAACAATTTTGAAAAAAACAATTCATCGAAAACACAATTCATCGAAAACACAATTCATCGAAACAAAATTTTTCACCTAAAAGTTCCTGTTGAAAATCAGTACTTACATAAGATTTCCTAAATAATGATTTTTCAATTATTCATCAAAATAAAATTATATCGATGTTGAGTAGATTTTGAAAAAGATTTTTAAGTTGAAGTGTATTATTTATTTGAATCAAGCATGAATTAGATGAAAAAAATGTGAAAACACAATATGCCATTTCTTTAGAAGCAAAATCTGAAAATCTGATTCTAAAATTTATTACACACTGAATGTCGCAAAAAATTGAAAACCTGTGTTAAATTTCTATAAATTCAACAGCTATATTATTAATTCAAAAGAAGGTGCACTTGAGTGGTAACTGCGTCAAAACCATACATTAAATCATAAAAAAAGAAAGAAGATTGTTTTCGAAATAATATATAACAATTGTGTGGCACCAAAGAACTAAATTGATCATTTCCTCTTCAGTTACATAGGTGCCAAATTTTGTACATCAGGGGGTCGATTTTGTTCAAAATTCGACAGAAAAAAACATGACGTTTTCGTATACGTATAAGGAGTATAGTATAGAATGTTACGAGGGTTGCCTTTTATAATTCGGGATTGGACAACCCTAGTATTGTAATCTGGCAACTGACAGCTCTATCGTAAAGTTTGACATTTTTGAGATTATACGTGCTCAGAACGTTTTGACATTCGAGCGCTATTTGTGTTGTTTACAGTACTCATTAACTCAACATCTCGGCGAAAAAATGGAATTAACATGGACTCTCCACCTGCTATTGCTATCTAGTTATGCCAGAAAATTTCGATCAAATAGCAAGTGGAGACTCGCAGTAATATTTATATGCTATCTGTATGCTATGAATACATGCTATTTCGGCATAACTTAATAGCATGTATATAGCAGGAACATTTTGACGTTTCTTCTATTTCACTATGGTGTCTACTGACATTTCAAGTATTTATTCAAATGACTAGTAGTCTAGACTATCGACAAAAGAATGATTTCTAAACGTCAAATTATAGCAAGTTTACCACACCAGACTCCATCTTGGCAAATTTTGATAGAAAGAGAAAGTAGATTGCAATAGCATTCAGATAGCAGGTCGAGAAGCCGTGTAAATCGTGAAAATTTTCGTGCGATTATTTTTTACAACTTTCGACGTGGATTAAGGCAGCAAGTGTGCATGGATGAACTTAATTCAATTTTTGGCAATGAAGCTAAATCAAGGACCAGTGTTTATCGATGGTATGGTGAATTCAATCGAGGTCATATTTCACTCCAAGACGAATTTCGTGAAGGTCGTCCAGAATCAGTTGTTGTTCCGGAAACCATTGATGGTGTGCGCGAACTGATATTGCAAGATCGTGATGTGACCTATCGTGAGATTGAGACAACCTTAGGCATTAGTGGGACCAGCATACATTCAATATTGCATAAACATTTGAATGTCAAAAAAATTTGTTCGCGTTGGATCCCACACAATTTATCAATCGCTCAAAAAAAGGCTAGTGTCGATTGGTCGAAAGAAAAGCTCATCAAAAAATACGATCGCGGTGCTTCAAAACACGTCTATGACATAGTGACAGATGATGAATCGTGTATTTGTGTGCCCGAACGTATGACCCCGAAAGTAAACAGCAGTCGACTGTATGGGTGTTTCAAGATGAGCCGAATCCAACAAAAGTTGTTCGCGCACGAAGCACTTGCAAGCAAATGATCGCCTGTTTTTTCGGAAAAAATGGACATGTCGCAATCATACCACTAGAACAACGCAGAACAGTCAATTCTGAGTGGTACACAACCATTTGTTTGCCAGTTGTCTTCCAAGAAATCAGGAAAACAACTGGCGAAGACGGATCACTCTTCACCACGACAATGCGAGCTCTTACACATCGACTCAAACAACTGCATTTTTGAGCACTTAAAACATCGATTTGATGAGTCATCCGCCGTATAGTCCTGACTTGTCACCAAATGACTTCTTTTTATTCCCGTACGTAAAAAACAAACTGAGAGGTCAACGTTTTTTGACACCTGAAGAAGCGGTTGCTGCGTTCAGAATGCATGCTTTGGAGATACCTCAATCAGAGTGGAAAAAGTGCATCGACAATTGGTTCAAACGCATGCAAAAGTGTATAGATCTTCATGGGGAATATTTTGAAAAACAATAAAGCGATTTTCGATGATATTGTTTTTGTTCTCTAATCCCGAAATATAAAAGGCAGCCCTCGTATATTAGTGTGTGTAATTTTTCTGAGGTTATTTTGTTTATTTTCGGCGAATGTGAGCATCAAAAATTATGAATCAGTACAAATCGGTTGTTTTTTGGTGTTTATGTCCTTTCGCCATCTCGCTTTTTTGACATCTCACTAAGTTTTTGAATGGTGAGTTAACACGTTCGTGTAAATGACTGCTGTATCGAACGTGTTTTAAAACCGAAAAATGCAAACAACTTTATTTTTTAAGGAATAACTCGACATATTTTTCAATTCTTAACAATTCATTCCTTTCCGCAAAGAAATATCATTGCAATTACAAAAGTTCTCAAATGTGTGTTCCTCAGTAACACACATATTTAGAAACTGATTTAGAAACTGATGTGTTAAGAAACAAAATTTTTGACTACACAAAATATATTTCGATTTTATTTTATTTTTTCAATGCGATATCGAATAAATGTTTTTTTCGCAGTAACACAGAATTTGCAATTATTTTAAAACTAAAATTAAATAATTAAATAAATTTAATTTTATTTAAAGCATATTTACATTTACAAATTTTAAATTATAAATGGAAATGTTATCTAGAAATGTGATATCCAAAAAATTTAAATGGCGCACATTCGTACTAACACAAACACACATACCACTGCTATATACTTGCGGTTATTTTTTCGTCATTTGTCGAATTTTGAACAAAATCGACCCTCTGGTATTGATATTTCCGAAGACAACTAATAAACGGATTGGATATGTTGCCTTATAGAATCACATTAGTCTGATAACTCCGGAGCTGCCAGTCCAGTATGGGTAACCCTTTCTGGCATTGCCAGCTCCTGCATTGTCATACTCAAGCCGCTCCGCCACGTCAAGGCTGTTATGTTGGAGGGTGGGAGATGGGGAAATGAAAAGGAAAGGATAGTGAGGAAATGAGTTTAAGGAAAGGATTTATAAGCTATTCTAAAGTTTGGCAATCGAAAACACTTTGTCCAAATCAAGACAAAATACGATATAAATGACGAATTCAAACTATAAGCATACGGGAAAGAAATATTTTCGATTTAGTACCATTTAAAAAGTCATTATTCTAATATGTACAACAAAGGAAAACTAACTTGTCTACAAAATGTATCAGTGGAACGAAAACAGATCATTCAGTTTGGTCCATCAATATTGAACTAATTATTTTCAATTATGAAATAAAAAAAACTCGATTCCAATGTTTATTATTCTTTAATACAAAGGAAATCTTCCTGCAATACTATTTTTGGGAGCAAGACGTAATCTTTGGCAAAGATCCACCCTAAAATTAATGAAATTGAACAAACTACATACCACATCCAGAACGTGTTCCATACAAAAACACAAAACTTTGTTTAATTCATGTTAAGACTAAAAACAAACTACAATTCAGATACCCAACAATACTCTTCTTGACAATGAACAGCTTTAGCTAGTTGTAATAAATTCAGGGATACCTATATCTTGCATAGAAAGGATTTCATAAATACCACCTTGACATCTGTCCATTTTCTGCGAACAAATATCAGCTTTAAACACTAAGTGGAGGTTGCTTTCAGCAAAAGAAGAATAACTTCTATTCGCACTGGTTTCTGTAGGAAAAATCCAGTTTGATCCGGCGAATTTAAATCACTTGGATCCGTTTATCACTCACAACATCCGGTTTTGAACGATATTACTGTGTATTGTTACATGTAGAAGTTGCCAGTTTAGAAGAAAACTTTAAGAATTTCGCATTTGAAAATGTCCATACATCATGCTGTCGAGTTTAATAACTGGAAGTGGTTTGATTAGGAGAAACAATCTTCGCGTAAGGCGTGAAGGCTCGGAAATGCCATTCTATTCCCCATTTCATCACATAAAACTAACCAAGACTTGCTTGTATTGTCCGTACACCTCTACAATTTAATAACAAAACTTCCTTTAACCTTCCTCAGTTCATATTTAATAATATTAAGGTTCTCCTTGTACGAATTCCAAACCAGAGCCTTTATACTAATTTTAATTTTATTGTTGGTTTTGCTACCTCTATTTTCTGGTAGGTCTCAAGTTCCACTGACAACCATATTACTATTGACTTGCCCCAAATTTTGTCTAGTTATATACGCTTTTAACAGCCAGATCTTGTAGTAACGATGCTTATCTCTAGACAAGTCACCATTATATTGCCGTCAGTATATCGAGTAGAACGTAGGATTAAAAGTTTTTAAATTACTTTTCAGAAGAATGCTAGATCTAATATTCCCGGAATTACCTGAGAATATAATTCAATACCTGTTCGCTCTAAGGTCATAATTTATGTTAATTTTTAGTAGCGGTTATTGTATAAGAACTATGTTTTCTCTAGAGTTTGCTAGTTTGTGAGGAAGAACTACCAAAACGGCTTTGTTGTGGTTCAGGATGATCTAAATTAACTGTAGCATGTTTCAGCCAAAAATTGGTTTCCAATTTCTTCAGTTTGGCCTCTTGTATCATTTTACACTCAATCTTTTCAATGTACTCCTCGAGTTATTCTTAAATTTTAGTTAAATTTGTAACACCTATTTGGAAAAAAGGCTAGAGATTGGTATTAATATTAAGAGGGAAAAATAAACAGAATTTTTTTGTTTCCTCTGTATGACGGTTTTCTAACTGTCGGAAGATGAAGATCGCTTGGTTAAATAATGCCCTAGATTTTATCCAAATTTGACTGTGTTGAAAAACAAAAACCTGCTATTGATTTAATTGAAATATTCTCATTGGTACCAAAGCAAGCTTTCCACTTTGAACTTTTACGGCGATTAGGGATTATAAAGAAAATGGTTATTAGCTTGGGAAATATATTGTTCAAGCGTATTTGTCGATTTTGAAGCATCACTTGGCGAGAATATTCATATCTCAGCTCCTACTCAAGAAATCGTCAAGCGGCTTTCTGTTCTCGATAGAGAAAGAGTTATTGCATATCTATGTTAAATTACAAATTTATGTGAATTACCTGGAATTTGCACTGATTTTTTAAAAATGGGCGATCGAACCATTGCGTGCCAGATAAGTTGAATTAATAGAAATTTAACACAGGTTTTCAATTTTTTGCGACATTCAGTGTGTAATAAATTTTAGAATCAGATTTTCAGATTTCTATTTTCTTTCTTTTCTTCTAAAGAAATGGCATATTATCAGCTAATTTTTTGCAAGCTTTTTGTGTTTTCCCATTTTTTCTATTTATGATCATCAATCATCATGGTTCTAGTGGGATTTGAAATCAAAACTAACGTAATCACGGAAATAAAAATTTTTAAATTATTTTTCGTGAAAGAATGATTTGAAATGATCCCTTAATCATCTAATTTTCTTCAATAATATTCATGTCTTCATATATTTTAGTACTTGGGGCCAACCACTGGCACCATAAGTTCCTGAAATGTTTGAATTATTATCGCAATTCATTTTAATTCCAACAAATGATGGACCTCAATCACAAAAATCCGTTTGAAAATCTACGCAATATCGATATAATTTTATTTCAATGAATTGTAAAATATCCATAGTAAATTCCTTTGGGACCGGAAAATGTGCGAAAACGAATTGTGCGAATATACAATTCATCGAAAATATTCATTATAACTAATATGCTTTAACTTTTGGCTCAGATTTGGCCAGTTTCCGATGATTTTAGGCAAAAATGAAGTTCTACGTAATTACTCAGCATAGTCTAGAGATTATTCATGTGGATTTTCATGATGATTGGGCTTATAAAAAAAATGGTTATTTGCTTGGATAATATTTTGTTCAAGCGTATTTGTCGATTTTGGAGCATCACTTGGCGAGAATATTCATATCTCAGCTCCTACTCAAGAAATCGTCAAGCGGCTTTCTGTTCTCGATAGAGAAAGAGTTATTGCATACCTATGTTAAATTACAAATTTATGTGAATTACCTGGAATTTACACTGATTTTTTAAAAATGGGCGGTCGAACCATTGCGTGCCAGATAAGTTGAATTTATAGAAATTTAACACAGGTTTTCAATTTTTTGCGACATTTAGTGTGTAAATTGATTCAGAATTCCAAAAATAAACTTAAATCCAACACACTAGTTGCCCGAGATGTTCGATATATTATAACAATTCAATTTGATTTAAATAAATGATGCTCCTCATTACAATAATTCGCTTCAAATTCTGCTTAATAACGATACAATTTTTTTCACCTGAAATTGTCCTGGTTTGTTTTCCGTATATCACAAATTTGAACAATTAGAGAAAATTGATCAATATTTTTTCATATGCATTACGAGTCTTTTCGATGAATTGTTTCTTTCTTTCGCATATTTGATTTTTCGATGAACTGTTCTGTGTACAATTGTGTTAAATTGTGTTGCGCATAATTTTCGGGTTGCCGCTTTATACGTCCTTACTTTACGCCTCGCGGCCAAATTGAGGACGTACGGCTAAAGGACCGATTTAAGACCATCTGCACATTGCAAGCCCCATGTCAGCCTATACTGGCATGGAAGATGGGTCGACCCATGGGTTTTGCACACCGACAGGGGGTTATAGATGTGTTACATTTCACCACAGATCGTAATCTGTCGATGCAATTTCACTTTGCATCCTGCCCTTATCGGGATTCAAACCCGGTACCTCCCGATCCAAACGCCAAAGCTTTAACCACTGTGCCATTTGGTTTAAACTCGCTTTACGACGTAAATAGTAGACATAGAATTTCCGACTCTTCGAATTTACATTTGGTCTTCTCTTAACTTTACGTATCGTTTCTGTTTTTATGTTTTTCGTTTAGAGTGTAACTTTAATATTGTATTTGGTCAACTTGAAATCGTATTGTAACCCTAAATTTTACTATGAAAAAATGAGTAATTGTTTTGTATGCAGCTTTACTTCTGTTTATTTTTCTTTTTTTCTGGGCCAGTGGCCAATTCAGAAAACCACAAATTGCTCAAGCAACTACCAGACCAGACCAGACATATTGGGTTCCGAGTAGATGAAAGATCCTTGAGGGGGCTCAGCTCAAGATTCTGGTACGTTTGATGAGGGTGAGTTCGGTAGTGGAATTGATCGTTAATGAAAGAGCCACCCAGAAGGCCGCGACGGAAAAACTTACTAAGGTGACACTCGTTGGTATTGAAATGAAGAAGTGTTGGAATGTAGTAAGGCCTTTCTCTAAGGCAGAGAAAGGATAAGGTTCAGAATGAGCCAATAGTGGAAAGCGTCCAGATAAACGAGTCAAAACGATGTAATAGTCGAATAGTACGTCGTCGTAAATGCAACCTAGCTAATCAACGACGGTGAATGCACAAAGATCGAATCGTAGGAGAACGCTCCATCACGAGCACCGGAGATAAAGGTGACGAGAAAAAGGCCACAAACTCTTCAGACACGAGCAGTTCGAACCGTGCGAAATGATGAGTATTTATGGTTTTTTCGACCCTTGTGAAGTTAGCCCAGAATTTCATCCCAGGAAAATAAAAAAAATTCATCGGGTAACACTAAAATTGCAATGGGCGCTTTCAGGTCTGCCAACTGATGGCATCATGATTAGTGAAATCAACGCTAAGTTGATTTGAAAATTTCATAGAATTCAAAATTTCTATAACGTTGGCTGTGATTTTACTCAACATGTTGCCAACTGTTGAGTGACCTGAAAGCACTTAATTCTGGGATTTTATAAAATAACGAAGAGCCATTTGTTGTGCTATAAAAACATGGTCAATAAAAAGCAATTGACTGAAAATGTAATCTATGCGACGCTGAACCGAAAACATAAGCTCCAGTATAGAAACGAATCAAAAAGGTTAGTTGGATCTGTCCAGATATATCGGTGACTAGTGACGAAAAGAAATATATTCTAAACAAGGTTGCACAGTTAGTTCTTAGTTCATGTTTTAACTTCAAACCGATTTGCATGTTGTGAACAGAGCTATTTTGGTTTGGGTCAGGGTATCGAGTTCATATAATATCCAACGGGATTTTTTTTATTTTGATTTAAATATTTAAAATTTGAAAAAAAAAAATTCTGTGCTAGAATAAAATTTTGACATTGAACGAAATTACTATAATAAATTCTGGGCTGGAATATCATTGCAATTTTAGTGTTACCTGATGAATTTATTTTATTTTCCTGGAATGAAATTCTGGGCTAACTTCACATACATGTTTTTTCGTAATAAATCGTGTCGAACCACTACTAGTGACCAATCTTTAATGACAAATTACCAAACGATTCCGATCGTTGTATTTATAAAATTATTAGTATTGGCCAAATTTCCAGACTACCTTCGAATTGTTCGATAAAATGTGTTTTTTACGAATTTTGTAATAAATCGGTGCATATGAACAAACGAAAAGAACAAGTGACCAATCCACACTGACAGTTAATCAAACAATTCCGATAGTTGATTTTATGCAAATATTTGGTTTGATCAGAGTGAAATTATTCCGTAACTAATGTTGTAAATGATTTTTTGCAATTAAACTTTTCCAAGTTATGAACATCAATGAGCATCAACATAAATTGTATTTGTTCCATTTTATGTATTTGTACATACTTTGGAAATTATTGTTTTTATTAAAAAGTGGCTTATTGGTGACCAAACGCTAAAAAGTCTTGACCAAACCTCAGCTAACGATTACCTTACAAAATTTAATGAAAACGGCATGATTTTCTTCAGGTACTATCCGCGAATATTTTTTTCCTCAAATTTTCATTTTTAAACGGTAAATTTAATCTAATTGACCAACTGATGATAACTAATGACCAATCCTGACCAAACGATTCCAATCGTACTTTGTATCAAAACCTATGGACGAGGGGCAAAACAGACGGGCCCAATTTGACACCTTTTTGTTGTGTACGTAAATAACAAAACATTAATACAATTATACATTTTATTAGGAGTCAGAATTTCTTCCTTTTATTGTAAAAATCTGTGTGATGGTTTTGTTTGTTGGTAGATAACTTTTTGAGGTTACGATAATTTGCCTTAAACAAAGTTAAGAAATTGGCGATTAATTATTGCCGACTTTTAACCAATCAGCGCGCACATTTTTTATGTGATAAGGGCAAAATTTATATGTACATGTATCATCGCGTTTACTAATACCAATGTCATTATTTTACATTATTATAAATCGTCCAATGTCTAACAAATATCATATTTTCCAGAGACCGTTCAAATAATATGTTCAACAATAGCGAGTTCTAAAACGTATTTGACCATCGATGAAATTTGATAATTTTTTTTGATAATAATAAACCGAAGTTTTAGAATTGTTTTAGTTCTCCGTATTTTTTATTATTGATTTGAATGAACTTTCAAATCGGCACAATTTGTCTGCGTCAAAATTTAACCAACGTTTGTTCTGGAGGTATCTGAAGTCGTTTCATGGTGCATGTTAATTATATCCATTACTATCGATAGTATTATTAAACTGAATATGATACAAAATATGATACAAATCGACTAAAATTTGTCCAAGTTATTATGAAAAACCCGAAAATTTAACGAGTTATTTGGGAGGTACCCAAAGGAAACGAAATTTTGAAAAAAATCATCTCTTGAGACTTGTCCTCGGACATGCAAATCGAACATGGTAAAAATATTATGGTAAACACAAAAAATTGAAATCGTTTATTTTATTTTAAACTTAATTTATGCTTAACAACAAATTAAGCAAATTTAAGTATTTAAAATTTAAATCCCTATTTTTACAAGGGCTTTTACTACAAAGTATGTTTATACAACATCTCTACGTAATGTTGAGCTATAGTTTGTGATGGTCTGAACCAAAAAGACACTCAGATTAAGGAACTTTTATTTTATGTATTTTATGATTACGCCTGTATGTAGCTATAGTATTATTTTCTAATGCGTCTAATCTTCATCATAAATTTATCAACTCTATAGAGATGTTTAGGTTATATAGAAATCAATAAAAAATATTTTCCATCTTTGGTTTTATTCTTTTCTTCTCGTATATAGATTATACACATATATTTTTATCCCCATATATACACATACAAATAGACGTACCATATAAATATATAGATTCTGAGAATGGGGAAAGAAACTACATGGCTCTAGTAGGAGATTGGGGAGGTCGGAAATATAAGAATATAATATAAAATTCATGAAAATGAAATAATAAATTTGTATTTTATGTGTTGTGTTACCTTATGTCGATATGATACTATCCTAGAGGTGTAGAGTGGGTTGTATATTGTTACTGTGCACACACAGTAAATAAGCAATGAACTTATTAGCAGCCTTGCCTTAGAATTTTCAAAAGAATATTATTATCATCGTCTAGAATAGTACAAAGCGTAGACATGACTTTGAGTGGCTCGATTAACTTGACTTCGCTCATTTTTATTATTTAAAGGTGATAAGTTTCAAATTTATAAAGAATTCAATTTATTTTTTATGTTCGCATATAGTTAGATGTGAGACCAGCGCAAATATCGAGAAACGAGAAAGCTCCAGAGAATATAACATATATATAGTAGGGGTGGTGGCCGGTCAGTTAGAATGAGTGGATAATTTTATTTTATTTTTTGCTTTCCATTTGGATTGAGAAAGCTTATTTCGTATAGATTTTTTTTTTTTTTTTGCGAAAGAATCATGTGGGAAATCAAACTATCCAATTCATGTTTTTAAATCCTTTGATGTATTTTGTGTATTGCATAATTTTTTTTTTGTAGATTACGAAAAGTCTGATAATTTTTTATCCGTATATGTATGTTGTACATATAATATTTAAAATAGCCTTAAGAGCCTCATGAAATATATCGAAGAGTAAGTGAGCTTTCTTAGTTCATAACCTATTTTGTATATCGTGCTCAATTTGCAGCTGCTTTCTATATACATTATTCAGTGTACGTATTCATTAAATTGTGTGCAAAATATGACAACACCATAGCGATGGCGACGATGACATGACAAGATAGCAAAATTATGTTTCAAAGAATTCTATTCATTTTATAAATGAAAAACTTCATTAACCAGTAAAACTACTTTGAAACACACATGTAAAATAACACAGAACGTGCATCAAAGAAAATTATTCAGTTGAATGTTTATCATTATTCTCCACTATGTTTGCACAATATGCAAAGTGTGCAGATGAAATTAATTAAAACCAAAAGCGTTACCAAGAAACTCATTGATATGTGTGCGGTTAGTTCGTATACAACTATATGTATGGAAGATGGTCATCATCGTTAGGATATTTATAGAAGTAAACTATGTATTTAATTATATACGCGACCACAATTTGTGTGCACGCCACACCATTTGAGACCGCATTCGCGCGTGCATGCACATACACAACCCAATTCAAGACATATAAAAAATGATTAAATGATTGTAACTTAATTTTATATATCGAAATACATTTTCCATCATCTCTTTGTATTATTGTGCTGTGTTTACATAAATTTTCCACTGTTTCTGCAGATGAGATACATGAACGGTTAAAATCCGTCAAAAGAATCTAAATTTATATATTTATTTCGTGTCAATGAATAAAAATTTCTATTTATTTAGTTGGAAAAATGTTTTGTGTTTGGGCTCGGAGGATAAATGATAAATGGAACTCTCTGTCTCTCGATATACTCGTACATATATTACGAGATATGGAAACATAATACGGTACGAACGAATTTACAATATTTTTTCGCGATTGATTAAGTCAATTAATATTTAGAAATAGTTTGTAGAAATATTCGAAAAATTAATGGGTTGCAATTAATTTGATTATGCTAGGCTATACGTAGACATCTAGATATAAATACAAGTCATTGACATTTCAAATCTGTTGAATTGTGAATAGTGAATGAATTTGTACAAAAATTTTCCAATTTTAATTTTAACGTTTTTTAATGTCTCGCCACACAGCAAAAAAAACAACCATAACTGATATGTTTCAATGTTGCCCGCATAATACATAATATTGTCAATGGAATTTTAACATCAAATACAATATAAAAATGAAAATGTATATACACGACGAGAATTTTGACCAATCAAAAAAAAAAAATTTTTTTTTATACTTGGAATGAAATTCTGTTTTTCCAGAAATATGAATCGCAAGAATTTCGGAATGGTTGAATATTTCGTTTCATTCCAATGAATATATCGCATATACTCGTATACCTATATAAATTTAAATGGCTGAGGAACATTATATAATGTCATTGGGTTTTAAATATAAAAGCATTTCGAGCCGCTTTATACGATCATAAAAGTTGTTGTTATATTTGTATATACATTTAAAAGCTCATAACCTCTTAAAAGCCTTCAATCAAATTTATCACATTCACATATTATATGTCAACTTATCTGGAAATATAAATATAAAACAAAGAAAACTTTCTAAGGAAAATTTCAATTTTCTCTTCCATTAAAATGCCATTTTCTTTCTGCTGTTCTTCAAAAAAAAAAAAAAATATGTAATGCCCCTTGCGGGTTTACTAAAATACGACACAATACAGCATTATACAAGTGGAAAAAGCAAAAAGCGCACCGGAAAAATGTATTTCCAATTTTTTTGTGTACACCTTTCCATTTTCTTTAATAGCTAAATTTATAAAGATTTTTTACATATATACGTGCTCAGTATATCACCAAAGATGAAATATAATTTAAAGACATCTCAGCGCCATGTAATCGCTACGAAATTTTTAATGTTTCTCTTTTTCTTCGCCTATTTAGATTTTGGTTATTGGTGTATGCCTGACCTGTGGCACTATTCTGGTTTTCCCTGGGAATAGGGACTTGGGAAAAATATTTTCATAGCATTTTTGTCTAAATTTGATTTTTCTGGCCTACTGTTGGAATTAGTTGGGTGTAAATATTTTCGAAACATAGTTGGTTGGGAAACTTTTGTTCCACAAAATTTGTATAGTGAAAAATAATTCCCAATATATCTTTGTTTTAAAAATATTTACACCCAACTAATTCCAACAGTAGGCCAGAAAAATATAATTTAGACAAAAATGCTATGAAAATATTTTTCCCAATTCCCGATTCCCAGGAAAACCAGAATAGTGCCATTGATTATTTACTGGATTAATTATACACCTTTAGTTTTTTTGTCGCACCGTTATCTATCTTTCGAATCGACCGTTATTTAACTCATTTGTATTTTGTTTTAGTTTATTTTATTTTTTTCATCGATTTTAATTTTATTAAGCGATCGATTTTAATTTTATTTTATTAAGCATGGTTCGATATCCTTGTTCATTTCACTTGGACTATACTAAAAAAATAATAATAAGACAGGTCGTTGGAAATTATCATTATTATTCATATTTTTTGATTTTTCATAAAGTTTAAACTATCAAGTTCGGCTCGACTGAGTGGTTTACCACCTTGTAAAATTATAAAACCAATTAGTAAATATTATGTATTTTTTGTGGGAGCCCGAAATCCGGAATAAAAAATTGTCAAGGTCGTTTAGTAGGGCTAGAGTTTAAACAAATGTGAACGAGAGGAAGTGGTTATTGAAGACAGATATTCAATCAAAAACAGGATTTTTAAATCGGATAATGTGTATCGTTATATTTAAATATTGAGGTATTACCCCTTAACACGAATAATGATGGTTATCAATGTTTGTCTAGGGATTAGTTCGCCTATCGTGGGTCGAAACTAGTTCACTGATTTTAATCGAATACTTAATAGACCGAAAATGATAGCGTTAATTGGTTTTTAACTTGAATTTTTTTTTTATTCCAAATTTTGAAATTTAGTTGCTGCCTGATAAAAAATTGACTATGGTCCTGGAAGTGATTCGGCCGCATCATCTTGAGTTATTTACAATAAAATAATATTACAATAAAATTATTCGCGATTTGCAACAAAGTAGCTGACATCTGGTGAACAAAATATGAATCATAGTTTGCTATGAAGCAAGGGGGATTAAAACTGTCATAACAATGGATTTGACAATTCTCATCCCCCTTGTAGACGTAGAAACCAACGCTATCTACATTCGATGAAAATCGCCAATAATGTCAATTCCCCAATGTATTTACTGTCCTTTAAAGGGAAATTAACATTATAATAAACATATTTCTCATACATGTGTCAGATATAAGCATTTCAAAGATATACAATTTATAAAATGTAATTATTTACCAATTCTCTATAGTAGATCTTTAATTGTTTCTTGAATTGATGAATATTCATTACGGTTTTCAATGACTCAGGCAATCTGTTGTTAATTGAGGGACCGGAAAATCGGATTGATCTGCATCCAAATTCGTTTGTAATAGATCCGCATGATATGTTATTAGCAAATCTGGTTCCATATTTATGATTACTATTACTAAATTCTAAATTAGATAAGGTAGAAGAGACATTTAATGTCCTGTACATATACAATGAAACTTAGTAATCATACAACGCACCCAACGGCAAAATTCCTTTGGATTCAATTTCACATAAATACAATGATGATAATCGAAAAGGGAGCTTCAAGAAAGCTTTCACACTTTTGTTTTGCATGATTTGAAGAGGTTTTAACCTGCTCCGACTTGCCGTTCCATAAACAATAATTCCATAAAGAATTCTGGGATGTATAAATGCAAAGTACATCAGTCTCAATACATAACTAGGCACAAAATACGAGAGTTTCCTTACCAATCCTACTAAAGGAGCCATTTTAGTACAAACGGATTCAATGTGTTCACCCCAAGACATGTGCGTATCAAAAGTCACTCCTAAGTACTTGAAATATTCAACCCTATCAACTACAAGTACAACGTTATTTATATTAAGATATGGCAAATCAATTGGAGTTTTTTGTGGTGAATGAAAGATCATAAATTTTGTTTTATTTAAATTCAATGAGATCACATTCGATTTGAAGTATTCCAGTAAGATGTTCATATCATGCTTCATGCTATTCTGTATAGTAGAAGGGACTTTTGTTTCATAAAATATTGCAGTATCGTCTGCAAAAATTTGAATTTTGCCAATCAAGGGCAAATTCGAGATGTCATTGATAAATATCAGGAACAGTAATGGTCCCAACACACTGCCGTGAGGAACCCCACATTTAACAGTTAAAATATTATTGCTAATTCCATTAATCATAACATATTGCAGACGATTAGTTAAGTAACTATTAACCAATTTATAGGCTACACCACGAAATCCATAACCATATAGTTTATCGAGAAGCAGCTTATGATCAATAGAACCAAAAGCTTTTTTTAGATCTAGAAAGAGGGCTGCAACATACTCCTTTCGATCCAAAGCATTGTAAATCATGTTTGTCATTTCAACAAGAGCCACATCAGTGCCCGCACCTTCTCTAAACCCATACTGATATGCGTAGAAAAAGTTCGATTCATTTAAGAAACTCCTGAATCGCGAATTTATAACTTTTTCAATAATTTTATCGAATACAGATAGAGTACAAATAGGTCTATAGTTAGAAATTAGATTTTTCTCACCACTTTTGAAAACTGGGACAACTTTGGCAATTTTTAATTGATTAGGATATTCACCGGTTTGAAAAACTGTATTTATTAACTTCGCAATAATTTCAGAGAAGAAGGCTACATTACGCTTCAGAACCTGATTATGAATATTATCTGGTCCACTACCCTTACCGTTATCCAGAAAACAAATAATATTACAAATCTCCGCAGGAGTAGTGGGCAATAGAAATATAGAGTCAGGATTCGAACGCAATGTATTAAATTTATTAATATCTCTATCACTTCCAATTGCTTCTCCTAGCGAATTACCTATACGTACAAAGTAATCGTTGAATATATCAACTATATCAGATATATTACTATATTTATCATCGTTAACGACAATAGTTTGAATATCGGAGTTATAATTATTTCTATTTAAAAACGGGTTGATATTTTTCCATAATTATGTTTGGTTCACATTACTAAACATAATTTCATAAAACTGTTTCTTCGCATAATATTTCTCCGATGATATCTTTTTATTTAAATTACACAATTGTTCACGAATTACCATGTTATTGGAGTCTAATTTGTGTTTCTTTAATAATCTGTTGCGTTTCCCAATGAGTTTCCACAAATTGTAAGTCATCCAGGGACAAGAGTTGCTCTTCAATTTAGCAACCACACTTTTAATTACTGTAAATTTATCAACTAACTGATTATATTTCTCAATAATCAGTATAAAAGTTGTATCAGGATCATCAGTATCAAAATGCGTGCTTTCGAGAAAATCAACAAAACATGAATCAACTTTATCAAAGTTAATAACTCTTTTTTGCAGTTTTCGTCGGAAGAATTTCCCTTTGAAGTTAATAATAATAATAATAATAATAATAATTCCCAACGACCTATTACCCCTCCCAACCGCGCGCGGGGAGTCTCCATCTGTATTATTATTATTTTTTTGAGTATAATTCCAGTGACTATAAACATGGATATCGAACTGCTTAACCTGTGAAATTAAAGAAAAGTAGCAAGCGGGAAAATCTATATTAGTATTAAAATCAAATCTGATTATTAAGAGGCAAACTAGGTGAACAGCTAAGCAAAACGATACCCGTCGCGGACGGAAGGAGAACAGAGGTTGAGTCTGCTTAGTACAAGCAGATTAAAATTGAAAAATATAGCAGTCAACTGATAAAATTTCATAAAATTTGATAAATAAAACAAAATAAAATGTAACAAAACAAAATGTTATAAAAGTTATAAAATATTAAAGGCCAAACCAGTCAAGTTAAATAAAAAAGTTGTTTTAAAGTGCGTTTCGTCATATTAAAATCAATGAAGTGGGAGTATTGGTTAGCCTCGTGAAGCATCCTAGATACAGGTTCATTTTTACCATAGTCAGTCCTATGATGGTCGATTCGAAACATAGGTACCGATCTCAAGGCTCGTGAATTAAAATTTAGATTGATTTTTCCTAAGAGGAAAGGAGAGTCGGTACTGCCGGTTAGCAATTGATGAATAAAAACCACGTCTGCAACAACCCTGCGCCTACGAAGTGGTTGTAAATCAATTAGCTTGAGGCGATATAGGTATGGAGGTAGGTGAAACATGTCCACCCACGGTAGCCCGCGTAAAGCAAAGCGAAGAAATCTACGCTGAACTGCTTCAATCCTTTTTATGTGAACCACATGATAATGCGACCACACCTGGCAAGCATACTCGAGCAGGGGACGAACGAATGTTAAATAGAGAGCCTTCGTAACATAAGGATCGTCGAATTCTTTTGACCAACGCTTAATGAAACCGAGCGCAGCGTTACCTTGATTGACAATGCGATCTACGTGATTTCTGAAGTTCAATTCGCTGTCACAAACGACCCCCAGATCACGAACAGAACTAACTCTGGTAACGGCATCATTGTTAATATAATAGTCACGAGAAATGGACTGTGCACGCTTCCGAGAGTAGGTGACCGTCTGGCATTTACCCACATTCAGCTCAAGGTTGTTCTTTACACACCATACGGAAAATGTATTGAGGTCGGATTGTAATAGGATCCTATCGGTGGTGTTTGAAATCTGTTTGTAAATCTTCATGTCATCGGCGTATATAGATATAGTTGAATTTTTAATTAAACATGCAACGTCGTTAATAGACAGAATGAAAAAAATCGGCCCCAGATGGCTGCCTTGGGGCACTCCAGATGTTGCTGAAAAATGAACTGATACTGATGTCCTAAACAGAACTTGATAAATACGGTCTTTAAGATAAGAGCCCACCCAACGGAGAAATTGTGGGGGAAATCCAAGAGCCCTGAGCTTAAACAAAATAACTTTATGGGAAATCCTGTCAAACGCCTTGCTGAAATCGGTCAAGATAACATCGACCTCATTCCCTGCTTCAATCATATTTAATGTTTGTGAAGTGAATTCCACAAGGTTTGTGGTCGTGGTGCGAGCTTTGAGAAAACCATGCTGATTGTCGGAAAACAACGGTTTACAATAAAAGTACAATGAATCGTATATAATACTTTCGAACAGCTTGGGAATACAAGATAACTTTGCAATCGGCCTGTAATTACAAATGTCTGATTTGGAGCCGTTCTTATGGGTCGGAATTATAAAGGAACTTTTCCAAATAGATGGGAAAATTCCAAGTGAAAGCGACTTTTGGAAAAGTGCCGTCAGCGGCTGAGCAAGAATATTACTGCAGTTTTTTAGGACGATGGATGGTAGACCGTCAGGACCAGGTGAAAAATCATCTTTAAGTTTGGAAATCTTTTGTACCACGGATTCGTAATCGATTTGAACCGAAGTTAGTGTTGTTTGAACACAGTTATTCATGTGTATGAAGTAATCTTCATCGGGTTCAAAATCACTGTTTGCAAAAGCCAGACTGAAAAAGTTAGCAAAATGATTTGTTATGATTTGAGGATCATTAGAGGAATGATCTTTATAATTCAGAGTGGAAGGGTATCCGTCGGATTTTTTTTTCAAATTAACAAACCGCCAGAAACTCCTAGGATCGGCTATAAGATTGGACTGCATGAGTCTGATGTAATTCCCGTAAAGTTCGTCCGATAAACTACTGAAATCATTATAACTAATCAAATAGTTAGAGTGATCAGAGTCCGATTTAGTTCTTAGAAATCTATGCCAAAGTTTGTTTCTACGGTTGCGTAATGCTCGTAATTCGCTATTATACCAAGGAGGTGATGGCAATACAGTTTTTTTGCGAGTATACGGAATGGATTGTTCAAAGCAATCAAAAACTACAGATTAAAAATTTACAGTTTGTGTTTCTATGTCATTATTATCATTCAAAATGGTGTCAAAGTTGATATTTGACAACAAATCATTAAGTTTCACAAAGTCGGCCATACGAAAATTAAAACATGGCGGAGTTTCAACATTAAAACTGTCTTGCTCCAGACAAAATGTAATTAAAATGGGAGGATGGTATACATCTATGGCACAAAGGATGAGATTGGTTTCCGATTCGACGCTATTGTTGGTACCAGATGAAAATACCAAATCGAGCTGTCTGTTCAAACTGTTCTTAACGTTGCTGATCTGAAATAATCCAGAGTTCAACATATTATCAGTAAATAAAGCTTCTTTGGTGGTTAGTACATTCGACGCAACATAATGACTGTTATCGTCTGAATAGTCCCATTTCAGACCGGGGAGATTAAAATCACCCACGACAAAGATGTCATCTTGAGTATCCATCAGGTCAAAGATGAAGTCAACAGCGTTAGTAAGAAGTTGATAGGTTACGACCTGGCTAAGTGGGCGAATATAGCAACATAAAATAAAAACATTACTTTTATTATTCTTTATTTTGACGCATATTAACTCGATATTAGCAGTGTTGGGAATGGTAACAATTGTACTATCAAAATTGATGTGCACTGCAATAAGAACCCCTCTGCCTGTTGAATTTGTGTCAGAACAGTAAAAACCATCTTTGCGGAAGACGTTGAAATCCGAGGAAAAAAACTCGTTACTATTGAAATCACTGTTCAAGTTAGTCTCTGTGAGTGCAAAAATATCAAATGGAAGTCTTTGAACTGCTGAAAAAACGGCGTGAGATTTGGTTCTAAGTCCCCTTACATTCTGGTAGTAGCCGGCGTAAAGGCTTAACCGACGTAAAGACAAAATTATGATCACTAATATTAGAGAAAATGGTGGAATTTTGAACTGTGCTAATATTAACAAAACTAGATACAACATGATCAAGAATATTGTTACTAATTGATCTCACAGCAAACGTGTTAGTAACAATCATTCCTGAGCTCATCAGAATATTTTTATAGTCATAAACTAAATTTGATTTTTTATTTACAGGTATATTTATGTCTCCAATAATAATAGTATCAGTTTTGCCCATATTAAAACCATCCAAAAATTCTAAAAATAAGTTAACATCTGAATTTGGTGGTCTATAAACAGCTAATAATTTGGTCGATGTGTAATCAGTAAGCTCAATACATATAAAATGAAAGGGAAACTGATTATCATCGCACATAACAATATTAAAATTCAGATTATTTTTAACAAATATAGCTAAACCACCACCTATGCTATCATCCCGACAAGAGAAAACACTCCGAAAATTATTTAGTTGGAATGAAATGGCGTTGTGACTATGAACCTAAGTTTCACCAAGTACCAAGATATCAATGTTTTCGTTCAGATTTTCACTAAATAAAATAACATCATCAAACGTATTCATATTATTCATACCGCGTACATTTTATTGCAGAATGTTTAATTTTTTTGAAGTGGAATCAATTGTGATTTTGCTCAATGCGTAATCATCAACGTTCAAGAAAAAACCATTTACACAATTTTTTTCTAGTGTCTTAGTGAATTTGCTCATAAAAATCAATTTTATAATTATAAATATAACACATACGTAAGATTAAACTATATTTGTGCAGAATGCATTCAATATTTGTTAGAATAAATATGTTTCGCCAATGTAAGACTAATTGAAAATAAAATTGAGAGAGAATCAAATAATTCACAAAAACAGCGTAACACTTACGTCTTGTTAGGACTATATTATAATGAATTACAAGAAAAATAGTCAACATTTCGGAGTTTAACTTAATCAACAATTTAAATGAAATTATAAAGTTCTAGATTTGTAATGATCTGAACTATAAATAAATTTTAATTGCAGTAAAAGAGACAATAAAATTGGGTTGAGTTGTACCAGAGCCATCTATGATTTTGAAGAGCCGTAATATTAAAAAGAGAGCTTTCAGTAGAGGGCATAGGCGACTCGTGAACTGCAAAGTAGAGGAAGCAGAACCTTTGCGTTAATAAAATGGAATCTAATTTTCTATAATCTCACATTTTTATATTTACATCAAAATGAACTAGGAAAATTAAATTAAGCCTGATTTTATGACAACTTAAAAATGTTTCATTTACAAGATTTATTTAAAATTTAATTCAATTCGACGATGATTCTTTTTTTTAAATGTAATACAAATTAATATATTGAAAGCTGGTAACATTTTAATCTGGGACAATAGTTTCTTTTCAATAGAAATTAACGAAACGTGAGAAAGCCATCTCAACGTTTTAAATCGTTCTCTTTAAGAAATTCTAAGATTTCTAATTTGTCCAAAAGTCCTCGTCGCTATACACAACAATTAATTCACTTCTCAGTTTTGGAAAATCGAATCGTTTGCCATAAAATTCTTGGATTTTTTTTTAAATTGTTGCTCCGGAAAATTCAATTTAAATTTAGAAAAAGAAAATTTGAATTTATAAGTTCCAAGAACATGAACTAAGCAATATTTTGAAAGCTAGTACTTAATTTGGTTGAAACATTATCAATTATTTCCAAAAATAATTTTCCATAAAACGTTTTTAAATCTTGGACGAACTCAATTCTCACTCGAGTGGTGCGCGTTTCATCAATTTCCACGACAACTTTAGTTTTTTCACAAAAACTCTCAAATTTATCCCAAAAATCACTAAGTATTGTCTGATAGGTTTTAATTTTATGGCTGGCTATATTAACAACTGTATTTTGTTTTTGTAGACACTCAAAGACCTTATCTCAATACTGGATAATTTCCGAAAAAACAAACAATAATAAATTAAATTTAAAATTTCGCAGACATGTCAAAAATCCGCGAGTTATATTAATGGTTTCACAATCCCAATCGAAAGGATTGTTCAAAATATCTTGAAACAGTTCAGTTAATTGTTGCTTATGCTCAAAAACAACACTGATGACTCGGGCATTATACTGCCTTCTAGTAGAAGCAGGAGCTGGAATTCGTTTTTGATGATAAAATTCAAAGCACTCGTTCGTTTCGATGACTTTTTAAAAAAATTGCTGATCCCAGACAGAGCGGTAAAAAATGATTTGCATTCTCTAATATTTAATAAAGATTGCGACAAACTGTATTTAAACCTATGAGCGCGTAACAATGAATAAATATAGCTTCGTTGCAAATTTGTCTAACTCGAGTTTGTAGACCAGTTAAATATCCACCCGTAACAGCCGTATAGAAATACACCTATTCACACCTTGATTACATTTTTTAATAAATTTATTTAATAAACATATCACTTGTCGCTTCACGAGAACATGAGAATTTAATTTGTGCAAAATTGAAAACAAATCATTAATTTAAGTATTTTCTTAATAAGCTGTTTAATTGCAGCGTATTCTGAGAGTAACAAGTGAGAGTAGAAACAAATCTATGAATAGATAAAACCCATACACATCGATAATTCATTCTGTTAATAATATCACGGTGAAGGGAAATACGGTAAAGCTAAACTAAAAGCAGCTTCCATGAGAGAGAATATTTTTTAATATTCAGTTGTGTTGCTTAGGATGCAAGATGCAACACGCATGCTATAAACCAACAAGAGATATTCGTATTTGGTTTTATTTTGGTTCTATGGCTGCGGCTGCGGCTGCGGACCAATAGTCGAGTAAAAGTCAATTTTTCGGTAAATTCATTTATTTTTCAAAAACTGTATGACAAACTGATCGAAAAATCTGTTCTAAATCCGATTTTTACCATGGTAAACGATTTACCTGACTATTGGCCCGCAGCCTAACTATGCACTATGCAATATGAAGGTGGATGATGTGTTATAAATTATAATGAGAAATCAAAGTAGGAAAGAATAAATACAAAATATTTTTAAGGTAATTGCAGTAAACTAGATAATAGTGGCATAATAGTATATAATGGGTGCAGGCCAATAGTCGGATTTAGAACAGATTTTTCGATCAGTTTGCTATTGAGTTTTTGAAAAATAAATGAATTTACCGAAAAATTTACTTAAAATTGACTTTTACCCGACTATTGGCCCGCAGCCAATGTATATCATTATTAAAAAAAAATATTTTTAATCAAACGTGCTATACATAAAATAAATAAAATTTGAAATTTAATGTTAACTATAGTGATTTTTGAAAGGGATGCAGTGCTTCCGTAGCTTATATGGACACTGCGCCCCTGGAAGAAGGGAAGCTTTTATTGAATTACTATAAGAAACCGTAGTAATTGGAAAATTTTTGAACATGAATTTATGAATAAAAAATTAAACAAATCATCTAAATTTTAATTTTATATTTTTAATAAACTATTCAAAGAACACATATTTGAAAATCAGCCATCATAATGTAGTATTTATTTGGTAAATTTAAACTAAAACGGAGCATAAATTTATTAATTTTCTATAAAAATGAGTTTTCCGTTTAGTTGTGTAGGTTTATAAAGTAAGATAATAAAGGGTGGTGCCGCGGATTCCTCTTACATCCAATTTAAAATTTAGTTTTATAAAAATGTAACTTATTTGGTAAATTCTGGTCACATGCACCTCAGAATTTTTGAGATGAACGATGCACTTAATAGCAATCTAAACATTCTCCATTTATAACAAAATTAAAGAGAAAACGTGAGCTGAAACGAAATTTTATGAATCACCATGTAGAAACAATAATATTATTCATATAATAAAATTTTTACATCAAAATCTATTATTATTTTGTATACAAAAAATCAACGTTGTCATGGTTTTCTTAATTAAATATTATTACAAAACAGAACAAAACGTAAAAAACTTCAATTTTATTCGATTGCAAAACCGAGCTTTCTGTAATTTGAAAATCCGTTTACAGATGTCTCTGTAATAAATTTACTTGAAATTACAGAAAAGCGTAAAATAATTAAATAACTATTTACGATAATAAACCATTATTATTGTAAGTTAAGTGCGAAATCTTTAATATAATAATTTAACATAATTAATAAAACTCAAAACAATTATAATTTTTATTTATAAAACGGTTGGCATAAATAAAGCTTTTCATCGCAAAATATTTATCATCTAGTTGCTGCGCGCTGAAAAACAATAATAGAAAAATGTCACATTTTTTCCAAATTTTTTCTTTTCTTATTTCAATTCGCTCGTTTTCGGTTATTTTCAGTTCCAGGAGATTTCAATAATCTATTGAACCTGGCAGTATACATAATAAATTGTTAAATTTTAGTTAACAAACGTTTAGGTTTTAATATTTAGCTTTAATTTATACTTAGCGACATCTTTTGATTGGTTTTTTATTGCGAAAAGCTCTATAATATAATGTTTTTATTTTATGAAGCTCCAGTTTGTTTATACTACAGGATGAAACAATGTAGGCTGCAAATTTGTTGCGATGAAAAATAAAATTTTTAACAAATAACGAAAAAAGAGTGTTCGAAGTTTGTTCATCAACAATGTTGTAATAGAATCCAGAGCACAATAAACCCCATATTACATAGCTACTCAAAAAGCATTTTTTAACCAACGTTTGTTTTGGGAAAGAAATGCTGAAATTTTTGATGGAACACTCTATATTAATTTCTTACATACACATATAAACAAATTCTTATTTCTACAATAAAAAAAAAAATTTTGTGGTAGACTAATTTAAATATTTTTGCGTTAATTCGACATAATATGACTTAATTTTAAAATATGCTTTTCCTGAATATTGAACCAACCAAAAACGCTTCTAAAAAATATTAAAATACACTGATTGGTATGAAAAAGAACAAAAAGCTTCCCCTCTATGGAAAGCTCATGGAAAAAAATGGCGGAATGTTACGGCTCTTATATTAAGGAGGCTCTGGTTGTACTTAAAATATAATAGTGGCTACCTAGATCAAGAGTATTTCTATAATTTCATAAGATGTTGTATAGTGATGAACGTGAAACCATTAGATTCCGTGTGTGCTCTCAAATTAATTCTTCAATGGCATCAATATCTGAATTCGGTTGCAAACGATTTGCTGAAATGATGAAATCTATGTTTATTTTATCATTCATACCGGGGATGATATTGCTATGATATCAAAAGTGCTGAATTTTTAAGGAACAGAGTACTGAATCTAATTTGAAAGTACTTTCCGCACATTTATCTACTTCACCAATAATTAACCAATTAAACAAGCAAATTTCAAAACACATTAAATTCAGTCTGCTTTGACGAGCTAAAACAAAAAATGCATGCAATTCTTTCGTATTTGTGGATAACTTGATTTCTACTGGTTTATTTCAATATAAAGATATTCTCATAAACAATTTATATACAGAAAGTTTAAAATGGTTCGTTTGGACGAAGACTATTTATTTATTACGAGTAACCTATTTTGAAAAGTAGTAGTGCCCCTCGTGGACTTAATTAGTTTCAATAACAGCATTAAAACTGCAGCAATAGTAACGCTTGATTTTATTTGAGAAATTGAACTGCATCTGTTTATTAGATAGAATTAAAATTAAGCAGGTTGCTTCACGTCAAGGATCTCTTGGCCATTAGCATTATTAATATTTTTAGGCCTGGAACTTCGGAGTGGAAAGAGGTGTGTTAAGTTCCACGTCATTATTTTGGACACAAGAAACTTTCTGTCAAAGATGAAAAATAGGAACGGAATGATTTGGCTTTTTGGTTCCTCCTCTCTTGCAATATTCTCCATCTTGAAGTTATCACAGGCTTTCACCGACCGATTTGAAAAATAATACCACTAGCAGCGTAAGTGTTAAAAAGCTCATCCCAGTTTTTTTACTTTTATAATTATAATAAGTATTTCTCATTCTACGATTTTTTTTTCATCCAATCCTTTTATGATTTTCTCATCCCATACTTTTTTTTTTTATTCGTACAAATTCGAATATTTTGTTTGAAAGTTGATATTTTATAAATGAACTTCTTTGGAAGAAACAAATTGTACTGTTAAAATCAAAAGAGAATGGTCTAATTTTTTAGCAGGATTATGTTCTGAACCTTTATAAGGCTGTCTTGAGATCAAGTGATGGGTACCGTTGGTCGTGAAAGTAACCATAATTCAAGTGTGCGTGACACGGGGACGAATTTTTCGTTGAGGGATGAAAAAGTGCTACTGCCAAAGGAATTAAAGGGTCCGCAGATTTGTTGATTTCATAAGTTCTAGACTCCTATGGCCATCCACCGTACGAGTGTGAGGTTCCGCTAATCGTGGGAATTCCTGCTATATAAATTTGAGTGTCAGTTCCACGATATTCTACGAGTTTGAGCCGTAAAATTAGTCTGCGATGAGTACTTCTATTAAGGGGTCCGTAGAATTGTTATTGCCCGCAGTTTCTGTACACTGTTGACCAATTTTCGACGAAACATGACGTTCCACTGATCGTGAAAATTCTCAATATTCGAATGTACGTGACACGGGAAATGTATTTGTCCCGTCGGAAAATAGCAAAATTCTACTGCCTAAGGGTTTAAACAGCGTACAGATTTGTTAATTTATTTAGAATCTCTCATATTGATCATCTATAAAAACTGCCCATATTCCTGATAGCCATCCCTAACTTGTGGCATTTGTGGAAATGTTCGTATAGCCCTGTTAAAATGCTACAGAGGGAAATGTAATGATGATTAGTTAAATTTTTGAGTTCAAACCGTGATGAACGGACGCGGTACATTTGACCGGTATAAATTGGCCAACAGAGTACTTAAACTATTGGTAATGATACATCGGTGGACCTGTCAATAGAACGTGACCACCAATCCCGGACAAATTTTTGTTGTTCAAATCCGTAGAATATCGTTGAACTCTCACTTAGATTTACAAAACGAAGACTCCCTTGGTAGGCGGGACCACATACTCACATGGTCAGTTGCTATAGGAGTCTAAAACTTATCTAAGTTAATTAATTTAAAGAGAATTGCTCTATTTCTCAACGGAATTGATAACGGATTCTCCTACTCGCACCGTAGATGGCCATTAAAGTCTAGAAGTTGTCTAAATTAGCAAATTTGCGGACCTTCAAAATCCTTGGGCGGTAGAATTTCTTAATTTTAACAGTACAAATGCGTTCCCCGTGTCAAGTTTACTTGAATTGTGGTGATTCCCACGATCTACTGGGTTTGTTACATGGGCTCGAGACAGCCAGAAGAGTGCAGCACACAAGTTTACTCTCCAAAATGCTTTGAATGGAAATAGGAAGTGTGGGATGAAAAAATCAAGGTTTTAACGCTGGTGCTGATCCTGATAGTGTATTTTTTGAAGGCGGACCAAAATACCCTATCATGCAAACAAATCTACCCTTTCACACGTTTCGTGTTCCGCTGCGTAATAAAAAAATGTTTATCTCGCTTTAAATTTTGACGCAGAGATACAAACTCATGATTAAATTTATTTATTTTTGTCCAATAAAGAAAGTTTTGCTTTACGATTATCAGCTTACTTCATTTCTAAGTGTGTCTAATTTTTCCTGCAAAGCACTTACTGAGGGCGTTGAAAGAGTGTGACACTAGGCAACCAAAACGTTTTGTTTGGAATCAAACTTCGCCTTCGAATGAAACATGTTCTCCTTTGAATTAAAATATGTTTTTTTCGACATATTTTGATGCAGGCATGCCAATTCACAATACAAGAATTGTAAAGCCCTCAAAAAACTTCACTTCAAAGTGCAATAAACTTTTCCGGAGAATTCTGACGCACGTAGATGCCTTTCTCGCCATGCTAAGAACCAAAATAATTAAATGTTTAATTGTGAAAATTTGGTTAGAGCAGACCTATAATGGAAGCTCTGTGTCGCAACAAGAATAATCTTAATCACTTTATTTGGTGATTGTACAGAACAAGGTACCGGCGGTTAGGTCCAATTCAACTCAAATGTGAATTTAAATAATTAATTTTTAATGAAAAAAAACATTTTTATTGGTACATTTTGGCAAATGCACCCCCACCCTCACGCATTACAAGTATTTAATTAATTAGTTAACAATGAAGCAAATTTTCCGAGAGTAAATAAGTTTCAATTTTAGCTTTTACACTTAAAACTTTTTAAACCAATAACAAACTAATGCTTTGTTCGGAGATCCATAAGAAAGAGTTGCATTTTGCACGCGGCTCCTACAGAATTTTGCACTTGGCAGCTTGTACAGGGTGGTCCATCTAACGTTTGCAATTTAATTGGGCTCTAGTTCTCGGTAACAATCCCCATTAACTGTAAGGGCGGTTCATTGCCCATTTTCGAAAAAATGGAGCAATGATGCTGCATGTTTAAAATCCACAACAAACAGTCACTCGTTGTGGATGCATCGGATTCTCTATGGCTACGTGTAGTTTTTCTGAGCCCCAAATGCGACAATTTTGCTTGTTGACGTAAAATCCGAGGTGAAAATGAGCTTCGTCGGAAAAAATGGTTTTTCGGTAAAAATGCTCATTTTCTTCCAAGCGTTCCACAGTGTAATTCGCGAACCGAAAACGTTACGGATGGTCAGTTTGCTTCTGCACTAATTGAGCTTTATGCACTTTTATACCGAGGTCTTTATGCGAAATTCTCATTGCAGAACTACGTGAAATGTTCAATTCTTGAACACGCATTGATGATGATGATGGATGGTGAGAATTTTGAGCAACAGCTTCAATGTTCTCGGCTGTACGCGCAGTAAATGCACGTGCACGTGTTGGTTTGGTCAATAAAAATCAAGTTTCACGAACTCGCTTCACAAATTGATCCTCAAATTGCCTTGTAGGCATTTCATTTCTACTGAATTTTCCACGTAAACTTCTTACAGTTTTGGCAGAAGACTCACCACTTTGAAAGAAAGTTTTCAATATTTCTTAATTTTGTTCAAGCGTAAAGCGACCTATTTTTGTAAGTGTTGCCATTTTCGAAATAACCGCTAGTTGAAATTGCAAACGCTAGATGGATGGGCCACCCGTTACTAGACGGAATCCAAAGGATTGCATTTTGTGATTCTTTTCTTCTACAAAAGTTGCCCCATAAACGGATTACAAATTTTTGAATTTTACAAAAGTACTGAAAATAGTATAGTATCGAAAAAGGAATATAGTATCGGCAATATCATACCTGATTCATACTAAATTGTGGTATGAAAAATGATTCCAATTTACTGCTAAATACCCTGTATACAACTGGCATGGCTGTTTCTCCTTTCAGTGGTGCTTGGTCCTTATTTCATTTTCCTATGCTCGTTCCTTTGTACGATAGTTCAATTCGTTTTATTTACCAAGTTGTATGTCAAATGCTTCAAAGGCACATTGTTGTGTTACCCATAAGACTAAGCTCAATCTGTTCTGGATTTCCCTTGTTGTCAGATAGCTTCGCGATGATTTAGTTTTTCTTATTGTAAACCTCAGAACGTAATGAAAACTCCTTACTGTTTTTGTGAACGATGAACACTGCTCTCTTAGTTTCAGTATAACATTTTTATCTTTGCAGTAGTGTGCTTGTTGCATACTTTATTTCTTATCTCTTCACTTTGTAGTGGGTCATTCCACCAGAGCGCGTCATCGATCAAGCTGGTAGGATCCAGACCTCTCGATTCACAATCAGATTTTGGATTGAATTTCAATAATCGTGTTTGCGCTGAATGTTTTATATCTATTGGGTTTCATTCAAATCGTAATACAGCGGTACATAATTCCAATCTTGAGTTGATTGGCGTCTCTTCGTTTTTCCAATGTTTGGATAGCATTCATTTCAGTATCATAGCATATCCATTTTGCTTCGAATTCAGAGGGTATTTGTTGGTTCCTAACCTATTATAAGTGGTACCAGCCATCCTATAGGATCAAATAATTTTCCTACCACACCTTACTCTTGGTTAAAGCACTTCGATCTGCTAGTAAAAAATAAAAGAGTTGATGTGCGTGCTTGTTTCATAGTTTCTGATATTTCGATTATGTTGTCATTTTCATTTCGATGCTGAGTATCTATGTTTTCTAATATTTTCTGGGGTAGATATGTGGCCCATGCTGTTTCCTGTGCCTTAGTTTCAATTGGTAGCTTTGACCTTGTGGGTGGATTTTGTTTCACCTAAACATCTGTTCGATTTCAGCTTTGAACATGTACTTATGCTTCCTCCAGCGTAGCAATATTTCTACGAGAGGTTGCTGTGTTATTGAACCAGTATGAAGTACGTCATACAATAATATTCCGTTTCAAGATTTCGCTGAAACATCAACTCAATTTCGTATACTCTCAATTTGGTTGTTGAGTTTTCATCTTTGATTACTACATGGTGTGGTAGAAGCTGGTTTATTTCTACCATATCATCCCATTGAATTCATTCATTAATGATGTTCTTGTGTATTCATTCTTCATCTGGAGGCTTTTATTTAGTTAACCGTAGCGTCGTTCAGCTCGTAGTGTCACCATATCAACCTCGTCACTACGTTCAAATGCATCATACCGCGTTTCTTCAGCTGGCCAATTTAGTCTCTTTAAGAATGCATAAGCTGTATCAGTTTATAATGCAGACAGTTAATGCCCTTGACCGACTGCATCCGTATACTCAACAAATAAATTTTAATACCCAATAATTTTTTTCCATTTTTTAATAATAGTAAAGGGGGTAATCTAAATTAATAGTTTCCATTATCCTTGTGATATATGTGGTGATACTTGGGTGTTAGGCTGTTTATTTTGTATTGTTACCTATTTGAGTTTGTTCTGTATGTTGGGGTGTATCACGGCGGACCCTGTGATATTTGTTTGGTTGGGGTATTTCTGGGGCTTGAGCTGTAAAGATGTTTGTGTGTGCATATCGAATGATGTGTGATTGTGGAAAATTTGAATTATATTTTGTTGTAGTTAAGATGGGTGAACTGTAAAACATAGGTGTAAATGCAGTAATTGTGTTTGTGTTATTAATGTGTTATTTGTTACTTAATGTAATTATGTTGGTTCTAATTTTGTTGCTTGGAACAAGATTTTATAAATGGTTATTAAATGGCATGCAGTAATGTTTCTTAATGTCAAATGGGGCGTTTATTGATAGGTGGTCCAAGTTGCGTTTTGTCTTTTGTCTTTGTTTGAGATAGTATTCTTAGAGTTTTTAGGTGGTATTGATAGGGGAATTGAATTTAAGATTCTGAATTGTTTAGTTTTGATATTTGTTAGTGAGAATGATATATAAGGGCGCATATTTATTGCAATTTGTTTCGGGGTGGTTGGTGTTGAATTGATGTCATTAGAAGAGCAAGCCGTTTCCACCATTACCCAAGAGGTAGGCTTCAATGCGTTTTTTTTGAGGTTCCCCAAAATAAATCAGGCCTAATCCTCAGTCAGGTTTCATTGGCTGAGTATACATTTAAGATTGTACGTTCCCGTGGTTTTCGTCTTCACTATCAATTGATTCATTGGAATCTGATTCAGGATTTAGATATATATCGTCTGCTGCTTTTCGTAACTCAGTTCGGAGTGGTAGTAATGATGCCCACTCATCTAGGTTTCTATTATAATATTTGAGATCTTGCTCAAGTGAATCATTCCAGGTAAAGCAGGGTCGTCCAATTTTTTTTATGCCGGCCGTGTAGTTTGAAGCGGCTTTAAGTATATGTCTTGGACCTCGACGATGTATATGTCCCCAGTAGTTAATTCTATTAACTTTGATTCTCTTTGTTATAGTTTTCCCTTCTAATATGTCTTTAACCTTCCGCGTAATTGGTTTATTGATACTGAATTTAAGTATTTGATTTAGTAAAAATAACTCATACTTTCTTAGGCGTCGGCGATTAGCAAAAGTTAATGCAGCAGTTTTTAGGCCATATGTAATGGCCGGTGCAATTACAGTTCTATACATTAATAGAGCGGTTTTAAATGGTAATTTATACTTTTTTATAAAAGCTTGCATTTGCTTAGCGGTTCCAATAGCCTGATGAGAACGGGTACGAATGGTATATGGCCGACTTAATGTAGAGGTAAGGTAGGTGCCCAAATATTTCATCATGTTGACACGAGTGAACGTTACCCCTGCTAGTGCTATGGTAGGAGGTGGAATAAATAAGGGATCTGGATCTCGTATGATTGTTGTACATTTTTGCGGATTTATCTCTAAACCAGCGTATTTTAGGTTGTCTATTAATTCTTTTAGTATGGGTTCTAATGCTGCAGGATCCCTTGTCACTAGTATAATATCATCAGCGTAGGCAAGAATGAGTGGTAAATGTATATTGTCATTTTGCTCCAGATCTAGCTCGGGAAACTGGTCCACTACTGTGAGCAACACTTCATTGAGAATGAAGTTAAATATTCTGGGAGATATTGGACATCCTTGCTTGACTCCTTTGTTTTTTTTTACTCTCTCTGTACATACATTGAACCATTTAATTGACGTTTTCTCCCAAAAGCAAGCTCTTATAATTCGGTTAACCAGATAATGTGGTATGCTTTGCTGTAGACATATGGATATTGTATTTAGATCTACTGTATCAAAGGCTTTTGCTAGATCTATGGAGAGGACGTAAATTCGATTACCTGAACGCCATTCTTCGTCAAGAATACGACGAATAGTAAACATATGGTCTTCGGTAGATCTGTTGGCCAAAAATGCAGCTTGGTATGAATAAGGTAGGTCAAGGAATTCATCTAACCGATCGAGGAGTAATTTAGAGTAAATTTTATATCCTACATTACATAAAGTTATTCTACGATAATCATTTACACTCTTTGGCTGCTTTATCTTTGGTATGGGTACTTGTAAAGTTTCAATCCATTCTGGAGGGAGTTCGTTGTTGATCCAAATTTTCTCAATCATGGAATGAAAAGTATCCAGTATATTATCTGGTGCATTCTTATATAATTCTATAGGAATTCCATCGATTCCGGGTGCAGTTCCGGATCGGATAAATTTGATTGTAGATCTTATCTCGTCTTTGGTGGGTGGGGGTCCCAGTGGGAAAAAATCGGTCTCTTCAATGAGATCCGGCCACTCCCCCTCACTTTTCCTTAATTCGCTGAGCCAGGTGGATATAGGAATATATTGGTTACATTTCGTATGACTATCTCTTTTATGCTGCTTAAGAAATGAATAGGTTTTGCGTACTCTGTCGGATGGTTTTTGGCTTTTTAGATTTGTGAAAAATTCCTGGCACTCAACGGTACGATGATCTGAATAGGCTTTGGCTAAATTTTGTCTGGCAGATTTTAAATGTGCTAAAGAATTTGGATCTTGTGGATGGGCTTTATGATAGGATCTGGCGCTCTTGAATTTACTTAAGGCTGGTCTTCGTTTAGGGGTTAATGGTGTTTTTTTGGTAAGGACTATTTGTGAAGAGATTTTAATAGAATCGATAATTGCCTTCAACAAATTAATGTTTCTGCTCTCATGTGTGATTTGCTCATGTACTGATGATGCAATGGACTGATATTGGATTCTGATATTTTCATCTTGTAATAATTTTAAATTTATTGATCGATAATTGTAAGTTATTGGTGGAATAATTGCTTTAGTCACGGTAGTACAGGGGAATGTTAGTGGCTTTGGGACCTGTCTTCGTTTGGTACAGTCAATCCATATTAATCGATGGTCACTCACTTCGGATTTAAAAGTATCGGCTTTACTGCAGTTTACGTAGATTGTTTGATTGTTCTGACGAGTTATAATATGATCTACTTGAGAATATTTGCAACCGTCAGTCCATGTAGTGAGGTTTCGGCGGCGACCCTTGGTTGTATGTACGAATAATCCGGTTGATTGAACAAGAAACCCTAAGGTGTTACCGTTCTCATTTGAGTCCCTATGGTACAGGTTGGTTCCAATATTTTTTTCATTCCATTCATCTCTAGATCCAAGATGGGCATTGAAATCACCCATTATTACTATGTCACGTGAGTTAGGACAAAGTTCTATTATAGAAAATAACTTCGAAAATATTTTTGCGCATTTTCGTCGATTTATTTGAGAATTTTGTGTAGGGACGTATATTGATATGAAAAAGATTTCTCCTTGACCTGAGATACTTCCAAGCGCAGTGATTATTGATCCTAAATAGTTTTTAATTCTTTTAATCTGGATTTCTGATTTTTTTTTTTATACATATTCCTACTCCTCTTCGCTTTGTCATTGGATCATTGCTTAAATGCCATATATAATTCGTCGTTGAACATTGTCCGGAACTCATATTCGTCTCTTGAATGCCACAAATTTCGATATGTTTCGCATAAAGTATGTCGTCAATTATGTCGCGCTTTTGTGAATTACATAGTCCGCGAATATTCCAGGAACCAAAACAGAATGAGTTGGTATTATTGGGTGTTGTAGTTGGACTACATTGAGTTTCATCAATTAATATATATGGATTGTTACATAACTTGAAGGTTCGATGTATATTGGTCGCAATAGCTTGAACGCTTGTATTTGATGCGGATATATTAGATGGGGTTTGTGAGCAAGTTTGGGGTGATTTGGGGACCAGACTATCATAATGGGACCCAGAATATAAAAGATTAATTTCATTTACATAGTTACCGTTATTTGGAATGAATGTTACTGGATTTTGATTGTTGGATTGATGTACATTGATTCTAATGTTTTCTATCCTGGATATAGCAGATAAACATTCGGCACCGCCCCAGAAGCCGTCCATTTGAAGATCAGACAAGTATCTTCAATTTATTTTTTATTATTAGTTGAATTCGCAACTTAATTGTTATGTTTTTCTAATTTTATTATTAACTGATAAAACTCACCTGAATATTAGTTGATGTGTGGTTTGCCCGGTTGTTTGCTGGTAGTTATATACTTGATAACATGAATCCAACAATGTCGGAATGTAGTCTATAAGATTTTCGCGGATGTATCGAACTGTTATAGCACGAAGCATGCTAGATGAATACAAGGCGAATTGAGGGTTTTTCAGACGTAGTTGATGTATAATTGCTTGAAAAAGACAATTCCCATCCTTCGCGATTGAATAAACTTCCATTTTGGCTTATTTGTATATTATTTGTATTTTCGTATTTTATTATCACACTTTTATGATTATAATGTATAAAAACTTAATAATTAATAATAATTATTTTGATTAAGGTTTAGTTATTTTATTTTGTTTTTAATAAACTAAAATAAGGATTAGACACTTCAACTTGGCTTTGTTTTATTTAATGAAATAGCCAAGATGGGGTAAGCTCTAATGAGTCATTTTTCTAAACGTTAAATTTTTAAGGAAGGATGGCGATGCCACCTTTTGTCAATTAATGGAAGTTATTGTGGTAAAGGCGACACCTGTTGGAATTTTGGCATGTAATATTCCTTTAGCCTTTTAATGTCGTATGGTTGGTATTATTTGGTGTATTTTGTTGAGAAGTAAATCATTTTTGCTTTTTAAGAAGGTTCGCCATTGATTTAACGTTGGTTAAATGAAGCGCTGCAAATGTCATCCGAAATTCTATAGAAGTTTGTATGAATTTGTATATTTTTTAAATTTGTTTTAGCTGTGCTGGAATAAGGAATTATGGATTTGTAATAGGTCACCATAATAGTGGTTTGGTTTTCGTGTGGGTGTGCGTGTTGAAAATATTTTTATTGCGTTATTAGATTTACTAGCACAATTGTGCGGGTAAGGCAGGGGTGCCATGTCGGAAATTTAGTTTTGTATGTTTTTTGGGCCAACTTACACGTTTGTGAATTCCTTTTTAACGTATTTTCGTTCAAAAGAACACTATATCGTTGAAAAAGGGATATAGAAGTCTCAATTTTGTTTATGTAAGTGTGTATGTATAGATACATATGTGTTTGTGTGTATAGATATATATGTGAATGTTTTAAAATGTGTTTATAATGTATGTGTAATTAAGCGCATATTATTTATTTATTACCATATATGGAATATGTGTACATGTACATGTACAAATGTGTGTATGTGTGGATGTATGTGTATGTATATGTACGTGTATGTGTGTGTGTGTATGTATGTATGTGTATATGTATGTATGTATATGTATGTGTATATATATGTATGTAGATGTATATATATGTATATATTTGTATGTGTGTATTTGTGTATGTATGTGTGTATGTGTATAGGTATGTATGTGTACATGCATGTGTTTTTTTTTTTTTTTTTTTTTTTTTTTTCCTCATATTATTTAGGTAAGCAGCAACAATACATAGGCTTGCGAAATAATATTTTTGTATTAAATTGCTGATTGTGTAGTTTTTAGTTGTATTGTCTTTGTGTCACTAATTATTGTCTTTAGTTAGGTGTATGTAACCTGGCCGATTAAATCAATTAATAAGAAAATGAAAAGTATTAATATAGTATTCAATTTCAGGTGATTTCCAGATACTTGTGAAATAATAACATTTTTTCTTAGGTTGCTGTATTTAAGGACGCAATTGTTGATGACCAATAACATCATTATCCATTTATCCCATTAAACCTTCATCCTTCCCCTAGTAGTTTAGTCTTGTGCTGTCTTGTGTTACTAACTATCGGCTATACCTAGGTGTCTGTAACCGGGCCGATTCTGTCCCACTTAACTTACCTATCCAATCCTTCGGTTTTGTTATATGTAAAAAAGAGTGTACGGTGGGCCCGGCGTCACCCGGGAGCTCCTGTGTAAAAACTTGGTCGTGCATTCAGAATCAATCAATCAATCAATTTTTTAATAATAGTAAAGGGGTCCGATTTAAATGGCTAAAAGAGTACACATTTTGCATTCAAATAATTTATAATAAATTTTAAGATATTTGTATACTTTATTAACTGTCAAAACGAAAAAAGTGAAAATTATTTCCTTTTTAAAGTGTAAAGTCGCCTGGCTTAAAAAGCGTAAATAGACCAACAATAAAAAATTTCTTGAAAGTGTTCTTGAAAATTTTGATCATAACACTGAACACAAAGCACAAACTTAGATAACAAAACAGATAATTAAAATGTACTAAGTTCAAAAAACTTATTTTGGAAAATATCTGTACCAAAAACCTATAATAGCTTAATTACACTTAAGCAGTTTTTCCGTTTGTATTGTTTTTAAAAAAATTAATATCACTTCTACAACATATTTTAATCTTGTTTAATTGGGTGAAAAAAAAAGTTATCACCAAAACCCTAAATTTGAAACAATACCTTTTGAAGCAAAATCTAATGTTGAAACACTATTTACAAAAAACTATAAAACGTGGGGTACCCCACGTTTTGTAGAGCTTCAAAATATCGGTTTTTGCGTTTTCTTTGCGTGAATACATATTTTTCAATTCTGAATAGTCAAACAACTAGTACACGATAGTAAGATCAAAATTTAGTTTTTGAGGAAGAGGTCTTTGAAATTGCGATTTTTGCGAATATCATTGTTGAACAGTACTGTACCGAAAAAAAATTAAAAATTATTTTTCACGTTTCCTGACTATAGAAAACATGTTCGTGTTCGATCAGATCGCTTCTTAATTGATTTAATAAAGTTGATTTGATTGCCAGTACAAAAAACATCAACTAAAAATTTAATCTTAATTTGTTTAAATTATCATCACATAATTAACTGTGTCTTACTAATAGTACTTTCTTAGCAAGAAAATTAGATTCGTAATTATGTCTTTGGGATTCCCATTTCTTGTTCTTCCTAAAATTTTTAAACTTAAGAAAAGGATAACAAATTAAGCAGGCATTGGATATTTTTATGTTAAGTATAACAAAATTAAAATCTAGTCCTGTGCATGACTCGATTTTTTTAAATATCTAAATCTTACGCTATCCAAACTATGGATGAAATATTACCAAAAATTTGTTTTCAGTTTGGAATGAATCCGATGAAATTACAAGATTGAAATTTAATTTTTAAGTTTCAATTTTTTCGGTGTTTAATTAATAAATGGGGACTAGGGTACTTCGATGGACTATGATACTACGTTTGATTAAAGGTTTCGAGTAAATTTGATGAAGTTATGTGGGTGAAATTTAATTTCAATACTCAGTTATTCGCTGTATCATCATTCTACTTAAAATTTGAATTTAGTCTAGGGGCCAGACTAAATTTTAAAATGTTGGTAATTGTGGTGGTGGGATTGAAGGTACGTCACGGTTCAGAAGTTTTGACATTTTCTATATTTCATCGTTAGAGTGGTTTGCAATTCTAGATTTTCTCAGACGAACGCCGAATTCACTATAGCGATAGACCATTACTTTAGATAGAACTTAATGATCGGTTTGAGGTTAGCGCCATGACATTACAAGGCGATGTTTTACATTTTCTTATGTTTTGTCGATAGAATCGTTTGCAATTCCAGAATTTATCTGATTTTAAAGTATATGACTCGGAGATTGAGAATGATATTTTGTGATATGGCTTGCCGATAAATAAAATTATATAATTATCATGCATTCGCCTTTTAATGCAAACGGACTAACATCTAGCAGAATATTTTAGAACTAGAATCAAATAGCTCAAACAACTAATTTTTATGTTAAATAAACTTCATAGTTGATTATAATTCGATTTGTCTGAAGCCACGGGTGGCGCTGGATGGCCGATCATCTCTTAATGAGCGGGTATTTCAGCATCCAGATAATCTGGGTCCCTCGTCACTCCTAGAGGGGAGATAGGATCCTGATATCACAATGGGCCACTATTGGCCTAAGGGTGCGATAGCAGCCACTCTAACCTAACCTATAATTCGACTGAATAGTATGTAAAATGTTGAAACAGTTTTCAATTAATATGTCAAATGATGAAATAATAATAAAATGGCATGAGGCTCTTTCTCAAATGAACAAATATCACCTCAAGCCAAATATTTTGACCATAACACTAGGATGAATTTGATTGACTGTTTGCTGTGTGTTTAGAGAGATTTAGATAAATTTTGCTTGTAGGACATCTATCTGACTGTGCCAATTCATTGGACGTATGTTGAGTTTTAGAGGTTAAGGATGAAATTCTAAATATTCAGAAATTGCATTAAATAAATTATTTTATTGTTCAATATTTTGTCGATTGTGTTCCTTGGGAAACAATTCTTTTCATTCTTGAGAAAAAAAAAAATTAAAATCGGAAAATGTTCTGGTTGCAATGGTTCCAATTGCAATGAGTCCTGAACCTGTGCAATACTGAACCAACCGGTTTGATACGTTTGATATGGTTAGGATATTTAGATTTTTTTTAAATTTCTGTAAGGATTTCAATCCGCTAATAACACCAACGTTCGAGCAGGACAACGTCTGTCGGGTCCGATAGTTTAATATACATTTTAAAACGAACTAAAAGTTGTCGCACCCTGTATTAAACTCATTTAATGAAAATAATTATTCGAGCATGAAATTCTTAGATATTTTTGAATATAATTCTTGCTTGCGTTAGGATGTCCTTATATTAGTTTAGTCTATGATACCACCTTACCACTTGCAGAACAAACTTTCAGAAGAAAGAGAAAATATACGAATTAAACCCTTTCTGTCTTACATACACTCACACACACACACACACACATATTAAACATAATATTATTTACATAAATAAATATCATGACATTTTTTGTTTTGTTTGTCATTTAAAACAAGAAAGCTTATTGTGTGAAGCTTTTTTGTACATATATACGCTGTCATTGTTGTTTTTGTCGTTTTGGAATGAAAATAATACACCACACACATATTTAAACGAATACACAAAACAGTATAATAGACAAGTTGTTGTGTTTACTTTGGAAACATATGTGGTAAGTTGGAATGAGTCAAATGCGGCGCGGTTTGGGTAGTACACACAAAAGTATTTTTATAAATATTTTAGTAATTTGTATGCTCGAAACTAAAATAAAAAATAAATTCATAATCGCTTCGGTCGAAGGTTAATAATTTCGGGTTAAACAAAAATGATGGTGGTACCCCTTTTCTATATAAATATATTATTCACATGACTATTATTAATGGTACGAGAGTATGTTCACCTTGTGTGTAAAATGTCGTGTCGCCTGTATATAATCAAATATCATTATGAATAAAACACTTGTTTACATCATCCTCACATAGTCATATGTATGTTGTGTAATGTAGAGCTGACGAGGAATTTTCTTCAATATCATGAATTTTATTTTATTATACAAGTATTTTACATAAAGGAAAACATAATTTTCCATTTAGAAGTGAAAAATATTCTAATTTTATATCTCGTCAGATTTTTGCTTTTTTTACGACGACGGCAACGACAACAACTTGAATAAGAGATTTACAATCTATTTCAATTCATCCATATTATACAACCATCTATCTTATCTATATCGGATCTGAAAACACATAACGTCATAATTTGAATTTATTTAAAACGAAAGTTTAAGAATAAAAAAAACTTTAGGAATAAATATAACAATTTTATCTCTTTAATGTGTTTGTATATTGTGTGTGGATGTGTGTGTAATCAAATTTAAGGATTTCTTGATTTAAGGTTTCGAAAAATAAATATTTGTGTCCTCAGAAATGCGGAACGAAGTAAAAATTTGGTTTTTTATCATCTTCACCTAATGATTATGAGACATTTGTTTCGATATAGTAAAACAGATTGAAGATCGGTTGAAAATTATTTGTACTCAAGGCGGCGTAATAATTGAATCTTAATGTCAATTTTTCACACTATCGTTTAATACATTGGACTACCTTGAAATTTTTTCCTTGCCAGCACCGAGAATCGAACACGGAACCTCCGGTTGCTGGAGCAAGCATGCTGACGACTTTGCCACCGGGGTGGTACAACATTTGCTTCTATACATTTCATTACTAGCTTAACGGAGCAATTTTTAATAGTCTCACTTAATTGGAAGTTATTAGTTAAATTTTGTCAGCCAATTCAATATAAAGAAATGTGTTGAAAAATTTTGGGCATTGAATACCGCAATACTAAAGCACTCAGGGTAAGCACTTATCTCACAAACTTTGATGAGAAAGCGATTTCAATTCAATTTTTCAAGTTTATACCTAACAATCGTTCAATTCGGACGTGTTTTTCATTATTTTATAATTTTTAATTTTTTAAATTGTTTTTACCAAAATTCATGACGAGTTTTAATTTTTTTTTAAAATTGATCATTCACGTGCTATTTTTCAGTGTTGTTGTACTGAGTTCTTAGTGTTTTAGTGACCATTTTATTAAAAAATTTAAAATATGTGTGAAAAAAATTGCTGCATTTGCAAGACTGATGGTGTGTTTGATAATTTTTTTGTCTGTAATGGATTTTTTTGTGATCATATAGCGCATGTATAATGATGTGCTGGCATTAAATCTAGATCATTAACTACGTTTAAAAATGCGATTATAAATGCAAACGGGGTTTCATGGTTCTGCCCTGATTGTGATCGAAATGTGCAATTTCTATTTCATAAAATCGAGGAACTTTCGAATAAGATCGATAAATTAGATTCTATGTTAAACCCCCAATTAAATAGTATTCAACTAAATCGTGATATAGTGACCACTGATAACCATGTCAGCATTATTAATGAACGACCAGTAACGCGATCGCGCGGGAAGTTATCTACACCGGAGGTTAATAATAAACAAGCCAGGAGTTATAAATATGGGGTTACCCCAAGATGATACCGTGGTGAATAACGCCATCATTGTTATTCCACCACCACAAATTTCGACGTCATCTTCGACTGCATCAACATCAAATTCGGATTGTTCGTCCTTGCCAGTAAGATACACTCATCTGTTACTGATGAACTATTCAAAGGCTTTTTAAATGATAATTTCCAGCTTACAGCGATTAGTGCAATCAGAATGGTTCCAAAGGCTAAAAACGGAGGCCAGTATGAATATGTATCCTATCGTTTCAGTGTTGAAGACGAAATATTTACCACCATATTAAACTCTAAATTTTGGCATATTTATTAAAGAGTTTGAATTTGCTCGAAAAAGTAATTATTTTCGCTTTTCGGGGCCAACCACACAAACCACTTGACTGCTAGCAAAGATCTAAAAAATACCATTACCTACGGCACTAATGGTGTACTCTCTACTATTGTCCGTACGGTGGATAAATCATCATATTTAACACAACCAGTAACCTCTACTAAATTAATTGATGCACTTTGTGATGTTAATGGCGACTTAATGTACTTTTCATGCACCAAAGAATATATAAACGATCGTTATCAGAAGAGTAATGGCAAACCCAATCACGTTGAAACTCAGACTGAGGAGGAAGCTGTGTCAACACAATCAACGAACAAATCATTCCTCAAATGTATAAAAACCAAGTTACTTCCAAAAAAGGGCGGCAAATCTATCTATCATGAGGATTTCACAAATGGATATAATTTCATTCAACGGATTCCTCCTCAATCATTTGATTATGCTGAACCTCAAATTACCACTCGGATTAAGGGGAATTATTTACCATGTTCTTCTGTTACGATTTGCGCATCTATGCAAGCCAAATTAGACAAATGTCAAATTAAAGAATTCTTAACAAAAAAAGAACTGAAACTGATAAACTGCTATTCCAAATCTATAAACATGGTTACAAAAGTATACTTAATTGAAGGTAAATCCGTTATAGTTGTCTCACATCAAGATAAAACCAACTGCACTGACTTAATCTATGTGTTAGATACATTAAAGTCATATTTACAACATAAGCAGGAATCATTTGTCACCACGCTTGACATCAATTGCTTCGTAAATAAACTTAAACTGGCTCTGGATTACATCTCCAACTGTTCATGCTCCAATATCAAATGAGTTCTAAATATACCGTTTAACATGTCAACATTTTTTGAAAGAGCTTTGTCGTCTCGTTGAATCACTGGTGAGCCTTCCAGATTTTTGAAGTCTGCCATTAAGAACAATGTACCAGTTTCATCTCCTTCATACTATGCTGATACTAGCGCAGATTTCTACTATAAGAACTCTGTTATGGAAATAATGTTTTATATTAAACATTCTGACAGTATCATTAAAAGTCACCTCAAACACTACTACAGCAAATACATCGATTTGATGCCGTTCGCCTCCTCATCTTTATTATCATTGCACATCTTCGTATTTGACAATCTAAACACCAAATATCTTGAGGAACCTACAATTATTCATCAGTTTGGTTTTGATCGCGATCACCTAGTTAAATATTGTGAGTCCACAAACTCTTTTTTGACATCTCAAAGATATATTTTCTGCTCCACTGGCACTGAAAATATGCTCGATCTCCTGACATATTCAAATTTACAACATATCTATGCAATAGACAACATCATGCGACCTATCGTTACTGGTGTCCAGGGTGTTCCAGGCTGTGGAAAATCTACATGGATCATAAACAATCACAAACTAGGCTATGATCTGGTCTTATGTGCCACTAAGGAAGGTCTTGCTGATCTCAAATCTAAAGTTGCCACCCGTTGTATTAAGGAGAAGATGGATTTCAACAAAATTGAACTTAATTATAAAACGATTGCTTCATACCTAATTAATGGAACCCGACGTTATGACTCAGTGTTTATTGATGTATATATGATGATACATGCAGGTTATATTGGACTGGTGGCCATGCTCAGTAAATGTTCAAAAATATATCTTCTTGGGGATAAAAATCAAATTCCATTCATTGATAGATTGCACCATGCTAATATTCAAATTTACGATGCTAATAAATTTATTACGAATTCAGATCAGCTAAACATTACATTTAGATGTCCTGTTGATGTTACATTAGCACTAAAAGAATATTATCCTGATATCAGTACCAAAAACCCTATAGAGGTATCAATGGGATTCTTCAAACTACCACCTGATTTATCATCCTTGCCTGTATTTGATAATACATATTATCTAACTTTTACCAAGGCAGATAAGCGCTTATTAATGGACCGGCTTATCTTACCATCTTCTAGTAAAGTCTTAACTATTCATGAAGCATAAGGACTAACGTCACCAAATCTTATATGCGTCAGAACAAACACTTATCCGATTAAACTTTTCAGTAGTTTACCACACGCAATAGTTGCAATATCGAGGCACACGTGTTCATTTAAATATTTCGCACCTGCAGCACATGATTTACTCCATTCGTTAGTGTTGAAGGCGCGCCATTTTAACAACAGTTGTTCTGCTATTTATGAATCACCAAATACTACCAAACCATCTACAAAACCGTGTAAAAATTCAGGCAAAGATGTGAGTACAATTTATTATCAGAATGTAAATAAAATGGCATCAAAAGCATCCAAATTCTATCAATTTGTTCATCAAACAAACTACCCTATATATGTAATTGGGGAAAGTAATCTTAACCCAGGTATTCATAGTACAGAATTCTTTGGGCAGAATTATATTGTTTACAGATGTGATCGCACTCCTGAAACGAGTACGAAGGAGGCAGGCAGTGGCGTATTGATAGCTGTATATTCTAATCTAGAAAGTTCTCCTGTTACATTAGTTCCATCAAGACTTGAGCAGATTTGTGCGATGATAAAAATAGGCAAACGATATCTATTTATATATACAGTGTATATACCGCCTCGGTCAAATTGCGACTGCTACGCCAGCTGCATCGATGCGATTGATGAACTCTTTAAAACATCTAATTCATCGGATCTTGTTCTTATACTGGGCGGCTTCAATCTTCCGAATATCAACTGGAAACATGACATGGAGTTTAACTGCACTCTTCCATGTAATATCAATAGCGATGCAGAGTCCCTATTCGTCGATGCCATGCTTGGTTTTAACCTCAACCAAATTAATATTGTATGATTGCTAATAGCATCGATAGGTTTCTGGAACTGGTATTCACTACTGAGGAGAATGCTTTCAAAGTAACTGAATCAATTAATCCATTTGTTGTAAACGATATCAACCACAAAGCTTTGGACATTGTATTTGATACAACCTACTGTAACCGGAAGAAATCTGAGCACCTTCCAAGAATGAAATTCAACTTCAAGAAGGCAAATTACGCCGGTCTGCAGAATTATGTAGAAGCAGCAAATTGGGATCTAACTTTAAATCTTGACAATGTTAAGGAAAATGTTAATAAATTGTATGACTTCATTTACCAAGGCAACTCCATGTGCCTTTTTACAATAAAGCACCGAAAACTCATCCTCCGTGGTTCGATGACCTGCTAACCAATTTAAAAAACCGAAAATGTAAAGCATATACTAAAATGATGAAATCTCGATTGGAACCCGACAAGCTAGCTTTTTTACAGGGCAGTGATGAATTTGACATCTATTTCAATTTTAAGTACAGGTCTTACCTTGCAAGTATTAACACAAAAATTAAATCAAATCCTAACGAATTTTGGAAATACTTTCGATCCAAACGGGAAATCGAGGGATATCCATCCAATATGACTTATAATAATACCAGCTCTTCGGACGCAAAAGTGATAGCAGACATGTTTGCAGCATTTTTCCAATCAGTATATAGCCCTTGTGATAATATAGAATAGACTGATAAAATAGGCAACAGCAATACTTTTATTATTACCTCTGTCATACATGAAGAGAATGTTATATCAGCCTTAAAAGAATTTGGAGATGGATGTGGACCGGATGATATACCCGCCTTTATATTAAAAAGGTTTGCGAGAAGCTTCACAAATCCACTCTGCAAACTCTTCAACCAATCTATAACCACAGCCGTGTTTCCTGATAAATGGAAAATTTCGAAAATAGCACCTATCTTTAAATCGGGTAAGAGAGAGGATGTCTCATGTTATAGAGGAATTTCAACATCTTCGTCAATTCCTAAATTAGTTGAGCTGATTGTGTGCAATGCTTTTAAATCTACATTGATACGTCACATCTCTACTTACCAACACGGGTTTATGCCTGGAAGATCGACATCTACCAATCTGATCGAATTTACCTACAAAGTGTTAAATGAGGTAGAAAATCATCATCAAGTAGATGTAGCGTATACAGATTTTAGCAAGACGTTCGACTCTATATGCCACCTCAAAGCACTCCAAAGTCTGCGCGAATTCGGGTTTTCAACAGAATTTATTAATTGGTTCAAATCGTATCTGATAAACCGACTGCAATATGTATTAATTGGGAATGAGAAATCCAATGTTATCAAAGTGACCTCTGGTGTCCCTCAAAGATCGCATATTGGACCCAGGATTTTTATTGTGTTCATCGATAGAATAGCCAAGATAATCAAACACTCAAATGTTCTAATATTTGCTGATGATGTAAAAAAATTTCACACAATTAAACATGAGCATGATGTTGATAAACTGCAGGATGACCTCAACAGACTTAGTGAGTGGTGTGTCCGAAATTCATTACACCTCAACATTACCAAATGTAAAATTATGTCGTTTCATCGGAAAAAATATCCAATAACTTCGGCATATAAAATAAATGGTGCGCAAGTTCCAAGAGTACGTGAGATTATTGATCTAGGAGTCACATTTGTTGAAACCGTTAGTTTTAACCGTCATGTAGATAATTGTATTGCTAAAGCTAACTCCATGTTTGGCTTGGTCAAGCGGTGAACTGGGGAATTCACAGATATACATACTATACGCACATTATATTACGCTTATGTAAGATCTCAAGTAGAGTATGCTGTATCGGTTTGGAGCCCCTCTTACGCTGTGCACTTGAACAGAATCGAAAGCATACAAAAAAAATTTCTTATATTCCTGTTGAAGAAAACTGGCTGGAATTATGATTACAACATACCATTCTACGAAAATGTGGCTCGTTTACCTCCTTACTCTTCAAGGTGCAAAGAATATAACATGTGCACGCTTGAAAACAGGCGTCTACTTCTACATGCCGCTTTTATCGGAAATGTCCTTCTCGGCCACATTGATTCATCCTTCATCCTGGAAAACATATCCATAAATGTCCCAAGCAGGACTTTGCGTAATAATCAATTTTTGGCGCTTGAACACCATCCAACCAACTATGGCGACAACAATCCCATTAATCGATCTGCAAAATCTTTCAATGCCGTAATTGATCAATTTGATTTTAATTTATCAAAAACCAGTTTTAAAAAAAAGTTAAAATCGTATTTTCTAAATTTTTAATAAGTCCTTTGACAGTTTCATATTTGAAGTACTAATTGTTAATTTAAATAATTGTTTTATTTATAATTCTTATTTATTCACAATCTAAGTGTGAATAGATTAATTTTTTTATTTTCTATTTTTAAAATTCTATTTTTAGATTTAATTTTTTATTCTCTTTTTTGTTAATATATTTTATATATAACTTTTGTTAATTTGAAATCATAATTGCAATGTACTAAATCGATTTCCTTTAATATTTAAATAATTAAATAAATTCAAAGAGATGGGCTCGCGAAACCTGCATATATGGCAAATATTTCTTTCTCAAGGGAGGCGCACGATGACGAACGATGCGAAACCTGTTTCAAAGATTTAAGAAACATATTAATATAATTTAAAAGTTTTTCATTTAATAGAAAAACAATGAAAGAAGTAGAAAAAATTATCAGGAGTTCCCTATCCAGGGGTGAGAACAATTTAGATAATTTGGTATTATGACCAAATACAATTAAAACTCGTAGACCAATTGAGATATGCCCAGACATCTTAACACATTCTCAGGTACCTGGAATGTAAAATGGGGACCATGTCAGTTGGAAAAATAATCACGAGCACTTCTCAACTAGGGATGGAGATAATTTATAGAATTGTGTTATATGGCCAAATATAATAAAAATTCTTTGGGCAACTAAAGGTATTTCTAGGAATCTTAACAGAACACAACCTCAGATATTATTATTAAGCCTAACATTTTTTATTATATTTGGTCATAATACAAAATTCTATAAATTGTTTTCACCCCTGGATGGGGAGCTCCTCAATATTATTTGTAACTGGCAACATCTCCAACCAACACCCCAAATATGTGGGTGGTGTTAAGATCTCAAGGAATACCTCAGTTGGTCTAAGGCTTTTATATTTGGTTTCATATTATATTTGGTCATAATACAAAATTTTATTAACAGTTCCCTCTCCTGGATGGGGAGCAACTGAAAATATATTTTCTAACTGACATAGTCTCCAACTAACGCCCCATATACCTAAGGCTTTGTTAAGATCTCTATGGTGATATCTCATTTAGCCTAAAAATATTTATTATATTTGGTCATAATACGAAATTCTTTAAATGGTCCCCACCTCTGGTTGGGGAGCTCTTGAATATTATTTCATATAGGCAAGTGTCAGCCCAAAAATGTTTAAACATATTCTATTTTTTATATACCAACCCAAAAATTATTCAATCAACACAAGAAAAACCGCCATGTTTTAATGTCAGCCCAAAATAAATCTGTCGTGATACTATCATGAAAGAAAAATATTACTGTCAACCCAAAAAAGTAAAATAAAACGAAATATGCAATTTAGTTTTAATTCTGTATCGAATTAATTTGAGTATGGCCCCTGAATATGAATAGCTTTTAAGTCAAAGGATACATCAGAGCATTAAACCACATAAACACTTGTTGGGGAATCGGAGGCTTAAGGGCTCCCCATGGTCATTATTGCGATGATAGTATCATTCAACGAAATATGTGATTGATTTTAATTCTGTATCGAATTAATTTGAGTATTACTTTTTTTTCATTTTTTTTAAGAAAAATGTATGAGCCCGTTTATAGAGATCCTTATTTATACCTCACTTTTCATTCATATGGAGAGCCCGTATCAAGGGGGTCCATTTCACTCAACGGAAAGCTCGTTTATAGAGATGTGTTTATGTGGTTGTTTATGTCGTTTAATACTCTGATGTATCCTTTGACTTAAAAGCTATTCATATTCAGGGGCCATACTCAAATTAATTCGATACAGAATTAAAATCAATCACATATTTAGCATATCAAAATCAACATATCAAAAAAAAAAATATTTGGCAGATACTTGATGTAGTAAATGTTCGTATATTTTACAGAACCTTAATAGTTTTGAGGTTAACATTTTTGGACCAACTTCATTTACATAAGGCACCACAACAACTTTTTTAAAGATTTATAATTTTTGTATCTTAATATTTTCTATCACGATAGTTTCATTTTTTCACGACACTTGCATTAGTGTTGCCAGCTTTTAAAACCGCCATTTTTGGGCTGGAATTTTGGGCCAACTTCATATAGGTCATTCCTATATCTTCATGGCTTCGTGAACTAAAAAAAATCCGAAGGAATCTGGCCTTCATTAATCACTGAATCTGATTATTGTCCATTAGGACCTCCACCCAGCGAAGATGATATAAGAACTATCATAAAGTTTATACGATCAGGCACTGCACCTGGAAAGGATGGCATTCCAATTGAATTCTTTAAATATTTGCCAGACAATTTAATTCAGACTATACATTCAGTAATTGAAAAAGTTTGGATAAACAATGATCCTCCTTCTGAATGGCTTGAGACCATACAAATTCCAATTCCAAAGGTAAAACGTCCATCAAGTATTAACGAATTTCGAAGAATTACTTTATGTAATGTAGGTTACAAAATCTATTCAAAATTACTTCTCAACCGGTTAGTTGAACATTTAAATCTACCAACAACATATCAAGCAGCTTTCCTGACTAATCGGTCTACAGAAGATCATATGTTTACAATAAGGCGCGTTCTAGATGAGGAGTGGCGCGTATGCAATCGGGTTTATGTGTTATCAATTGATTTAATGAAAGCTTTTGATACAGTAGATCTAACCGTGGTTTCCGAATGTTTACAGCAATATGTACCACACTATTTGGTCAATCGTATTATCAAGGCTTGTGTTTCGGAACATACTACAATTAAATGGTACAATATTTGTACTGAGAAGATCAAGAAAAATAAAGGGGTTAAACAGGGCTGTCCTATATCACCACGTTTTTCAATTTTATTTTAAACGAGGTTTTGGTTACCGTAACAGATTTATATCCTGAATTAAAATTGGAACAACAGGGTCAATTACAATTACCTTTAATTCTTACTTATGCTGATGATATTTTTCTTATTACCCGAGACATTACCACAATTCAACCCATTCTTGAATAATTAATTAATTCTCTAAGTGTAGTTGGTTTAGATATAAATCCAACGAAGTGTACTACACTTATCCGAGATCCCGATTTGCGCTGGGATCCTCCCCCTAATCTTACCTTAGCTGGAATAAAATTCACGCGTGTAAATATAATGCGTTATTTAGGTACATATTTGAGCTCAAATTTAGAATGACCACATACTATTCGAACTCGTTGTCACCAAGCATTGGGAATCACAAAACAAATGCAAAAAGTTATAGAAAAGAATGAAGTTCCATTGGGTCTCATACGAAACGACACATTTCACAACAGGATGTGCTAAAACAGGATGTCACAAAACAGGATATCACAAAACAGTACATGGTACGCTACAGTACATGGTACGAAACAGGACCGATTAAAACAGTACAACACAAAACAGTACATGGTACACTAAAGTACATGGTACGGAAGAGTACATCGCAAAACAGTACGTATTAAAAGAGAACACCACAAAATAGTTAATAGTCAATTTTGCAGGTTTTAATTCCAAAAAATTGTTTAAGTTTTACTTATTGTTGCAAAATAGATCAAAAAATTAATTAAATATATAAATAAAATAAATATATTATTTATATATTTATTTAAATTTTTGATCTATTTTGCAACGATCGAGTATTAGCGATTTAAATTAAAATAATGTTATATATTGTTAGGTGAAGGCATATTTTATTATAATTTAAAGCAATTATAATTCTATATAGTATACTGTCTAATTACTCTTGGTGAAGGCAAATATCCACTTGATAATATCCTAATTACTAAACGTATTCAATAAAAAATATTTAACAAATCAAGCTGAAAAAATCCTCTAGCTGTTCAGTAACATGTACTTTAGTGTACCATGTACTGTTTTGTGTTGTACTGTTTTTATCGGTCCTGTTTCGTACCATGTACTTTTGTGTACCATGTACTGTTTTGTGATGTACTGTTTTAATCGGTCCTGTTCCGTACCATGTACTGTTTTGTGATGTCCTGTTTTATTACATCCTGTTTTGAAATGTGCCATAGTGAGCGGCTTCGAGTTCCATTTAATACATCAATTAGAATGTATAATACTGTAATACAGTAAAACTCGCTTATAACGTACAGTCAAAGGACTGATTGGTATGTACGCTTTAGCCGAGGTGTACGTTAAATCAATAGTGACTTAATAAAAATGCAAAAATATGTTTTTAAGTTTTATTCTTCAATAAATTCATTGAACAAACAAAACAACAATAAAAATTAGCTCATGAACGTTGAGAAAGTCTTGATGTACTACGTTTGCAGGTGAAATAGATTCCTGAATTCGCGAGTTCTGTCACAAGTTGTTAAGCGTTGAATCATCAATTGTTTCACTTTCTGGTAACATTGACATAGATAAATTAATCCCGGCATTTTTGAAACAATTATTTATTGTAGCTTCTGTCACCTTTTCCCACGCTTTAGAAACAAATCTTGCAGAATCCAAAAGATTTATTGTGACATCCTTACATGTTAATTCCGGCGTTTTTTCCAAATCATTTATTATTTTTTTAAGTAAAAATCCTCTGTAAAAGTGTTTCAAATTTTTTTATCACCCCTTGGTCCATTGGCTGGCAAATCGAGGTTATATTGGGTGGCATAAATAATAATTTAATTGCACGTAAATTCGCAACATTTGAATGCGAAGGACAACTATCAACGATGAAAATGACTTTTCGCATTGAAAAATTGTCTGTCCATTGCTAGGACATAATCTTCCCAAATAGTTGAAGTCATCCATGATTTTGAATTTGCCGTGTATTTAAGAGGCAGTGTCACGATATTTTTAAAGCATCTTGGCGATTTTGACTTTCCGATCATAAGCAATGGCAGTTTCTCGGATCCGTCTGAGTTTGCTCCAACAAGTATAGTTATCCGTTGTTTGCTATGTTTGCCATCAGCACAGGGATCATTTTTAAAGGCCAACGTTTTATTCGGAAGCATTTTGTAAACAGCCTCGTTTCGTCAAGATTAAAAATATTTTTTCTTTCGTAGTCCTTAGTTATAATTGGTAACCGAATTTTGATCCAATCTTCGCAAATTTCAAGAGGGGCATCCGCTTTAGAATAACATTAAATTTAGAATACCATGAGTATATGCTAGGTACACACATACACATATGTATCTAGATCGAAATAAAAACGAATGAAATGAATAAACGAGATGAGATGAAAAAAACATAAAACGCATGCGAAGAACTTTGTAAAAAAAGTAGCCGTACGCTATATCTGAAGTTAATTATATTGAAAATATCTTCAGGAGACTTTCGCGACGTACTTTAAAACTGTATTAACGAGGTACGTTAAATCCAATCAAAAATACACCGAAATATGGTTATAAAGCAATGGGACAACATAATAGTACTTAATTCACCCAGTGTACGTTATAAAGGGAGTACGTTATAAGCGATTTTTACTGTATCTCCTATAATAACATATGGACTAAAGACAGCAGCTCTCACATTTGCTAATCGTCGACGTTTAAGAAAATATGAGTTCTACATTTTGAAAATGTTAACTGAGTTTAGTACCAATAAACCCACAGCTCGAAAGGTAAAGATTGTATTAAGTGGCAAAACTATAACTAAAAAGATCAAAGCCCAACGAATAAATTATTGGGGACATATCCATCGAAAGGGTCCCACTCATATTTTAAAAGCTGCAATGGCCTACACATGGAGTGAATCACTTCAACAAGATTTAAGTTATTATGATAAATCTACTACCGAATGGGAAGTTCTTTTATCAAATCGTACCGAACTGCGAAAAGCTGCCAATGAAATTTATTCAAATGACGAGTCTGATTCTAGTGAATTACTGGAAGAAGACGATCCAGAAGTAAACATCCATTTATAGTTTGAACCACCATAATCAGTCATGTTTCTTCCATAATTCATAATTGAGGATTAGGCCTGACATAATTGAGGAAACCTCAAAAATAAAAACGCATTGAAGCCTACCTCTTGGGTAATGGTGGAAACGGCTTAAACCTACTATCCCTGTACACTCCAATTATTCACGCGTGTAACAACACAAAACAAACAAACCAAACCTTCACCCTCGATATGTCGCAATACATAAACTCAAACTTAGTATATATCACAATTTAACTCAAGTTTACAACGTTGCTCATGAATTAACCCCAAAAACTAACACTATCAATTCACACCACATAATATTCATTACTCTAATAAATCAAATAATAACTACACATTTAGATTATTCCATACCTATCAATCTTCACAAGATGAAGTCATTTCAATCATATCCAAAGAAGAAATTTTAATTTAAATCTAAATCTAAAACTAAAATTAAATTTTAAATTTTAAATTTGAAAAATAGAATTTAGTAAGATTAAAATTAAAATGAAGATATACAACCTGACTTTTCACAGCTTCCCCTCGCTAATACATCTTCTTTTGATCCTCATTGGTTATTATAGTTGGAAATGCACTACCAATCCAACTTCACATAAATTTCACAATCCCGATTATTATTAATTCTACAAAAATTAAGCCAACGACACGAAGTGTTCCCATCCGGCTCGAAGGAGCAGCTTATGTATGTTTATTAATTGTAAACCCAGAATCGTTATATATTGATGATTCTTTGTACGGTTCTTCTCTTTTATTTTAGGAGGTTGTAAAAGTGAACCCAACAATCACTATTGCCAAAACACAATATGCACATTATTTCCGAGTTTTGTTTTACATGAACTACAAATAAAGGAAGAAAAACTGGGATGGAATATTTTGTTGTTGTGTTTATAATTTAAATCGTCTTAATCTTTAGCTTTCGCAGCAGCTCTTAGAAATTTTGGAGAAGCGAGAACCCCCAAACTCAAAAAAAATTATTTTTGATTTCTATATTCATTCCTGTTAACACAAGGGGCTGGCGAACTACGTTTATATATATTGATGTAATAAAATATGCAGGATGTAAATTCAGAGCAAATTATGGTTTTATTTCATAAAATGCAAATATAACATTCCTTTACTGCCTATGTGCATCTACTAATAATGAAACGGCGTAAGGTAGATGATACACATTTTATGGAACAACGAGGATGCGAAAAACTTAGGAAAATGAATAAATTCTTTGTATAAGCGTTCTTGCAAGAAACATCAAAATTACTTAATAATAAGTTTCATAAAAAGACTCACAAATCAAGAATTTTTTTTCCGCTGATTTCCCGCTTTAACCGTTTGATATAACATCAAAACATAAACAACATAACCTCCCAACCAGGAAAATTCTTTTAATTTTGAAAAAAAAACAACAAAAGTTTCTTTTTTTTTTCGTTTTGTACTTTTCATGTAGGTACAATCTTACGTACATAAGTATTCTTACGTTATAGATATTATACATATAATTTTAATTTAAATTATTTAAATAATAATAAGACAGATTTCTAAATTAGTTTTTCTTTTAGTACGCTAACGTTTTCTCATATACAACAACATCCAAAATGTTGATTGATGTTGTTAAAAGAGAAGATACAAAAATGTTTGTCTAAAACTTTGTTTTCTTCCCAAAAATTTTGAACATACATACTCGTAAATATATTATAAGCTGATGGGGGGTGGTTGCGTGTGGAGCATGATGGTATGGATGCACATGTATGTATACTTATTTGCCATGTAATTAAAGTTTGGTTTGATTTGTATAATACAAAACAAAACAAAAAATAAATTTAATTAAAAATGTCGAATTCCCTGCGCTGACGAGCACGATTTTTTTTTTTTTTTTTTAAATTAAATTACATCAAAATATGTATGTTTTATGATTTTGTACGTACACATGAGTGATGAATGTTTAAAGGTCATTGTAATGTCATCACATATTATCGGTATACATATCCACATTTTATGATAATAAAAATTCGTATTTTTTTTTTTATAATTCAGTCACATTCATAAAATTTTATGATGAATTATGATAGTGTTTAGAGACGAGAGGACATAATAATATTATAAATAAATCCGCACGACACGACCAAGGTGTACGTAAACTCTCAAGCCAATTTTAAATAATTAATGAAATATCACACATATGTGTATCATACAAACGTACTACATGCGGAGAGCATTAAAATCATAATCATAAAAGGGGACAAGATTTTTTAAGGTTTAGGAAAAAATGGAACCATTATCCAGGCGTAACATCGACAAAAGCAACAACACCGAAATGTTAATAATCATAAAATCAATCCCTTTATTTAATCTAACATCATATTTTTATACAACCTATTCTAGTCCTACATACATATATATATTTATAAATGTTTTAGTTCTTTATGGGGTTCCTAAAAATAATTAAAATGACTCAACAAACGTGCACACGAACAGGATCAACAATGGGAAGAAATAATTATTACGATGTTATGGTCCATAAAATATCCTTCGTCGTATCTTTAGTACAATTCAAAAGTATTTTTTGCGCCCATCTCCCGTGCCTCTCGTACAATATTCAACGCTACATCGAAATAGAAACAACACTAAACCACTTGTTCGCACTTTTGCCAGGGTATCATTGAACATCATAAAACACGCCGGATATAAATACGATTATTTTTTGTTTGTTAGATTTTATGGATCATAGAATTAAGGAAGTGTGTTTGTTTGGTTACGCATATTTAAAGGACATGGACTATACACAATATTTGCACGTGATTCAAATATAAAAAAGTCCAAAATCACCACGCAGATTCAGTTGGAGCCTGAATAGTTGTGATTGTCTCTACAAGCTTCTCCATTTTTCAGTGACATTTGAATATTTTAAAAATTATGTGTTTCTTGTTTCATGTTATATGATTCTGGAACATTTCATGACGAAGAAAATAAATATTTTTTTAGGCTAAATAGTATAAAGAGTAGGGGTGTATGCATATATTGTGGCTGACACCCGGATTGCCTTTACTATTGTGTAATTCCAACCACAGATTGGAAATGCTTGATTTTTTATAGAATAGTTTTATTTAAAGAGTAGTGCGCGCCTACCATTGGTGGGTGCTCTAGTGGCCATAAATAAAATTTTATAATTTTAATAACACTGTGCTAGTTGAAAAAAGTGACAAGCTGGGCTCCCAGGAGGTAAACCTAATTCAATTACGTTGAGTTCAATGGTCTCATTTCAAACTTAGTCCCCATTTTTGAGATATTGCTTTCGATTTGTTTTGGATCTGAGTCATACTCACTCTTGTGTAATCGATTAATTAGCTAGTCCAGTAAATCAAGAACCCTAAACAAAGGCCTCGGATTACAATATCGGATTCATCACAAACTCGACCTCGGAAATTGTACACGGACAACGCTTTAAAAATGGGAACATGGAACGTGCTTAGCCTCTTAAGACCTGGAGATCTCCGGAACCTTTCGAACCAAGCAAAGAGTTACACATTAGACGTACTTGCATTACAAGAGCTTAGATGGTCTGGGAGTGGGATCCATGACACCACCAATGGTTACACTCTTCACTACAGCGGCCATCAGAACGGAGGAGAATTTGGAGTTGGCTTCCTCATCCATCGGCGCGTGAAGCACCATATCATCGATTTCCGCCCTATCAACATGCGGATATGCACGGTCAGACTTCGCACTAAGAAATTTAACATCACGATCGTTAATGTGCATGCACCCACCGAAGATAAATCAGATGACATCAAAGATCTCTTCTTTGTCGAGCTCGAGGAAGTCATCAACAACATACCGCACCACGACATTAAAATCATCGTGGGCGACTTTAATGCAAAAATCGGTAGGAGTGCAGAAAATACATCGCACATCGGTCCCAACAGCCTGCATCTAACTAGTAACAACAACGGCCAACGCGTCACCAACCTGGCAATAACGTACAACTTAGTTGTATCAAGTACGTTTTTCCCACATAAGAGAATCCACAAAGTAACGTGGAGATCGAATGATGGAAGAACTGAAAACCAAATCGATCACGTCATGGTGTCCAAGAGACACTCCACCAGCATATCTGACGTTAGATCCTACAGAGGTGCAGACATGGACAGCGATCACATGCTTGTCATATTTAAGTATAAGTGCAAACTGTCATCTACGTTTAACAGACAAGCACAAAAGACCGTTCGATGGAATGTCGATGCTCTAAAAGACCAAGCGTCACTGTAGAGTTACCAATCAGCTGTCACTAATTATTTAGACCGGCCCCATAACAATGAAGAAGCTCCCTCTAACATCCAGGAGCAGTGGCACGCTATACAGTCAGCCATAACAACCGCGGCGCAAAACACCATCGGAAGAAGACCTCCGAGGCCCCGCAACGATTGGTTCGATGATCAATGCCGAAGGGACGTCGAAAATAAACGAACGTTTTGTGAAAAATGGTTGGCTCGCAATACCAGAAGCACTCTAGCAGAATATCTTCGCGCTAGGAAAGCCACGATTAAATTCCTTCGACAAAAGAAGCGCGAACATATGAGATTATGCATCGAAAACATCAGCTTCCAAGCGGAAGTAGGAAACTCAAGGGACTGTTTTGCCAACGCCAGGAATCTCACTAAAGACTTCCATCCAAGAAGTACAGCCATCAAAGACGGGAATGGAGAGCTGAGAACAAACGTGGCTGATGTTCTCTCAGTATGGCAAGCCTACTTTCAAAATCTGCTAAATCGGAATGATGAAGTTACCCCCATTAGAGCAATAGCTCCGCCAGGTGAAGAGTTCTTTGTCAAATATCCCACAGTAGAGGAAGTAGACGCAGCTTTTAGTCGATTGAAAAACGGCAAGGCACCTGGTCTCGATGGAATCCCCGCAGAACTAATTAAACTCGGAGACGCTACTCTTGCAACAAGTTTATACGATCTCGTCGTTTGTATTTGGGACCAAGAAGAGTTGCCGGAGAATTGGAAGACCGCACTCATATGTCCGTTGCATAAAAAAGGCGACCGTCTTAAATGTGAAAACGTTCGTGGCATAGCTCTATTGAACACTGCTTACAAAGTGTTGGCTAATGTTGTACTTGCCAGACTCATCCCTTTCGCCGAAAACATCATTGGCGACTATCAGTGTGGTTTACGTCCCAACCGATCGACCACTGACCAGTGTTTCACCATGAGGATGATCTTGGAAAAATGTTGGGAGTACAACATAACCATACACCAGCTATATATAGACTTCAGACAGGCGTATGACAGTATAAACCGCGACAACCTATGGGCCGCGCTCATATGCCTGGGAATCCCAGAGAAACTCGTTTCTCTGTGTAAATTAACAACATCCGGGTCTGTATGTAGAATTGTAATTGAAGGATCTGTGTCAGACCCCTTTGAAATAACATCTGGTGTTCGACAGGGCGATGCACTCGCGCCTTTGCTGTTCAATCTGGCGCTTGAGTACGTAGTGAGGAAAAGCAACATCGAAACCTCGCGCTGTATATTTAATAAGTCAGGCCAAATTCTTGGATATGCAGATGCTATCGTGCTTCTTGGCCGAAGACCTAGCGATATCAAAGACAGTTTCATACCGCTCGATCGCTGCGCAAGAAGACTTGGTTTGGAGGTGAACAGCAGTAAAACCAAATATTTAGTAACACCTAGGAACATCTCTACGGCAAATCTCGGAATTGGCGACCACAACTTTGATAGCGTCGAAAACTTTAAATACCTCGGGTCAGTTATAACATCGTCGAATGATATGCAGGCAGAAATAAAAGCCCGAATCGCTGCCGGACAACGAGTTTTCTACGCCAAATCAAAATTATTGCGATCGAAACATCTATCGCAGTCGTGCAAGCTCGCACTTTATAAAGCACTTATAAGACCTGTGCTGGCTTTCGGAAGCGAGAGCTGGACCATGACCACTAACGATTGTAGATTATTATCTACCTTCGAAAGGAGGGTTGCCCGTTCAATATTTGGTCCAATTAAAGTCGCGAACAACGAATATCGGATTCGTATGAATCACGAAATAAAGCAACTCCTCGGAGGCAGCGATATTTTCGGATTCATCAAATCCAATCGAGTGAGATGGCTCGGCCACGTTACAAGGTCTCCCCAACAGATGATGATAAATTAAGTGTTCCACCAACAACCAGCCGGAGTACGTCGTAGAGGAAGACCCCGACTACGCTGGCGCGACGACATCGAACAAGATCTACGAACATTAGGATGTCGAAACTGGAGGACGAGAGCGGTGGATCGAGATGGATGGAGGGCCTTAGTGCAGGCGGCGAAATCCCTTCATGGGATGTGAAGGCCAGAGAGAGAGAGAGAGTAAATCAAGGAGGAAAAACAGGCCAACCTGTAAGTTATTAGTTGCGATTTTCATTTGCTGGTGATAAGTGGCATTTGGTACCTCATTAGAAATGAGACCGAGTTTTCAAGAAAACATTCTGTTGTTGGAAAACAAAATGGCCCCAAAAAACCCGGAAAATCGGTTTTCGGCGAATATTTCCCAAAATATGGCAGTTAGAGATTGTTTGTTCCGATAAGAATTGAAGATCAGATAAGTTCCAAAAAAAAATCCAAAATTTTAAGACGCATGCAAGTTTTTTACAAAATTTGAGATGGGGGGTGTTGCAAATACATTATTTTCAATGTTTTGGACTGTGGAAACCAATTGTAGATGGCGCCACCACAATCCATCCACTGGCAAAATCCTCGGGGCCATAAATGGGAAACGCCGTAAACCATGTAATTTTCAAGAATTTTTATGTTCCTGAGCGTCTTGTTTTTCTCGGAGATGAGGGCTCTCTTATACCTATTAGGAAAGCAGACCATAAGATTAATTACAGGAGGATGGATCCCACCAATTGGCGAAAAACTAGCGAAAATCAGTTTTGCCCGTATGACAAACTATTGTCCAATGAGGTTTTTCCTAACGAAAACTATAATCTCTAAAGAGTGAATAATATTTACCCATAACACTCAACAACAATTTCTTGCAGATTCTCGGCAAAGTTTTGCAAATTTTTTTGCAACCATCCGGATCGAGGTTTTTGGAATAAAGAGTTATAAAGTTTCTTTAAATTTCATTTATTATAGAAAAATATATAAAAATACATTGAAATTATGACAAATCTGTTCATACCAGTCCCCATTCACAAGACTCCAATAATAATTATTGGTCGTCAACGTCGCCCTCGCCAACAACTCCTTCTGGTTCTATCGTTTCCTCTAGTTCTACCTCTTCGGATAACGTATCTTGGCTATCTTTATAATTCGAACACTGGCGGGACTCACACGAACCACAAATAGATGAGCATGGTAGCCCTGCTTTCTTGCATGAGCATTCCCTTACATTCTTTCTTACATTGACAAAATATCATCTTTAAGAGTTCCGGAACCGCTGGCTCTTTAGTGGTTTGGACCGGCATGAGTATACCCCCTACACGTTTCCATCCCCATTTTTCTGGTGACAGTTAGTTTCCGAGCCCCTTTCTGTTTCTGTCTCTGGTGAATCGCTTGAAAATCTCGTATCTAATTTTTGTAAGGGTTTGTGTATCATCATCACTGCACATCGACGAAATGACAGTTTGACCGTCCTGAAATACGGTCTCGCGGGGAAAAATTATGATTTTTAAAACTTTCAATGACCGCTTGCAGTCCCGAGTCTCTGTTCTCCGTAACCTTTCCCGACCGTATTTGGCGACCGTATTTGGCGACTATTGACGTTTTTCCTTTCCCGAAAAAAGCGGAAGTTGTATCGCTTTCCGAAATCGCATGGAGAAATAAAATATTGTCTCTAACGAAGGCCGCACATCCAAGCTCTTGGAGGAAAACATTTGCTGGGTTTTTTCCCCTTTCCAGGCTTCAAGAAATAAATTGTTTGATCTTTTGGGGTCAGAGCTGTTATCAGTACAAAAATGTCAATATCTTCTGCCACTACTACAACTGGCGGGCCATTGACAGCATATTTCTGCAACACCGTATGTACGATCAACGAGTCTGCATCATCTACTGCTGTCTAACGGAAATGCCATTCCACCCTAGAACACCCTTCAAATACTTAATGAAGCGAATTTTATTGTTATTATTGGCCAAACACGTTTCCTTTGGAAATGGTAAAACCATGTTAGGCTCGACCCTTATGTCAGGGCATGACATGTTGTTTGCACGTCGCAAACGTTCTGTCCCTTTTATACTATCGCGATTGCATTCATAGCCATCGAAAACCACTGTGACTTCCCGGGAATAATTATTTATCTCTTAAATGTGTTACTTATCTGCCGAAAATTTCAACAAATAATTTCTTTCCCGTCCAGGGTACCCGTATCAACATTCCCCCGTCGACAACGTGAATACATTTAGTCTTGTCAATATTCGCGGTTTCTGCCGAGAATATCTTTATTCGAGCCGATTTAGCGCTTTTCCGTAACATGCCATTGTCAAATATACTCATTGGAAATGAAGCTAGTTCATAATCGAAATGGGTTTCTAGGTTCTGAGGGGACTCTTCTTCGGTCAGGCAAATTCTCTGGAAAATTAACGATTGATCTATCTGTTATAACTTCATCCTGAACTTTTATCGAAGACGTTTTATCTATAAGAGATACTACGCGATACTTGCGTGTTATTGAAATAGCATGAAACCTCTTGCCTTGCACTTGATTAAGGATACTATTTGTTCCAACTCTGTTCCAACTCTTCATTATCTTCCAGTACCGAAACAATTACACTACTCGTACTACTGGTCACCGATCTACTTCGTCGTCTTTCATCCTCATCGTCATTCTACAAACAAAACACAAACCAAATTAGGATATTTAATGAAATTCACGATTAAATCTAGCTCGTTTACAACTGTGGGGAACCGTATTTTGAATATTAATGACGTTCGAGAGGCTTTCGTTGGAGGAGTAACCATTATATTTTATAAGTATCAGACAGGCACAGCACTCAAATTCTTAACTTAAAAACTTAATCACTATATTTATTACTGTGTACAACTAAATATTAATAAAATATTTTTGTGAAATTTATCTAATTTATTACTTATTTCGCAATTTGTTTGGGTTTTAAAATGTTTGCGAAATTTTTTTCAAGCAACATAAAAATAAAAGCAGAACTGTCATTCGACTGCATGAAGTTAAATACAATTTAATTTTTGATTAGTAGCGACACCAGTGAATAATGGCTGCAGCAGTTTCAGTAGAAAATTTCCCTTCGGCGCCGGATAGTGCTCTAATATTAAAACACAGTAATTACTTCTTACTTATAACTTGCTACTTGTTATAACTTGTTACTTGCTACTTGTAATGTGTTACTTGTTACATGAATTTTTGTGTGTTACGAATTAATTGAAGCCGATTTTAAAACCTCAACACATTTAATCGATAGCATTGATCTATATGTTTAATATAGTTTTTCCGATAGGTTTTTGTACTACTGTGTTATGTTGATGAAGTTTTTAAATTTACATTTTAATAAAATTGGAACATTGTGATTTTTTTATCTTTTATAATATAACTCTCTGACGCGGCAGACGTTGTACTGCTACAAACCGTCTTCTTTGTAGACCGCATTTCATGTACACCGTCTTTTATCTGGTAGCACGAGTGTCTGATATTTTATGCATTTGACATACATAGAACATATGCGCAAGTCCACCATCTAACAAAGTGACTGCAATGCCTGACAATTCAATTGCCAAAGCAATTTTGTGCTGCGAACGTACCTTTGCAAGGATAAGTGATATTAAAAATGTCTTCCGCCTGGTGCATCCATAAAGAAAAAGCTGCCTTGCTTAGCACCAACAGTCAGCATAATTCGATCATAAATACTTTTTTGTTCAGCAGTCATTAATGCTCATTGTTCGCAATAAATGTAGCTAAGTCAACATTGATATACGGTTCTTCTCGCTGCACATCACTCTTAACTAAGTCGGTCGGCGGACGATCAGGCGATGGCATATACCATAATGATTTATAAGCCAATTTGATATTAAAATACACAAATCCTCGATCAACACTAAAGCTTCATTGTACAGTTCTGGCATGTAATCCATGTTTGGATCTTTGTTTGTGTATCTAACTCGGTCTAGTATATCTTCAACCATGTAGTTCTTGTAATTTTCCCACAAAGCCGATGATTGTGTTGGATAACATGCCGATACTAAAATTGCGAAAAGTTGACGATGTGTCAGATCCCAATGATTGTCGTCTTCCAGCAATTGCATCTCGCGACATGCATCTTGATATTTATTGAGCACTTCTACATAGACTGTTCGCAAAAATTGGAAAGAAGTTGGTCCTGGAATATTTGCCAACAACAAACGCAAAAAAATACATTCACGTTGTTTTAGATGTATTGTGTAAAGTCGTCCCAATGTAGTGGCTTTGAATACGCCCGCGATTGTTGGATGTGGTTCGCCTTGTGTGGAATTTCTTTATTTATTTATTTTGGTTCGAATATGGGTGAATGATAAGTGTATAAAAAAAATATACTTATTTGATTTTATATTTAACTACACTTTTTATTTTTATGTTCCAACCCGATTTAACCAAAGTTTTAGACAGAAGAGATTTTATTTTTGTCATTAAAAACAGACTACTTAGGCTGCGGATTTTTACCATGATAAACGATTTACACGACTATTGGCCCGCAGCCATAAAAATGAATTTTTATAATGAATACTTATATAAAATTATAACCACAGATAATCAAATTAGATTTTTCATTTGAACTAAAAAAATGAAAACAAAACAAACTTCTGATAATTCCAATGTCATCGTTGTATCTGTGATTTTTCGTTAAACTGCGTATTCGTATACGCAAAAAAACAAAATATTTTGATTGTATGCGGCTATTTACAGAAAATGAAATCGCAGTTTAAATTTTTACGTTTACATAGGATGAAATATCTCTTTTAGGTTGTCTCTGTTATAACACTAATTATAACAAAATTATTTTATGTTATTAGGTTAGTTAAAAACCCTTACGAAAGATGTCCATAGTATCGTATGATAACACCTTGAATATTCAATACATCTTGATGATTGATGGCACTACAATCGCTTGTCAAATTTTGTTTATTTTGCTTTGAACGGGTACAGCTGATTGGCTGGTGCTACACGAGATTTTAATTTCTGGTTTCATACTACGTCGTAATAGATTTTTTATTGTTAACTTAAACCTTTATATTAAATGAAAACACCTAATTTTTTGTATTATTTTATTCTGTTCTCTCGAAAATAAAATTTAAACAAAAATCTACATCTCAAAAATGCCCTTAAATTTTTTTATTTTTCATTTCTATTTTTGTCATTTGGGATTCACGGACAAAAATATTATGTCGCACAATTTTTGTCGTATAATCTCCTTTCTTGGCTCTCCTTTCTTGGCCTTCCTATAATCTCCTTTCTTATACGCCGTCGTATAATCTCCTTTCTTGGCGATCCGCACCCAAATCACCTTTCTTGGCGAATAAATTAATAAATTTATTTAATGCTGTTTTATTACACTGTTTTTTATTCGCTTGCTAAATGCTGAGTGAGTGTAAATTTTTTATAAACAAAATACATACTTAATCTAGTTGGTATAAATTTGTGTTGGCAATATTGGCTATCTGTCATTTAAATAATTATAGCTAACTTTAGTTCGGACAAAAAACCGATTTAAATTATGTACCGCAAAATAAATTATCATGTAACCGACTACACAAATAGTTAAGCTTCAAACCGTTAAAGGTGCTTGTGATAATTTACTTTAGATGTCACTAATTATATGTGGAACTTAATGTTTACGTTTTATTAGTTTTATAATCAAAAAACTCCAAAATATAAATAAACTAAATGTGTATAATAATATGCGTTATAAATTCTAATGAGATAAGTGCATACTAATACGAATTTTAATCCTATACATTAAAAGAAATTTATGAAATTAGAAATATTATACAATACTAAATTTGGTACGTTCTTTGTTATAATAATATACATAATATGAATTGTTTTCTTGTTGCCATAACATACCGCCCGCCTTGAATCAGTTGATTCAAATAATCGGAAGTTTGCACAATTTGCTAACGTGCTTCTTTGTCTCTCCAGCTGAAGTCTTGATACTGACCACTCGATCGTAACCATCACTACCTGGATGTGTTTGAATGACTCTGCCTAGAGCCCATTGGGTTCGGGGCAATTGCTCTTCTCGGATAAGTACGACATCATTGATCTGTAGATTTGGTGATTTATCCTTCCGTTTATTTCGAATTTGCAACGTTGTAAGATAATCACGGTGCCAACGATGCCAGAAATGCTGCTTGATACGCTTTACGGTGTCCCAACATTTTAACAAACAGTGATTATCTGGTATAGAACGTTCAGGTAGAGCCAATAACTGCCGCCCAATTAAAAAATGCCCGGGAGTGAGCACTTCAATTTCTTCGTAACTTGTTGCGTATAGTGGACGGGAGTTCAGGATTGCTTCTATGCCGTTAAGTAACGTTATAAATTCTTCTAATGTTAATATGGCCGCTCCGACCACTCGTTTTAGGTGTGTTTTTGCAAACTTCACCGCTGTCTCCCAAATGCCTCCCATGGTAGGAGACCCTGCAGGAATGAAATGCCAATTTATGTTTTTTTCTAGAAGAGACGAGGAGAATTTATTAGCATTGGTTTTAAGAAAATCAAATAGTTCGGTTAGTTGTCTATTGGCACCGACAAAGTTGGTGCCGTTATCACTATAAATCTCGCTACACAATCCACGTCGATCAGTAAATCGGGACAATACTCCAAGAAAGTTCTCCGTCGTTAGATTGCTGACACATTCAATATGAACTGCTTTAGTGCTTAGGCACACGAAGATGCATATATACATTTTGATTGGAATCATTCCTCTTCTTCGAATGATTTGCACTTTAAAAGGCCCAGCGTAATCTACGCCTACTTTGTCGAAAGGGTGCACGTACTTAACTCGTGCTGGAGGTAAATCGCCCATTAGTTGCTGCTGTTTTAATGGGTTCTGCTTGAAACATTTTATATATGTGCGGACCACCTGTCGAATAGCGTCCTTTGCGCGAATCACCCAAAACTGCTGACGCAAGAAATTCAGCATAAGGCTAATGCCAGCGTGATAAAATTGACGATGCATGTCTTGCAGAATCGCGATTGTGACTTCGGATTTGCGTGGTAATAGCATGGGATGCTTGATCAATGTCGCTATAGTTGAGTGCTCTAATCGACCACCGATTCGAATTATTCCATCACTGTCGATAAAAGGATTTAGTGCTTTTAGATGGCTTGATTTAGGGAAAGCCGTTTTGGATTTCAGGCATTGAACTTCTTCATAAAAGTGTTGATGTTGAGTATATCGAATTAAATATACGGCCGCCAAACTAACATCGTCTCGATCCAGGGGCTTAACATTACGTTCCGTTGGTAGTAAGCGGACATTTTGAATGAAGCGGATAACATATGCCATAATTCTCTTCATCTTTTGAAAACTGCTATATTTAGTTATGAGATCATTGAATATATCGCTGCTGACACTGATTTTAAAAGATAATTCACTATGTTTAGCTTCTTCATTTGTGCCAAATGAAGCTTCTTGAGCTGGCCACTCCGTCTTCGATTCTACTAGCCATTTGGGCTCATGCCACCACAACTCGAATTTGATCAACTCCCCGGCAGCCATACCTCTGGACGCACAATCAGCTGGATTATCGGCTGATGAAACATGCATCCATTTCACTCGGCTGTACGAATTTAATATTTCGGATGTTCGATTGGAAATAAATGTAGGCCATCTTCGAGGATGCGCTGCCAACCAGTCTAACATGATCTTGGAGTCGGTCCATAGCGTTATTCGCTCTATGTTTTGATTAAGTGCTGAGCGTACCTTATTCATCAGGTTTGCCAATAGCAGAGCACCCATGAGCTCTAATCTTGGAATGCTTATCGTCTTCACTGGTGCTACCTTCGGTTTAGCCATCGTTAGGTGCACCTCAACTCCATACTCGGTTTTCACTCTGCTAAAAACCGCCGCTGCATAAGCCATTTCGCTAGCATCGCAAAATCCATGTAGTTGGATGCTGCCATTAGTCCCCAACCATCGTGGAATTTTAATTTGGTTACCCTCACAAGATCCGAACGCATATTAACCCACTTGGATGTTAATTCGGATGGCAATTGATCGTCCCACTCTAACTTCTGTAACCATAAATTTTGGAACAGTATCTTTACTCGAACAATTACAGGAGCCAGCCATCCAATCGGATCGAAAATTCTACTAGCTTCGGATAATAGTGATCTCTTTGTATGTTTCTCGCGATCCTCTAGCTAAACCTGAAACGACAAATGGTCTATTACGGGATCCCAAACCACGCCAAGCAGTTTTGTCATTGCTGGTTTTTCGTTAATTTCCTTTACAGTCTCTACCATGATTCCCAATCGTCTACGTAGCTCACTGTTATTAGTAGAGAACTTGCGTAAATGGAAACCCGTAGTATCTAGGATTGCCACTGTTTCATCTTTTAGCTGAAATAATTTTGCTTCGGTATCTGCCCCGGTCATGAGGTCGTCCACATACATACTGGTCAGGATTGCTTCTGCTGCGATTGGTGATCGTTCTCTGGCCTGCATTGCTAATTCATTTATGCATCGGGTTGCTAGAAATGATGCCGGCGCTGTACCGTATGTCAGTGTTTTTAGGCGGAAGGTTTTTGGCCGACTTGTAGGATCTTGTCTCCATAAAACCCTTTGATGTTTTGTATCTGCATCACTTACCCATATTTGACGGTACATTTTTTCTACGTCACCAGTAAACACGAATTGATGCTGACGAAATCTTAATATTATGTCGACTAAGGTGGATTGAATGGTCGGTCCTATACAGAGCTGATTATTTAAGGATAATCCCGTCGAAGATGTTGCAGATGCGTCGAATACTACGCGAAGCTTTGTCGTGGTGCTGGCTGATTTTATGACTCCGTGATGCGGAAGATAGTATGAGCTGACATCAGTAGGAATTTCAGACATGTGCCCCAACCTTTCATAGTCCGCCATAAATTCGCTATAAAGTTTGTGAAAGATTGGATCTCGCTTAAATCTTTTCTACATGGCAACCAATCTGGACATTGCCAAATGATATGTCGATCCCAATTGGCCCTCGGTTTCTCGAAATGGAAGTTGCACTACGAATTTACCATCATTAGCTCGCTTCGTTGTAGCCACGAATAGTTCCTCGCATTTCGCCTTTTCTGCTGTAAGGGTTGATGCTGTTTCTACGGACTCAATTTCCCAGAACTTCCTTAGGCTATCGTCAACGTTCATTAGTATGCTGAAACAAGCTGATTGTTTGGTATTCTCTATCTCATGACTTCTACCCGCTACAATCTAGCGCAATGTAGTTTTCTCAGCCACCAGACGATCACCCAATTTTATTTTGTCGCATTGAGTAACTTGATAATAGATTTCAGTACCAAGTAGTACATCGATCGCGCTGCGCTGATTAAATTTAGGATCAGCTAATGAGATATTTCTTAATTCGTGCCAGTCAGCTATTTCGAATTCGTACGATGGGAGCTTGGCCGAAATTTTAGGAATTACGAATGCCCATGCTTTCAACTCTTCTCCGCCACCCGTTTTTATGGCTAATTCTACATTTCCCTTTGAACTGCCTAGTTGGGCATCACCTAAGCCTTTCATCAAAAGCCTTCCGTTACTGCAAGGTAGATCTAGATTTTGAGCACAATCTTCTGTAATGAATGACTCCTGCGATGTTGAATCTAGAAGTGCTTGACATGTTCGGAAGCCCCCAAATCGGTCCTTTATTCTTACCATTGCCGTTGGTAAAATCACCTGGGATTCTCCGGAGGAGACTTGCATAATCTTGGATTCGTGGCTGGTGCTGGATGTAGATTGATCAGGTTGTGCCTGGACTGATTTATCGGTTACCGCATGTAGAAGAGTATGGTGTTACTTGTGGCATTGACGACAACGGCCTCGAAATTTACAGTTATAGACCCCGTGACTGAAATTGAGGCAATTAAAACACCGTTTTTCTTGACGTATTAGGTCACATCTTTTATCGACATCCATTTCCTTGAAACTAACATATTCAAAAAGCTTATATGGTAATCTGAACTGCAAATTGGACAAGACGGCTTACTAATTGTTGCAAATGCTCTGGAATTTTCAAGCTTTAAATTTTGAGAAAGACTTGATTTTTTCACGACGCTTCTGCTAACGGATTCCAATGCATCAGTTCTTTTTCCCAGAAAATCAAAAAACTCCTTTAACGTAGGAACATCCTTTTCTGCAGAATGTTGAGCCCACAAGCTTTTGGACTCGGACTCCAATTTGTTCACAATCATGTGCATCAGCCACGGATCTCGGTGCTCTGCATTTGACCCGAAAGCTTTAAGTCCTCTAACGACTTCGTCTGACGTATCCCATAGTTTTCGAATTGATGCCGCATTGACATGATTTACATGAGGTTGCTCCAAAAAAGTTTTAATAAATGCGTTAACCGTGTGTCGCTTTCTATCGTAACGCTGGATCAATTTCTGCGAAGCTTCGACATAGTTCGCCTCAGTAACGCTGAAATATCGCAGAAGTGATGCTGCTTCACCTCGCAAAAGACTCTTGAGGTACTGAAACTTTTGTGACAAGGTTAGATAGTACTTCTCGTGTATTGTGGTGCAATACAAGTCATAGAATGACTGCCATTCGACGTAATCACCAGAAAACGGAGGTATATATATTTTAGGCAGCTTTATTGACGGTGGGGATGATTGTGTTTGGGACGTATTCACAGTATGATCCAATATTGACGTAAAAAACCCTTCCTGTGTACTGCACTGCGCCTTCTTATCAGACCACTCAATTCGGTCACAATCGAGAAATAGCTTTCTTCTACCTCTAATAATGATGCTTCCTCAGCGTCGAGTCGAAAAATTTGCCGCTCTATATCGGTAAATTGGTCGAATAAAGTTTGAGCGCGTTTTAACCGAACTTGAAGCGCGTCAACAGCTTCATCTGTGTTTTCCGCCAATCCCCGAACATACGTAAGTAACCACGTTATGCTGCCTTTCAGGCTTGATCGAATCATCTTTATCGATGCTAGCTCCGTCATGATTCACTACCGCTACTTTACTGTTATTTCTGGATACACTTGCACACTAATTGCTAATTGTTCACTAATATAGCACCGCACTGTACGCGAATAATTTTCGTCAACGAATGTAAGACGTGTCTCGGATCCAAAACTATCCTATCTTTTAAGCTTGAATTAACCATATACATTCACAAAGTTTCATTGAAATCGGTTCGGCGTTTTCGGAGATTAGCGTGTACGAACATCGTGACACGTGATTTTTGCCACGCTTATATTAGCTCACTCTGTGTATCTGTTTGTATCGTCAGATTTTGTAATCAATTTTTCAACCACTTGCGATAGTCCAATTAAGCTGTAATTTTGCATGCATGCCTAACTATGATGACAATGGAAGATTCTAACATTCTTGGACATTAAAAAAAAATTCTTTCTTACTCCTATCAAGGTATATTTATAAAAACCTTTTAAAAAACCACGTTTGTTTTTTTAAAGCCATTGTCAAAAATTGACAGGAAAGAAGCCATGTAATAATGAGGCATTGGCAGAAATGGTGAGACTACTGTGGGACGCGAATAACTGACAAAAACACATATTGACAAAGACTTATAAAAGTTGGCTATAATAAAAAACAATCATATGACATAGTGCTCTCGGATCGCACTCTAAAAGGTAAGGTCCAAAGATAGATATACCATCTATTTTTTTGCAACTTCCTGATAAATGTTAACATGGTCGAAAAATTGATTTCAAATTTCGATGACTAAAAAATAAAATAAAATATATTTAAAAAAAAAACTTTTTAAAAAACCACGCTTATATTTAAAGGCTTTAAAAAGTAGATAATAAAAGGCTTTGAACAGTAGAAAATAACATTTCTCTTCCTTACTTCTATCAAGGTATATTTATAACAAGTAGACATTTAAAATTAATATGACTAAAAATATAAGCGTGGGGTGCTCCTTCTGAATGTATATACTATCGCTCAATATATCATTTTTACGTTAATACTGAAATGCTCCAGCAAAAAATCTATTCTTAGGATACATCAGAATAGACTGTTCCATTAGTGTTACTAAAAGACTTTACGAAGACTTTACTTCATGTGTCTAGTAGTCCTAAATTACTAATGCCGTAAAGGAGCGCCCTACGCTTATATTTTTAGTCATATCAATTTTAAATCTCTACTTGTTATAAATGTACCTTGATAGAAGTAAGGAAGAACAATTTTATTTTCTACTTTTCAAAGCCTTTTATTATCTACTTTTTACAGCCTTTAAATATAAGCGTGGTTTTTAAAAAAGTTTTTTTTAAATAATTTTTATTATATACTATAGAGATATTATTTTTAAAAATTTATTTGGTTTGTTCGTACATATATTAAAAAATACAAAAAATTGTAATTTTATTTTCTTGCGCATTTGTTTTATAAAATTCCTCAAGCTGGTGAAATTAAAGCTTTCGTCACACTGAACTCAATCTTATTCTTCACATTTTAATTGAATTAAAGAAAGCTTTCAAAGTACAATGGTTTAATTTACTATTCTGAGCTACGCAGAAAAACCTGGAAACACTTATTTCCAAGTAACAAATATTTGCATTATATTATTTTCTAAAACAAAATTTAAAAAAAGCACATTCTTGTTGAAAATTTTTGGTATTATAAGCTATTAGAATTGAACAATATGAATGCAAACGAAATATAAAAGAAACATTTTGAAATTCGAAATGAACTTTTATACCGTTAGAATTTAATTTAAATACTCAACGAATACACAAACAAAAATCGTAATAATAAAAATTTATAATTGTTTTGCCTCAAGGTAATTTAGGAAAATAAAATAAATTATACATGCTCGTATATACGATTTGTTTTTCTTATTATAAAATAATAATTTTCCAGGTTTTCCATTTCGGGTATTTTTTATACTTTTTACCAAAATGTTGGAATATAAAAAAAAATTCAATTATAAAACTTTCTGCAAGCTTTTTTTTATGACAGTAGTTTTCTTATTCTTTTCCTTATTTAATAAAATGTGAAAAAAGCCAACGCCATAAATTATCCTCCAAAAAAAAGAACCATGAAAATAATGGAAAATATTAAGAAAACAATGTCATATAAATAAGAATTTAGAGACTCTAATAATAATAATATTATTATATTTTGGTAAAGATCATAAAAATGTTAAGCTTATCTCAAAGTTGAAGCTTTATTTTTGTTTTTGTAGGAAAGTACAAAAATATAACCATCCCGCGCGCTCACAACACAAACTATGTATAAACGAATGGTATACTACAGTTCTTTGTTGTTTGCGTTATTAAATTAAATAAAAATAAAAGATTGGGAAAAGCTCGTCTGTAAGATTTTTTTTTTGGTTGAAAGTTTATGATATATTTTTTTGGATGTGACATAAACGGTTGCGAAATATTATGTTATATATATAAAAGCATATTATATTTGTGCGACATGGATGACATAAGTGCAGAGAATTTTTCGTAAATCGTGAAAACATATTAAATCGAATGAATATGTTTGAATAGATAGTAAATGTTGTTGGGATGAGATTGGTAAACAGAAAATAGTTGATTATGTTGGTTATGCGGTTATGCGGTAAATGGTACAAAAAATTTTTTTTATGCTTTTTTCCTTCTGACCTAGTTGTGGAATTTTTATGAGTGAATTGTGTATCGTTGGTTTTGCATCATATATAAACTACTTTCATGATCTTGACAGAACTTTAATAATATTTACGATGCTTGCATATTTTATATTTTCGCCCACGATATGCGCCACCAATACCACAATCGTACGAACACAAACACTTAAAAACCCAATTACAAAAGTAAAACAAATAATTTTGTGTATATAGAGCTTTAAACAAACAACCGGAGAGCAACCGAACAAAAACATCAACATAGAGCTTTTGTGTTTATTTTGTTTTTGTATAAATTAAATTTTATAAAAATAATTGAATTTAAATTACATTTTAGTTGGTGCTGTGTGTGCGTTTTGCTGTGTTACGAGTACTGTGCAAGCACGGCGAACAAGTTCGGACGAAAACTAAACTAAACATTTTTTTGTTTGTTTGCAAATTGTAAACAAAAACTGGACGTCGAAGTTTTGTTTTACTTATTTATGACGGCAATCCGGCGAAAGAGAGCTTTATATAACAAATGTATTAAGCTCCCCGAAAAAAAAATTTTTTTTTGCAACAAAATTAAATTATCCATAAATTTTTAAATAAAATTAAAAAGGAAAAACAAAATTCCCGTAACAAACTTTAACGGATAATTAAAAGTTTTTAACTTTTTTTTTATTTTTATTTTTTCGTTGGTACGCTGATGAGATTTGATTTGATGGAGTTTGTTATTTTTTTGTTATAATTAAAGGAAATTTTTAATTTATTGATAACGAATTAATTATTTGTGTTATTTTAAAAGCCAGGAAAAACGCTTTACGTCTACGTAGAATTTTGTTTATGCTTTATATATTTATATAATAGAGTAGTGAGACGTACTGTATTATATATACGAGATTTTTACGAGTCATGCATGACCCAAAAAATTTAAATTCAGCTCCCGCATAACATGCTCCATATATACATATACTGGCGACGTTTTAAGAATGTGTGTGCGGTTTGTTCCTTTGTGAACATATAAAATGGTTACTACAGTGTATGACATTATAAATATTAAAAAAAGTATAAAGGGAAACTTAAAGTTTTCGCTTAAAGCAATAATATTTTTGTACCAAGAGTCGTTTTCCATAATTTCTTTTCTATTCCTTTATGTTGCGGGGTTGTATGCACATTGCTACAGTACATATCCATAGAAATTCAATATAAAAGTGTATCACATTGATATATTGAAAAGCATTGAATATACATGTATGTATGTAAAAAGCATTAAGTTTGGTTTCCAAACAACAAGAACAACAACAGCAGCGGGAGTAGCAACGATACAATAATACGAAGGAAGAATGAAACTCTACATTCTCTTTGAAAAGATTAAAGAACAACATATACTTAATAATAGAATATACACTTACATACATTTTCTTTATTTTTACTATAAGATTTTCCAGTTTTCGTTCAAGTTTTCCGCAAAAAAATAAAAAATAAAGTAACGGTTGTATAGAGAGAACAAAATCATAAAAATAACAATAATAGTAATAATAATAATGATAATGCAAGAAGAAGGGAAGCTTATGAAAATGATGAAAAATATTAAATTGAATAAATAAATAAGAAAATTGATGTAATTGGGAAATGTATTATGAAGCAAAATACAAGAACGCGAAATACACAAAAAAAAGCTTTTATCGATTTTTATTTGTTCTTTGTGTATTGCCAAAATGCAGCACACAGAGAATCCGTAGCTCTCGCGCGCAACGTCTTATAATAGCTCTAATCCTTTAAGCGTCTTATTTTCATCGAATTGCCATGGAAATTTGTAAACGATATTAATAGACTAGTCGAAATGAAGCACACAATGGCAAATAAAATAAATTTGTGATGGTTTTGGTTTTTTTATTATGTGCCAGACCTTAAAGAAATCGCTGTTTTAGGAAAATGCTTTACTTGAGATACAAACTCATTTTTAGAGAATCTAGCAATTCATAGTTATTTAAAAAAAAAGTCAGTTAAATTTTATAAATCGACATATCGTCCCCGACAAACAGTGTGTCCACATCGGGTCTGAAATGTGTCCAATGGTAAATATTCTACTAAGTAAATAAAAGTATCGACTGAGGGAACAATATTTGGTGGAATACGCCGGGATAAAAAGTATGTAACGAGAGAAAAATTGGCATCAATTTTTATTGTTTTTCTTTTTAAAGAGAATAAAGTGAGAAAGAGAAAAATTTGATTATTAGTAGATAGGGGCACATTATCTCGACTTGTGTACTTAATTGTTAATACAAAGTAGTGACATTATACTGTATTGGTAAAGACATTGTACAAAGAAAAGACAATTGTTTTTGCCAAGGTCCAATAAACGGGTAATTTTAAAATTGACAACCTTGGCTTGTAACTGGATTATCTGGGTCAGTTGTACTGCGAGGTCGCAACACACAAATAAAAAAATCTAAATCAAACAAAAATGAACTAGTTTCCACAAATAGAAGCTTAAAAGATTTTACATCAGTGCGCGCTTTCATCACCCCATCCAAATTTACTCCATTACCACATCATTGCGATGCTTAAGCGAGCCTTACAAAAAAGTATATTTTAAAAACGCGATTGCATTGGGTGTAGAAATTATAATTAATTTCAATGAACAACAAATCTGGATGATTTGATGATTTGGAGCCGCCATTCAGTTTTTTAACATTTAATTCTGCATACCATTCCGTAGGGTTCCGGATTGTAATTGAGGTAAAAATTTGTTTTCCTCAATAGATGAGGACTTACTTGTAGATATATGTACCCACAATTGTGCGATATGAAGAAATCTCAATTCCACCTTAACTTGTCATTTGTTTTATATGGTGATTCGTCTTTGTCCAATTTTCAATAGGATTTATATGTTTTTTTTATTTTGATTCTTCACCATTTATTGTGCAATTTTATTTTAATTATATAAAGCTTTTATTGTTCTTTCGTTTATTCTAGGCTTTCATTTAATTATAATCAATATGTATGTTACGGTCAAAGTGTATAATCTGGTTGATTGCGTTTGGTAAATTAGTGAAATAACGATTTTCCTTTAATTTTACATTTTAACCGGTCATTATAATATATCAAACCTCTTTGGTCAAAGTGAATAATATGAAAGTTTTTTACTTAGTTTAAAATTATAAATAAAATTTGACACTTGAAGAAATTAATAAATTCTGGAAAAGCAAGCGGGGGTCCCCATCCTCTAACGTATACAACGAATTAAAATTACATTAAAAAAAAATTATTTACAAAACTTGATTTTTTTTAAGATTTGTGGCGCTATCAGAAGAAGCGGTAAGAGCGATAAAAACTCTTTGATCTGTGTCTGCAAGGTTGAAGAAGCAATTATTAATTCAAAATTAACGTCTTACCTTATTTTGAAAAAATCAAAAAAAAATCAAGAAAAATTAAACTTCCACTCCTGTTGATACACAATCTTTCATTTAAAAATTTTTACTGTTTACCTGATTTTATCGATGTATATACATAAAGTAAAATTACGCCATTATTATTATTATAGTTTTAAACTTTCATATTTAACACTTTAACCAAAGGGGTTTGGTAATTATATATAATCACCGGTAAAAGTGAATAGGTTCTAAAAAATTATACATATTAACCGACGCAGTTGGTAATGATGTATAATAACCGGTAATTATATATTTATATATAATAGCCGATATTACACGGCGTTGCCCGGCTCGTTTGCGACATGCGACATAAAGTTGCCCATGGGAGAAGCATGGTGATTCCATATCAATCCCACATATAATTAAGGAATCACTTTCTCATAATACTTAAAAAAAAAATAAAGTTTATAATTTTATTTTTTTCTTTATTGACAAAACAAGTACACAATTCACTTAATAATAAGATTAAGACTAAAAAACTCAACTTTAAAGATAAGGTATTTATACCTCGCTGTCAACACGTTGTTCGTTGCGACGCGTGGTTCTCTTGTTTCACCAACTCTTGCATTTCTTGCTATGCTGATGACGCGTTTCTCGAAGTTCTCATTATTTGTTGCGCGTGGGTTTTATCATATTACTTAATTGTGTTGGCTTTGCGTCTTTCGATGTTGTGTTATGCTTATGTGAATACATAACTCCTCCCGGGGGTGAAGAAGGGGCGTCCTCGTCCTTACATGCGATGCCTGCTATTTTTAACAGATCTGTATATGACGAATTTTCCTGATTTGCCTTTGGAGTCTCTATTTTTACGGTATTAGATTGCTTGCGGATGAAAATGTATAATATTAGTAGAATTATGCTGGCCGTTGAAACCGAGATGCCTCCCGACAGTTTCCAGAACCATTTTTGCTGATCTAATTGTCTCAGGTATACGTGGTGTAATCGTTTCCTGTTTTGGATATTCTCTTGTGTGAGAGTAGTAATGTTTTGGTTTTCTACCATTTGCCTTGTAGCCTCTATATTGTGAAGGACTCCTTGAATTTCCTCGAGTTCGCTTCTCCACTCATATGATTGAAATTCCTTTGCGTTAATGTTGATAGTGCAATTCCAAAATGTGATAATAAAATTTCCGGTTAGCGTTCGATTGTCAGGACCACAGTTTGATGACATTACGGTTTCTTTTGCGCCGTTTATGAACAGCTTGTCTTCGGAAATTAGGTGTGCGGTCATATTGGCTTCTGGTGTTACTCTACAGTGACTTTTGCTCCCTAATATTAGTGGTTTTATACACTCGTCGCGGAATTCTTTTATGTCCGTGGATTTCTGTACGTAATTATTGTGATCGCTTGTCGTGAACAGGTTTTGTTTGGACTTGATTAGGAACTTTGGGTAGTCGTACATGATGCTATCATTGATGATCGTTGGTCTAATCATCATTATCATTGAATTGTCCTCCTCGAGTTTTGGGACTTCTAGTATGTATAGCAAGGTCTCATCGTTCACTGCAATCTTCGGTATGATGTATTTTAGGGCTTCGTCTGGTACTGGTATTTCGATGCCTTGATCGACTAGTAGGTTCTTGATGGCTATAATTTCCTTGAAGGATAGTATTTTACTGCTTGGTAGGGCAATTTTGGTTCTAACTATCGCATCTTGAATATCCTCTAGTATTGCGTTGATTGTGTCGATATTTACTATCATGGTCAGCATTTCTAATTCTGACAGAACGACTCTGTTGGCAATTGTTGTACTGTCTAAGGCCTTGTTGATTGTATCCGTTAGTAGCTCCATTCTTTTATTGATCTGTTCATTCACTAGGAACTGTTGGTTGTTTTCGTCTATTAGTGAGTTTAGGCTCCTGTTGATCATTTGTAGGTCTAGTGCATCTGGACTTCCAGCTATCCATTTCCACGCTGTTCCCAGTGTGTCCCATCGTTTGTATCTCCTGTGTGTTGGTGGTCGTATTTGATATAAGTTTTCGTATAACTTTCTACTTTTCTGTTTGACAATCGTATGGAGTTTTAATTTATCGCCTGTTCTATCTTTTACAATATTGTTAATGCTATCTACAGTAATTTCTAGATTAGTAAGGCTTATCGGATGTATTATTTTAATTATTCCTGTTTGAATTTTACAATGTTTTACTCTTAAAATTAATAATGGGTCTAAATTTAAATTTTTGATTTCAAGTTTTTGACAATATAATATTTTATTGTAATTAGTATAAAAATAATGAATTTACATAAGTACATTTTCTGAAAAAGAGAGAGGTAAGAATTTGTAACTGTTACTTTTCTCTTTTGATTTTTGACAGTATAAAATTATGAATTTGAATAAAGACGTCTTCTGAAAAAGAAAAATGAAAATTTATGATTATTGTTTTTTTAATCTTTTGATCTTTTTTTTGTTTCGTTTGACCTTTGACCCTCCTTTTATTTTAAAAGTGTTTTCTGTTATTAAATTTGCCTGCTTTTTAATTCCCCTTGGTTGGCTTTTAGTTCTAATATTAGGTTTTAGAAAAACTGTTTGATTATCGATTATTTCTGGGGGTTTCTCTTTTCTACAATTTTGTTTAATTACTGTCCTTATTTGTTCGTCTAATCTAGTTTTTACTTCCTCAAAAATTGTTTTTGATTTCGCTTGAATTTCGTCTGGGTTTACGATATTATTGTGGTTACAAATTATTTCATTCGGTGTAAATCCAGTTGTTGAGTGGACTGAGTTGTTGTAGAGTGCTACGGAAAGCTCTACAATTGTTTTGGTTTCGGAATTTGGTACTTTGTTTTTATTGGTGTTGTAAATTTCTATGATTGTGGAATGGGTTTTTTCCACTTGGCCATTGGATTCCGATGAAGAGGCGTACTCCAACTTTATATTCAGGGTACTTAGGTATTCTTGGAACTGGATTGAACAGAATGTTGTTTCATGGTCCGTTATTATTGTATTTGGAATTCCAAATGTTGTTAAGTATTTGGTTATTGCAGCTCTTATGTTCAACAGATTTTTTGATTCTATTTGAATCATTTGGAGGTGTTTCGAAAATGCGTCTATGACAGATAGAAAATTGGTTTTGTTTATAATAAAAATATCCATGTGTAGTCTTTCGAGCGGTTTACTGGTGCTCGGCCTAGGAGATATTTTGATGTTATAAGGCTTCCTGTCATATTTGTGTATGTTACAAATAGTGCATCCATTGATATAACTTTTAATTATCTTTATTATATTCGGAAAGTAATAAGATCTTTTTATTTGGTTTTCTATTTCCCTAATTCCTCGGTGTGCCCTGTACTGTTCTTTCATTACAATGGCATCTTGCCTTTCTGAGTTTGTTACATCCTCTACGATTTTTGTTACTAGAACAAAATGACCTGCTTCCGAAAAATGTTCCCTACAGACTTCCTGGATTTTTCCGTAAAGGATTTCAGGTGCTAAAATAGCCGATTGTTTTCCATTGTGGATTTTTTTGAGATAGTGTAGAATTTGTGGTTTATCGAAATAGGGTTTTGCGATTATAGCCCTGTTGGTTTTTGGGAATACCTGTTCAGTGATTATTGTATCTAATTCGGAAATTCTTAAAATGATTTTGTTTTTATAGTAATTAACTGGTCGTTCTGAAAAATGGATGTAATAATCATCCGAAGTTTTGGCAGAATGTATCGTGTCTCCGTCGCTTGAAGTGCAGTTTTGGATTAGCTTGTTTTCAGAAGAACTTAGTTCGTTACTGTTTATTTCTTTTGTTAGTTCGGGACCTGAAGCTGGAATTCTGATAAGCGCATCGGCTACCACATTCGCTTTGCCTTGTTTGTAAACTACGTCGTATTCGTAATTTTCAAGTTCAAGTCTCCATCTGAGAATTTTGGAGTTTTTCTCCGAAGTTTTTATGAATGTCAATGGCTTGTGGTCCGTGACCAGCGTGAATTTGTTATCGTAGAGGTAAGGCTGGTATTTTTTCACGGCCCATATTATAGCTAGAGCCTCTTTTTCATTTGTCGCGTATCTCGTCTCTGTTGGATTTAGTGTTCGAGAAGCGAATGCGATGGGTTTTTCGACTTTATCTTGAATTTGAGAGAGTACTGCGCCAAGGGCGAAATCTGACGCGTCCGTAGTTAAGATGAATGGTTTCGTAAAGTCCGGGTATGTTAGTATTTGGTCCGTCGCTATGGTGTGTTTAAGCTTTTCGAAGGACCTGATGTAATCTGGATCTGAAAGGTTTAGTGTCACGTCTTTCTTAACATATTTCGACATATTTTTGGCTATCTTAGAATAGTCCTTAATAAATCTTCTGTAATACCCAGATAGTCCCAGAAATTGTTTGATTTCTTTCTGGTTCTTTGGTAATGGCCATTCTAAAATTTTTTGTGCCTTCTCCTTGTTTGGTCTTACACCGTCTTTAGTTATTATGTGGCCTATAGGAATTCAGTCTCTCTCTCTTTAAGAATTCACACTTATCGAGCTGAATCTTAAGGTTGAAATCTGAGAGTCTTTTTAGAATAGTGTTTAAGTTATCTAAGTGTGTTTGTAGATTTTCCCCTACCACTACAATGTCGTCGAGATATACATGGCTGATTTTACCTATGCGTCCTTGAAGCACGTTATTCATCACGCGTTGGAATGTTGCGGGACCATTCTTCAGTCCAAACGGCATTCTGCAGAACTCAAAGTGCCCTTTGTCTGAAGAAAATGCTGTTTTAGCTTGTGATTTTTCATCCATTAGTATCTGGTGAAAGCCGGCTTTAAGATCTAGCGTTGTGAGATAAGCGGATTTCCCTAGATTATCTAGTATTTCTTCTATTTGAGGGATGGGGTATTTGTCGTCGACTGTTATATCGTTTAATTTTCTATAGTCGATAACGACTCGCACCTTTTTTTTCCCTGAAGCATCCGCTTTTTTAGGCACTACCCAAATGGGTGCCGAGTAAGGACTATTTGAGTGTTGGATTATGCCGTTGTTCAGCATTTCTTGGATTTGTTCTTCAACATCCGTTTTGAAGTGGTGCGGGTACCTATATGTCTTTGTATACACCGGTATTTCGTCGCGAGTAGTGATTGTATGTTTAATTCCGGTTGTAGCGGACAATTTTTCATTCGGTTTCAACAGTACTGCTTGATTCTTGTAAATGGTGTCGATGACTAAATTTGCTTCTAATTCACTGAGGTGGTTAGTCCAAATTACTCTTTTTATGTCTTCCTTGTTAATGGTTTTATTATCGAAGACTGGTAATGGTTCTATGGTTTCAAAATTATTAATTTTGAATTTAATTTTCGGGACTTTTCTTCTTAGCGGTGTTGGCTCACTAGTCAAAATCTTGATTGTTGTTTTGAAATTAGTGGCTTTGTAAAGACCTGGTTGGATGGTAAAATTGTTTAATTCTGCATACCTTGGTAAAACCCAGTCTCCATTTTCAAAGGTGTCGACTGTAATCGTATGGTGATAACATTTTTCCGCTGGGTAGTATAGCGGTAAAACTTAAACTTTTGGTTGTTTAGTGTCACCATATTTGACTCGTAATCAATGTTGGCATTCATTTTTGCCAGTGATTCTGATCCCAGAATACCGTCAAAGAATCTATGAAAATCTAATTCATAGTATGTTTGGGCTGGTAAGTCCTTACTTATAAGGTTTATTTTGCCCTTCTTTGTCAGATTGTGGGTGCCTAAGATATTTTTTACAGAGGTGTTTTGTGATTCCAGGAGGTGTTTAGGAATAATGTTTTGTCTTATTATATTTTTATTGGCACCTGTGTCCAATAGTAAGGTAATGCATTTGTTGTTTTTGATGTTAAATTTTAAATAGGGTAAAAAGTCTAACTTTCCGTATCTGATTGTAGGTCCTCTTGAAAATTTCCTAGATCGGTGCTCTCGCATTTGTCCACCGTTTCCGTGTTTGATACTTCGAGGTTATCGTCATTTTCCGTCGTGGTTTCATGATTGTTATACGAAAATTTTCTGATGTTGGAATTTCTAGTCTTAGTTGAGGGATCTACTTCCATGTGTTCAGTAGGCGGTCCGTTGAGTCTTCTTATTGGCATTTGATTGAATCTTGACTGTGCTGAACTAATTTGGTTTTGTTTCTGAGGGAGCGTGTTATGAGAGAATATTCTTCTCGAGTTGTTCGATATTGTCTCATTGCTATTAAACTTACACAGAAAGGCGTAAGCTTCCTCCAGACTCTTGGGCTTTGCCGCCTGGGCATACCCGAAGTATGGCTTCTTTAAGCCTGATAAAAACGCGGCCAGTGCGTCTTCTTCAATAAATGTGCAAATTGCATGCCAGGAGGCATTGTATATTTGATTTTGTTTGGCCAATGATTTGATATTTTGGACTATTTCTTTGGTCCTATTATAGAAACTATGTACTGACATTGTTTCGTTCTGTTTGTTTGCCCATAGCTGGGACTTATAATAGCTTAACTCTTGCCTGTCGCCTAATGCTTCAAGCAAAATTTGTTTCATTTCTACAAAAGTTTCAGGGTCGCCTGCGAGACATAATATGTCCTTTGCCTTCCGTTCTACTTTATTCTTTACGGATTGTACGTACATCCTCAGTTGTTGTTCTGAGACTACTCCCTCGAACATGCGCAAGGTTTCTTGTGCAGTTTTTAACCAGGATGTTACCTGTTTCTTATTTCCGTCAAAAGTCGGAATTGACTTAATCGGATCTGGGATCCTGAATAAGTCTAGGGTATTATGAGGTGCAGTGCCCGTTGTAACGGTCGGGGTTTTCTCAATTTTTTCATTTAAAAACGTTAACAACTGATCATGTTGACTTTGTTTTTCCGTTAAATTTGAAAGTTGCATCGCAATTGTAGATAATTGCGCAGTAATTTGCTCCATATCAGACATTTCTGGGGAGGTAATTTCCTCTTCTACTTCTATATTTCTATTCTTCGAATAGATGTCGAGGCACTTTCTCCTACCAGAATTTCCTCCTTGATAAGAAATTGTGTTTTCTTATTACGCCTTAGAGCTGGTTTGAATTTTGTTTGTTCCGTTTTTTCGCGTCTATTTTGTAGTGCGCGATGGTTAACGGGTTCCAATAATTTTGTACCTATCTTGTAGTGTACAAAATTACCTATACTTACTGTATCTATCTTATAGTGTACAGTTTTTTAGTGTGATACCTCCGGAATATTACGTCTATCTTGTAGTGCGCAAAATTCAAAAGCGGGGTATATTTTTAATATTGGTTAATACTTATTCAGCTACTGTGTCTATCTTGTAGTGCACAGTAAGAACAGTTCAACCGTTAAAAAAAATTTTACGATAAGATTAAAAAAACAAAAAAATTCTTATACATGTTCTCCTACGAATTTTCCTCTTATAATTGTCGCTTCAATAACATTGCCATATATTTTTTTAATTACCAAGCGAGTTCTGTTACCCAATTGGAACGATTAAATATTGCGCAATAAAATAATTGGAGAACCAATTTTTAATTGGAAATGATGTGGTGTCCAACCTGGTATATTTATGGAATTTAAAAATTCCGTTGGATAATTAACTGCTTCACTTTCTTCAGTGACAGTATCAATTGATTTAAAAGACATTGTTTCTGTATCCAACATATCTTGAATTTTTAGATTCAAAAATTCTACTTCAATATTTTTGGGCGCCAAAAATTTCACGATTTTGTAACCATTGAATTTGCTTATAGTTTTGTAGAATGTTTGGATATACATTTGTTATTAGTTCTTCCCGAGAATAACAATTATACAGAAATTTTCTGGAAATTCGATTTCGTTGGTTATTTGATCAGCAGCAATTATTCCATTTCCAATGTCAAGCAATTGTTTAGAAAAAAATCAGCTGAAGGATCGTTTTGGATAAGTACACGCATATTTGTGGTTAATTTCATTGGTATTACTGTTTGCCATAAAGATGAAAATTTAAGGCATGCGTTTATTTCATCAGCATATGTTGATCGTGGCATAACGGTAGTGTTTATCTGAAATCCCCACAAAGCAAAATTATGGTTCCACCAAAAATATTTGTGTTGTTCTTGAAATCTTTTAATGTTCGATCCAATGTCTCCAATGAATGTTTATGAGCCATTGTGCATTCCTCCCAAATTATAATGGGACATTTTTGCAGTACTTTGGCCATGTTTAAATTTTTTTTTATATTACATATTGCGTTTTCATTAGTTTGAATATTTAATGGGAGCTTAAATACTGAATGCGCTGTTCTCCCTCCATCTAATAAAGTTGCAGCAATTCGTGACGAAGCAATGGCTAATGCAATGTTACCTTGGGAACGAATTTCTACTAATAAAAGTGAAATCATTAAAGTTTTTCCAGTTCCGCCTGGAACATCCAAAAAAAGAAACATGAACTGCATCTAAAATTCTGTCGTAAATAATTTTTTGTTCATCTATCACTTTTGACTTATTAATTTGAACAAATTCAATTGATTTACTTGAATTTAATATTATTGTATGATTGTTCTCGTGAAAGATCATAATTAATTAGATAATTTGCTAACCTTGACGGTGATGGCAATCCTAAAGTTTGAAGATTTTGATTTGAAATAGTCATGCAGATATTCTCAAGTCGAATTAAATAGTCATTGAACATGATTAATAAGAAATCAATTGCGTTGTGAATACTGCGATATGTGTGAAGAATATCCTCAGTCATATTGCATTTTTGAATTTTTCCCCTATAGCTCATTTGGAATGGAACGACTGCAAATTGTAATGATAATGGCGAATAATTGACGTATTTGATTTAGAGATGAGGTAATGACTGCATCGTTTTATGTGGAATCCCAATGTAAATCTGCTTCTAATAAATTCAAAGCCAAACATGCTGCGTGAAATGTTTCATGTTTGTGTACATTAACGGTTTTTAAATTGTTAAATGATGTAGGTCCTCGAACATTAATTAATAATAAACGTAAATAGAAACATTCTTTTTGATTTGGCTGAATGGTGTAAATTCTGCCTAAAACATTTGACTTAAAAATGCCAGGATGTCCATCGACAGGTGTACCTCGTTTTCGAAGTTCCCATTTTTTAGTTTTTGAAGGAGAAGCAGTTTGCTGTGCAATATTTGCGTCTGTAAAATAGACACGTTGTCCATTTTGAAAATGTACCGCTAGATGAATTACTGCTGGATCTCTTTCGTGCATTGAAAATGAAAAAAAAATACGCCAAATAGCCTCGCTGGTGCTTATATATCTTCCAGTTTGATATTTGGAAATTTCGTCATTTAAATTGTCTTGTCGCTCAATATTGATAACTGCCATGTCAGTTCCTTTGTTGATATATTTGCAAATATATTTTATGGATTTTACGGATGAACATAATTCAACATTAATGTGTGCCTTAAATGTTTTTGATAAAAATGGCGAATAAGGTACAATCCATCTATTGCCGAATATTTATCGTGAATGACTTTCCAGAATTCTCATTGGATCTTCTACGATATAATGCATAGCTATCAATTCCTGTGATCTTATGCATTGTAAAATCTTTAGGAAAACTTTTGGAACATTTACAATTAATCATACATCGTGAATTCATATTAAGTGCTCCACATGGACCATGAACCATATTTAATTTAACAATTTCATACAATTCTGGATCCGTGTCTTCATCAGGAATTTCAGCGCTTATTATTACGTTCTTGATATCGATTGATCTTATTTTATTTGTCAGCCAAATTAATATATGAGCATGAGGAAGTCCTCGTTTTTGCCATTCAATCGAATACATCTAACAATTCGTTTGCCCATACACATGATACTTTGTAATGCGATCCATTAAGGATTTTAGCTTTTGGTTAAAACTCGTGCTATAATGTCATGTCGATCATGCGATTGTGGGTCATGCTTTAATAATTCTACAATATCTTCCATTTTGGATTGTATGTGATATAACAGTATTACCGATATCATTGGCATTAATACTTCTGTCTACATTTCCATTTATTGCATCACGCAAGTGAATGTATTCGTTGCTTCGTAATTTTGACAGATTAAAATGAATGTATCGTAGACGTTCACTCTCGATTTCGGCGTACATATCGACAACATACTGATGGTATAAATATTTACATTTTAGAATGTGATTGTCTTCACTAGATCTAATCATTAGTCGATAAGCGTAATAATTCATAGCACTAACTTTTTTGTTCATTTCTGCGCTGGTGGATGGATTTGTTTGTTTTATGTTGTTGTGATATCCATCATCACCTTCCCAAAAAATTAAAGGATATTGCAATTTGCAATGCGTCGTAAGAGCGATGAGTGTCTTCAATTTTCTGAATGACGTTATCTCTACGCTTAATAACTATGTCACGTGATTCAAAAGCATCCCCAACCATTACAATAGCAACTTCATCAACTGTTGGTGCATTATATCTACGGACGTGGGTACCTGTTGGTGTTTTATCTGCTTTAATGACGATCATGTTATCATTTTCCAATTGTGAGGTAATTTTTTGGAACAATATTGTATTAATTGATTTTTTTCCATTAAAAATTGTTGAATTGTATTAATGATTTCACGCTCTAAAATTACGGTTATGCGATGTATTTCGCAACGTTTTTGAACTTGCTGTTCATTCGATCCAATAAAATATTTGTGCAAAATTTCACATTTTTATTTTGCATTGGATACATTAATCCAATGTGGTGATAAACTTGGCCTTGAATTTTAAATTTGATGCAAAATTACGACCATGAGAATCAATATTGGTAATTTGTTTTGCGCCAAAAGATGTCATTTGGAAACATTGATTAAATATCCTTATTTTTGACAAAAATAGGTTTGAATCACTTGATTCTCCTGTCATCAAGAATCTTAAAGGTTCAGGTGGTCGATTTAAAATTGGTAAAACAACTTTACCCGAAATATTTTATGATTTTTTGACGTAATAAAAAGGGGGAAGGGCGTGGTTAATGTTAAAAAAAACTTACCTGAAGCGTAACACATCCCAGGAGTTTCATTTTTAAATTTTAATGCATGACAATATTTGAATTGTTTATTCATTTCACCGACTCAAATTTTAGGATGGACGTGATAATCGATGTCTGCTTCATAATTAAAGGCAATTCGATGAAATGAAGCAATTACTAATGCTCTTCTATTCGATACTCTTGCCGCAACTCGAGCATTTCTATTTGCTCTTCGAGTAGTAACTTCGAATTTCGGTTATATTTTTTTGTTGGATTTTACGTTGTAAGTTGCGCTGCCTTTGTGTCCTTAATGATAAATGTTGTTCAGAATTAATATTTTCTCTATATCGTCTAACCGCTTGGTTTCTTCGCATATTGCGACCAATATTTGAGCGTCACATTTTTATGAAAGAAACACTTAATTTTACAATATACTGGAATTATCTTTAACTGTTTCTTCCTGTTGTTGGTAACACAATAAATAATTGAAAATGTATGCACTTTTAAGCATCCTGTGATTTTTATGTTTTCGCGTACTCTTTTATTTTTGTAAAATTTTATTTTTAATCGTAGGGGTAGATATTCGATCGGCTAGAAAGCAAACAATTTGCATTCCGAAATCCTGGCTACTCAATCAATTTTACGATGGAAATTTGAATTTCAAATTATATTTTTCATAACGTTTTCGTTTATTTTGCAATTGCATAGTAGAATTTGTGGTGCCGAAAAATATCCGGCATATATTACCACCTACTATCTTGAAAACAACGCCACCTATCGAATCCAAATTTCACAAAAACCCAAATAGCAACGAAACAAACCTATGGTTAAAATTTGAAGTTCATAAGATGCTCCGTTGCTGAGAAACAAAAAAACCGTTATATTTTGATAACAGCGCCACCTAGCAAGTTGAAACCAAAACAAAAACCCAAACCGCTAAAATCCTAATCTATTGTGAAAATTTCAGATTCCTATGATGTCTGGTTCCTGAGAAAGGCTATTACAATCATTACAGACACCATTTTTATATATTAGATTAATTATATAAACGTCTATGTCACTGACTCACTCGATAACGCACAGGGTGACCAAAAAAAAATTACTCACTCACTAACTACTGCTATTCAAAAGCGAGATCAATGACAAGAGTGACATAGAGGAGGCGAAAGGACAATAGCACGAATGAACGTGGTGAGAATTAAGGATGGAGAACGCTTCTATCTTCCATTACTGCAACTACATGTTCCTAGTGCAACAAGTTTCGAGATTTTGCGTACGGTAGATGAAAATGTATGCAAAATATTTAAAACGGCAGCGATGGCAAGAGGACAAGTTGAGTCGGATGAAGAATGGGATCGATGCTTGACAAACGGTGGAACATACTAACGAAGCATTACGAGAGATGTTCGCTTACATTTGTATTTTTTGCCAACCCGCTCAACCCCTCAAATTGGTCGGCGATTAAACGTCGTAGAGAAAAGACGTGTTTTTTTTTTGTCTCTCCTCTAAACAAATAAATAATTTTTAATTTAAATGTGTTTTGATTAACTAATCAATTAACTAATATATATGTGTCCATAAATAAATAAATAATAATATTAATAATATTTTGTGGAATTTAATCAGTAAAGTGAAAAGTTGTACGTATTGTACAGTTATATTAATTTGTATGTGGTGTGCTTGCAATGGTGTAGGATATGTACATAACAATTTTTGTTTATATGTATGTATTTGATACCGTTGCTTGAATGCATCTTATACATTTTGTATGTAATTCTTCAATATGTAGGACTTTTTTGATTCCAAAGATGCACAAGATAAGTGTTTTTCATTTTTTTGATTGTTTTAACACATATTTTATTACATTAATACATACGTTTACAAATAAATTTTAAGTATATAATCATAATAACTGTATTTAATAACTCATAGAGGCGCAGAGTACTAGTATTCTCATCTAGTAGGTTATTCGAGTATCGTTTGCGCAAGAAAGGGTGTTTCAATTCTGTTGTTTTGTTTTATCACACTGGCTAATAATTTTTGTTGTTGTTTTTGCTCGACGATTATTTTTTGTTTTTGTCTGCTTTTGGTAATTTTGTTTGAATCCTATGTTTTGTTTTATATATGATTTTACTCATAAGTAGCTATATGCATTATATTTACATGGATATTAGCATTGGAGGTGTACAATGAGATTTACATTTCGATACCCTCGAAAATGTGGTTATATAGTTGCTTTGCTATGTGTGAGTATCGCTAGGTATAAGAAGAAACAATGTACGAGATCAGGGAAGTTTTGTTTTCATTTTATTTTATTTACTTCATTTTGTATTACCCTATCGGAAGATGTTCATCGGGGCTCGAACACAGTGGCGCGGGAGCTTTCACATCCCTAGTGGAAAAATTGAAATTTTTTATACTAAAAATAAACTTACGATTTCATAGAAATTTAATAATAATTTTTGTATAATGTTAGTAGGTTATGGCAGTATAATTTTAGTATAATTTTAAAAATTAAACAGAAATTATACTTTCGCAAATTATCTAGTTAAAAGTATAATTTTTGTATATTGTGTTATAAAATTAATACCAATATTAGTGTATTTTAAGTAAATTTTAGTAGGTTATGGCAATATAATTTTAGTATAATTTTTAAATTTAAACAAAAATTATACTTGAGATAGAAGAATATAACGGAAATATTCCGTTCATTGTGAATGCCGCCGATGTATGCGTATTATAATTTTACATCATTTTTCCATGTGGTTGTTTGTATTCGCGGACATGCCACGTCATCAGTTCCTCTCCATTGATTATTTCACGCCGTTGTTAATTCTAGTATTTTCAGTCAATTTTCAATCAGAATCAGAATAATAATTGCTTAAATTTTAGACTCCGACTAGACTCGAACCGGCAACTTTTGCGATAATAACACTTAGCAGTGTACACCTTAACCACTGCACCACCAAAGCAATAACTATGTAGAGTTTAATTCCTAACAATATAAATCAATATATTTGAATACACAATTAAACTTAAAATATACTTAATTTGGTTTATTTCATTTGCTGCAAACTACACCAGCACACCAACATACAAAAGACCGCAAAATACGATTACAAATAAAAACATTTTTTCAGCACGATAGTATAGATGCGCACATCAGTGTTGCCAGTTCGTGGGAAATTTTCCTTTTTGCGGGAAATTCATCTCGCGTACGGGATGAAAAGTGATGATTAAAAAAATTATTTTTCTAAAATGTGTAATACACAATTTTCGATTCCAATAATCCGCTTAAAATAATTTTTTAAATTTATTTTTAATTTTGACTAAATTTAAATTTATGTATATACAAAAATCATACTTAAATTTGTGTAAAACATTTAACCATTATTAAACTATAAAACTACCGTACTAAGTATTTATCCCAAATATACTTAATTTAGTTTAAAATTTGAATTTAAGAGTTAATTTTAGGTTAAAATTAACACTTATATGTGTATAATATTTAAAATCATATTTCATGTATATTCATGTTTAATTTTGACTTAATTTAAATAATTGTATATACAAAATTCATACTTAAATTTGTATAATTTTTGTGATGTATAATTTAAGTAGTATTTTGGTTTAGAAATGTATTAAACTTTAACCAATTTAAAGTATATTTTGTATTTAAATTAATCATTTATACAAAAATAAATTGATTTTGGTATTCCTCAGTATAATTTTTTGGTATAAATATTTGATTTTTTCCACTAGGGCAGACATGCGAATTGCATGGATTTTTGATTTGGTATTGAAAAGCCATCAAATTTTATTTGATTGTATGTGTCCAAATTTTTTGTAGGTCGGGCAATTGATGACGACAGCATGGGTGGGCTTTTTGATGAAATTCTGAACAGAAGCTGTGTTGCGATTATCTTTCTCTCCGTGAGAAGTTGAAGTTGTGTATTGGGCGATCTACTGAATAGACATATATTTATGGAGAAAAGCCGATAACTATGGCTTGAGATATATAAGACAATACACAATGTAACACATAACACATTAAAAACGCCCAGTCGTAACTTTTTTGTCACCACCAGGAATCGAACCCGGGACCCCCGAATGACATAGCAAGCGCTCTACTTACTGTGCTATCGAAGGCGACAAGTTCAAAAAATAACTAACATGTTCATGAAGGTCGTTATTGGATAGGCTATTATTACTTTTCTAATGGTGAAATCCAGTTGCAATCGAATTTAATTTTTTGAGCTTGTGTAGGCATTTCATTCTGGTAAGGGTTTTGGAAGTGATTAGGGACGCAGATTTTATTTCTTTATCTTTAGATTGATTGTGGGATGTTTTCTTGATAATAGGAATGTGCAATGGAGCTAGTTCAATGTGTGTACCTGGACTGAAAGTTACTTGCAAAAATGAAGACGTCTTTTGTTTTGTGGTTGAAACATAAAATATTGAACATAAGGTATCATTCAAAATGCCCCTTAATGGATTATATTACACTGCTTGCATGAATTTTCGTAGGAACTGCCTTATTACTGATTCAGTAACTTCTTTAAAGGGGTCGTTGATGAGTTCGTCAATGCGTTATGAGGATCATTCGTTGGATCACATAGGATTTCATTGGATATATAAATAACTTTGGTTCCGGGCACGGAATAAAGTTCATTGAGACTTCGTTGAGGGATTCATGATGGGCCCATCGGTGAGCTCATCGATTGCCTTCCAGTAGGGTATATAGCTAATTATAATATATTTATTATATATTTGCTTTTTGTGCTTGTGTGTGTGAATGTTTTGCTTAATAAAAGGACACAAAAAACAACGATCGAATCTTAGATCTTAGATCAATCTACACAGTGGCGACGAGGATAAATAAATAAATTGTTTACTTGTTGTTTATTTTTTGTGTTTTTCTTTCATATTAGAGTACATTAAATGGGTTCATTATGAGTAGTAGTAGGTCGGTGTCTGCGGTTTGTGATGCTAGTTCATTCAACATTATGTTTCTCAGGCTTATACGGATGGTTGTAGTCATATAATATTAGGCTCTATTGTTACCTATATTTCTAAGCTATTTTTGGTAATTTTAAATTGTTTTGTTTGGGAGTTGATGTATTTATCAATTATTAATATAAGAAGGCAAATTTGCAGTTTTACACAGAACCCTTGTCTGAGGTTTAGATATACATATCTAAATAAGACTTTTTAATGAATATTATAGATGTTTTTGTTGAAGTTTAGCGTCAATTTAGCGCGAGCGGAATCATTTTTGAAATTTAGGATGATCAGTCGTACGCTGAAATTTTTGAGCTATAAGATTTACCACGATACGTTTATAATCTGTCATGGTTTCATCACGGCTTTGTCATAAATGTTGTTGATTAGTAATGTTAGCGCGGAAGATCGCTTGGTAAATAGTAGAGGTTTCACAGGGACAAGATTCGACTATTGGGATCGTTCCGAAAATAACTTTATGTGCCGCATAGTGAGTTTGATTTTTGATTCTAGAAAAGCGTGAATCGAGTACTCCTGGATAAACATTACATGTTTTTCTTGATACACTTTATTATCATTATTTATATAAATGATTCTTTCCACAGTTTGATTTCAGAGATTAACTAATTTACTAATATTCCTTCATCTAATTTTTTAGAATTTTAGTATTAAAATATTATATTTTTTATATTTTAATTTGTTGAGCAATTTAGAGTTATCGAGATTTATCAGGTGTTTATTATTAATTGCAGTTCCTGATTAAGCTAATTTATTTTGTCCTAATGAAAATTTTTGATTACAGAAGTTATTTAAAGCCAGCATACTTTCTAATTAAAAACAAAATTTTAATTTACAAGTCAGAAAAGCAGACAAGGCAGGAACCATAATGGCTATCTGGCTGCTAATAAAATTTATATTTCAGAGGATATTTGACTTTTTGAAATTACAGTTAGCTTGGAAGCTACAGAGTAAATTTGAAATGCAGTTAAATATTGCTGTACTTAGATAGTTTTCCAAGGATCGTGGCATTTCTTTTTTCTAGGTTTTTTCGGGAGACTGTGAGGGTTTTTGAATTTAGTTAACACTAACCAGAACATTACAATTATTGTATTCAAGTATTATTTGACTCATAATAATGACATTTTATTTCTTGAAGTTTATTGTAATTTAATTAATTATAAATTTTTTTAGGATGCAGATTGCTGAATATTGATATAAAAAAATCAAAAATAATTGTGTTGTCTTGTGCTAACCTTCTTATATTACATTTCAACTAACAATTTACTAACTATTGACTACTTAGGTGTCTGAAACCGGGTCAATTTCCATAATAATTAATAAACCTTTCCTATCCCTCCATCTTGTTATATGTAAAAGAGTGTGCGGATGGGCCCGGCGTCAACCGGGAATCTTACTTAGGTTTGGTCGCACATTCCAATCAATCAATCAATCAATCAACCCGCTCAACCCCTCAAATTATTGCAGGAGCATTAAGGAGATTTTATACTCAACTACATGCGACGATACAGTAAATCTATATCGATCAACTCGGCTATTCATCATATCAATTTTTTTCTCAAACAGCACGGAATGTCATGCGGTTCAGTTGATTTGCCTGTTCCAAGCGGTAACCCACCCGAAGAAAATCAAATTTATGATCAAGAAGAAGAAGAAGCACGATTGGCAGTTGAACAAATTAGAAAGCTGAATGAAGCCCAGCTTGCGTCATACAAAAAAATTATGATATAAGTTGAAAATAAACCCGCACAATGTAAGCTCTTTTTTCTGGATGGTCCCGGTGGCTCAGGCAAGATTTTCTTATTCACAACTTTGATGGCAAACTTTTGAGGTTAAGGAAAAATTGTGCTGCTATTTGTAATAACCGGAACAGCAGCCACTTTGCTTAAGGGAGGACGCACCAATATGCGCAGCGAAGCACCAATATGCGCAGCGAAGAACAACACGAGCACAATGAATGGTTTCTGCAAGTCGGATCAGGAACTTTGCCTGCAACACCTGGCATTGATGAGGAGGACACAATTCTGCCCGAAATGATCACAAGTCAAGATCGAATCAGTGTCATTTTTAATGATATTGAGCAAATGTCAATAGATGAGCTCTCAAAAAGAGTATCGGTGCTCCAACAAATGCTCAGATGCTTGAGATGAATCGAAGAATAATCGACTTGATTCATGGTGATACAGAAATTTATTACAGCGCAGATTCGTTAACAATCGAGGATCCTAACGATGCACTCAAATTTCCCGTTGAACGTTTCTAATAATTCCGGCATACGCAATGACCATAAACAAGGCGCAAAGCCATTCTTTTAATAATGTGGGAATTCATCTTTAAACGGCAGTGTTTTCCCATGGGCAAATGTATGTCGCTCTTTCCCGCTCAAGAGCTTGTCACCAAGTGAAAATAAGAATAGAAGATAATCCACAGATGGGAAAACTTCTCAACGATGACCATCAATTTTCTCGAAATGTTGTTTTTAAAGAAATCCTTTAGTTTAATTTTTAACAAATATTGTTCGTACAAATAATGACAGTTTTTTTTTTGATTTTGTAATCTTACATGCGATCTCTATAAAAAAAATTGAACTACACTTTGCTGGGAATAAACGGGCGCGAAGCGCCTCCGAACAAACTAATATATAATAACCAATTATACACTTTAACCGTAACATAAATTGTAGAAATTGTATATAAACAGCATATTAAAAAATGCGCTCAACATTTTAATTTTAACATAATTTCAATTTTATATGGTACATTAAAAATCTACAATGTTCCGATTAATTTAGCTTTACAATATTTTTAAAAATTTTATAATTTAGTAATGATGCGGTTTCCAATTCAAAACTCGACTGTCTAACCCAAAAAGTCATCGTCTCATAATTCATCTTTCTGCGTGCAACACCAATAATCTAAGTCACGAATACTTTGATCAAACCACCGCGTAATCATGCTGTTTTTCGTTTGTGTATTTGATAATTTTTATCTATTAACCCATCTCAATTATAATATCTTAGCCAACAGAAAATCCTGGTTGTATGAGTTAAATCTTTATTGATTGCCACCATTCTCTGTACATAGGGAGTGTATATATGCAACATAAATGAAACATAGCCAACACTTAGGCGCAATGAATTTTTACTACAACTGGCCTTTGTTTAACGTTGCACAACCGATCGTTGCAAACTTTTTACTGTACATATTATAAAAAAAATTTAATTTGGCAATTATAAAATATAGAAAATACACTTTTTAAATTTCAGACTTAAGGACCTCAGAAACAGAATAACAAGGTTCTAGATAGTTGCATAACAAAGACTAATTGACGAAAGTTTCACTTGTTGTTTATGATCTTATCTATTTACATATTGTTAGATACAACTTTTTTTTACAAACATTTTTTACATTTCATTTTGTCTTTCGATACAACTTGGTTTTATTTTTTTTGTTTTATTACAACTTTGTTATTCCAATAAATAGAAAAAAAAAAGTAAAAATGTCAAAATATCGCGATTTTTCAGTTTAGCTCGTAACGTGGTACATAAGAAAGAATATTTAAGAACTAAGAATATTTACTAAATATGCATTTCTCTTTCAAATCCATTTGTCTACTTATTTAAATATTTTGTAGGAGTGTACGTTTACAAGTAGATTGATGTATGTAAAGCTGATCTTCAAATAATTATTATCATTTGTCGCATGTAAATAAATTTTAGCGAAAATATCTAGTGAATCACAAGTTGTAGAAATTAAAATACCACAAATTTCGGAAGGATGTGTGATTAATGATGATCTAGAAATTATAGCCTTGTTCGGAACACATCAATTTGATGGGGCTGATATAGTTTCCAATATTAGTCTTCTACATCCAATTCTATTGATGAATTCTATTGATTAGGTAAGAAGTTAAATTTTAGTGCTGCTTATTATTATTATGCTCTGCATCAAAGGGAATGTCTTTTAGGTTAATACTGGGGAACGATTGAAAAAATAAAGCAATTGGAAAACTACCCAAAGAAAACAAAAATTTCAAGCCGGGTTAGAATTTGTAAACAGAGGTGTTAATCGTCTTAAAAAAGAATTAAAACGTTGAAAAAATGTTTAACTGCATGCAAAATTCAATGTGCGAACTACATTACTGATGTTGAACCTACAAAAATTTTCCAAAACAATTATTCATTGGATCAAGCTGGAAAGTATAGAATAAAACAAAAATCTAAAAAAGACGAAATATCACCAAGAAGCTTTTCATTCTACTATTACTTTAATATCTATAACAATCACACTTGCAATTGTACACAAAAAAATTAATTCATTAATTGGGATGGTGACGAAAAGCGAAAGAAAGACCAATGTCACTCGAAAAATTGCAAAAGAAAGGCAAGACTTCGTTATATCTCACATTAGAAGGTTTCGGTACGTTGAGTCGCCTTATTGTTGAGAGAAAACAAAAAAAAATATTTTGATTCAAATTTAAACGTCAAAGAGAGCTTTTATTGGAATGTTTTCAATATTTGTGAGTTAAATAAAATTGATCCGTCGTAGATAAAGAAGGGGAATTCGAGAACCACTACGCTATGAAACTGGGTATGCGCGAAATGAAGAATGCAGATAAAAAATTAGGCACCTCCACGCTATGTTTTTATTTGGAGAAGGCAATCACAAGTCCTAAAAGTAACATAGATTCATCATATTACCTTTCTAAGTTAAATGTGTACAATTTGACTGCACATTTATCAACAACCAAAACCGTATATTGTAAGAATAAAAATTCTTATAGTTATCCATTGGCATGAAGTATTCGTTACCAGGACACTCTTAACCACAGCCAAATTGAAAAATTTATGTCAAGTATTTTTCACCAATTAGACTTATTAGACTTATGAAAACGATAAATAGGAAAAAATCATTTATTGTCATTCAAATGAATTCAAATGACTTTAAAAATTTCGAGTTACCATCGAAAAATCTGAATTATAAAGCTGTGCCGTTTGCCACTGCGAAAATGCTTAGTTTCGACAGAAATTTTCATAAATCAAAGTATAATCTATCATACTTACCATCAAATTGGCAAGAAACTTCAATTGGACGACCATTCAAAGCTTTACGAGAAAATCAAATCTTCAAAAAATCACGAGACATAATTTTGCAAGATCTGCCAACAAGTACCACAAAAAAACCATGAGACTTCAAAATTTTAGATTTGCAGAAAATGTTCCGGTTCATGGGCAACCAGGATTTAGAATATTATAAGACCATTCAAATCTAAAACAGTAAGTGCGATGGACTCGTAAACCAAAAGACGAAATGAAATCCAACTGTGTTATTTTTATAAACTTACTTATGAATTGTTTATTTGTTTTGTAACAAATTTTTTTTATATGATTTGTTAATTTTGTGATTGCAGCGAATGACAAAAATTATAATAAAATATATGATAGACATATTTTATTTTTTGTCTATCATATATTTTATTTTGTGTTTGTTTTCCTAGTAATGAGATGCCTCCTTTAGATGTTTTTGTTCTTTAAGCATGTATTATGATTTAATCGGTGATTGAACTGCAATGAAGGTGTGTTTTTATGCCAAGGAGACATTTAAGATTTCATACAACATTGCACATTTTAAATTTTCAATTGCAAAATTATAAACAAATAGGTTTAATTGAAACAATTCAATTTTCCCAGTAGCGGGCTCCTGTTTTCCGATAATGGCCTATTCAGTTTTGCCAGTAATATAAACCCTTCATTTTTAATAAAAAAAAATTTAATGATAGTCCTAATTATGAACAGAATGCCTAAGTAGGTAATATATACCTATCTAGGTAATAAAAACTACCTATAACTTATTCTTAATATGTTTCTCGTGAGTGCTATAACCGAGATGTAAATGGTTGCTTAAGACTTTGTTAAAATTGTAATAATTCATTTCTAATATTAGTTAAAAATCAATTCATCATTTAGCATCCCTTATACACCTCTACACTACTCTGTTATCGAGAAATTTCTTCAAGGAGCAACCAAAAACTAAAGAATTAAGTTAGTGACCGTTCGATGGTCGTATATGTGAAATGAAACGTTACATTCCTGAACGGTTTCAGTCGTTTGTTTTATTAAAACTAGTTGCTTCCACAATTCTGATAGAAAGAATTGGGGTTTTCTTGGCGATAGCTCATCTGCTGCAAGAGCTACATCTACTCAACAATTAATTTCCCAGTTTTTGTATAGGTGACACGCTAAAGTAGATTTGCGTTGGATTCCATTTTATCATTTCTTTGGTCGAATGCGAACATATAATCAAAAAATTTAGAATTCTCAGTTTTTTTTTTTCAATTGTGTTATAAGTTATTAGTGAAGTTGGTGCAATTTTCGCTCATACTAATTTTTTCGTAAAATTTCTATAGTGTTTTCGCGTGTGAACGATTACTTTGCGTCAATTACTTCGTTTCTTTAGTGGGGTGCTATCTATCAGACAATGTCTTCATTTATATAATGTGCTGGTGAAGAAACTTAAGTGGTTTTGTGATGAAGTCTCCAAAATTACTGATATCTGAAACGATTGCCAACTGTTGGTCGGTAATCCTCTGAAACCTGAACTAATACACATCTGGGTCCCTGCTTCACTGGAGAGTCCTAGTGTCGTAAAAGATTTGGAAGGTCGTTCGACATAAGCGCCCAGCCATTGTTTTTTCGAGTATAGACCGTAAATCTTCGCTTCAGTACGTCTTGAACAGAATTTTCTTTAAGATGAGTTTTGGCCCATAGATTGTCACTGTTAAGCTCTCTTCGTCGACGGCTAGTATTCTTTCATGATGTCCATGCTCGCTAATTACCAAAAAAAGGCTAGATCAAACTTTTCTGGTACTTTAAGCTGATTACAATTGCTCGGAAACTGAAGAATGTGGCTAGGAAAACAAATCTGCAAGCCGATTGCGATAACTTCCTGGTTGCACAGAAAGTCTACAAAAAAGGCAATTATATGTGCTCGTAGATCTTCTTGGCATAGTTTCGTTTTTGTGATGAAATCAATAGTGTGGCGGCGATCATCAGCCTCAACAAAATGTTGGTTAAAAATAACAATTGCAAACTTGAAGCTCTTCGTTTACCTAACGGAAAATCAACCTCTTCAAAAAAAGAGGTTGATTGGTCTGTCTCGAAATTACGTACGACGTTCTGCATTAGACTTGGTTTTCTTTGGCACCATTTAAAGCGAGTGGTCTTGATGGGATTTTTCCCACTGAATTACAGCAAAGCTCTCCTATAATTAAAAACCACGTGTTTATTCTCTTCCAAACTTGGATATAACAAAGAATTTCTTCCTGGATTGCGGACTTTTTGAAATAGCAGATCTTTTGCTACAAATATAAATCGACAACTAGATTGAGCCGATTCTCAAACCTCCAATTGCCGAGGTTGAGTTTGATAGATTCTCAGTCTCTGTAAAAGTAACCAAAGTTTGTCCGCAGAGTCGTGTACTTTTACCATTGCTGGGGGTCTTGTTTATCGATCTTTTCATCAAACTTTAACAGTCAATGTTTGCGATCACGGTTATGCTAACCACCTAATTATAAATATCTCAGAGGAGCATTTGAATGTGAAGGGAAATGTTTATTTGCCAGAGCGTTTAGAATCATCATCCCATTTGAAAACATTTCTATAAGTAGCACTACATCCGAATCCGGAAACATTTAACCATACAATCAACCTTTTCAAATGACCTCATTTTTAGTCAATATAACTTTTGAAGAACTGTTATGTTCGAACTTATTATATTATAGGCAACTTTATAGTGCAAGGTCTAGTATTCCATAGAATAGTTCAAAAGAAACGATTTAATCTCCAAGAACGCAATGAGGTGGCTGTGATAATTACTGGTCAAGAACACGACAAAAGACTTTGTAAATAAAACTTTATTTTATGTGGTACATAGAATGTACATAGATCTGGAAAACAACGCATTTCTAAAGCGAAAAATTAGACCTATCGGATTTTTCTAGCAGCTGGAGCTAATTGTTCTGGTGTTGTAATGCTGGAGGGTCCAATTTCATGTATTTCCTGACCGATTTCCTCTACTTTCTAGCTACTGTTAATTCCGACACTGCATTGTCCACCTCATGTTTGTGTTAACTTCAAACATAATATAGCCGTGATCGCTGAGACTTTCGTGATCCAAAACTTTGAAGCGTCGAATCCCGCACTCAGATTTATCTCGGAATATAAAGTAACATGAAGATTGGAGACATAGCCGCTCCTTTCGGAGGTCCTCTCCCCACTCCGGAGACCTTGAACTGAAGTCACTGCCGATGATCATATCCTTTGTTTGTTGCCGTACTATCAAATAAAGTTAATCTATTATTAGGGAAAGCTCCTCTAAAGGTTTATTAGGGAAGAAGTTGCTGCTAAAGAGAGTACAATGTCTTGTATCTTCACCCACTATTATTCCTCTGCACCGTATTTGGAAGTTGCAAGTTTAAGTGACAGTACCATCATTGTTAGAATTTTTTTGTCCGAAATGGGCAGAAATGTTTTTCCTTTTCCGATTTCTCCACCTATCTTCAGTGAATTCTTGATGAGGGCTGTCCCTAACCCCAATAACTGATGCGGTGTTTCTTGTATTACATTCCTACCTCCCTTTCAGGCGTCTAGAATGAGTCATCCTTCCTTTTCACTCCTTAGTCTTTTATACAGCCCTCGATGTGTAAAAACCCGTTGAGGAATTTTTAATTGCTGCTATTCTTAGGCGATGTTCCTCATTTTCTTGGCCAGCTAGATGAATCTTGACGGAGATAAAAAAGCTCATCGTTAGATGTTGCTTTTTAATACAATTGATTTACCGATTTTTTCCCAGAATTTCCTACGTGGTCATCACCGAGTGTATCTTGCTCCGCAACTTCTTTTGGAGATCAGAAGATTAAAATTTTTAAATATTTGGTATAATTTTGGTGTTTTGCCGCTTGATTGGTGAATTTATTTAACCATTTAAAAATAATTAAAGTACTGCCTAAGTAAGAGCATCTCGAGTATACATCATTTAGTAGTATTCTAAATAGAATTTTTTATACAAAAATATCAATCTGAGTGTCTTACCTGGACTGTGAATAGCAACTCTACAAGTTTCATAAGTGTCAAATTTTAGTTTGTATATCAGCAGTTTTACGAAATGAATCACTGCGCCGGCCAACCACCTAAAACTGTTCAATTACAGCTAATGCTGATTTCCCAAAGAATTTTTTTTCTCTGATGAGGTAGATTTTCACTGAAAACAATGAATTTCTAGCAGTTTATTTAATTGAATACATTAAATTAATAAAAATATCGAATAAAATATTGGTTGAGAATTTTTCATTGAAAACTAATGCGTTTTCATGTTGCTGTCAAAATAAGTAAGCAAACTCATTTCGAACGACTTTGCTTACTTATTTAAGATGGCGGCAAATAAGTAAATAAGTTTAAGTACTCGTTTCGAAAACATCCATTATGTATAGTTTGTTTTTTGAAACTGTGCCATCTATCGACGATCACTATGAACGAATAGAAATTCACTACACACACTCAATAATTCGGAGTTTGACATTTGGGTACATACTCGATGGGCTAGAAAGCAAGCAATTTGCTAGCCAAAATCCTGGCTGCTCAATCTAGTTTACCAAGGAAATTTGAATTTCAAATTATATTTTTCAAAAATGTTTTGTTTATTTTTGCAATTGCAGTAAATCAATACAAAAAGTAGCTGTCCATTTTCTGAAACCGCAAATGTTACTGTGCAATCGCAAAAATAAACAAAAAAATTTTGAAAAATATAATTTGAAAAACAAATTTCCTTGGTAAGATAGGTCAAATAGATTGAGCAGCCAGGATTTTGGCTAGCAAATTGCTTGCTTGCTAGCCGATCGTCAATTTACCCCATTAACATTTATCGTAAATTTTACTTTCGAGAAGATTTCGTTCTGTTATTACAAACTTGTAAATGATGGAAGCTTGCAATGCCAATTAATGTTAAAAGGATTACGTAATTCGTTTTACTGGCGTTACTCTAATCCAAAATAGCATGGAAATTAATAAACCACCGCACAGTTCAAATGAAAATACACAGCGCACACAGTATACAGCAAACAAAGAAAATTGGTTTTCGCTTCTTCTTATTTATACGAGTATACATAGTCTTCCCTCCTTAAATCGATTGTACTCCCAAAAAATAAATGGAAAAACGTTTGTACTTGCAGCACAAATAAAACATTCTGGCTAAATGTATTCAGAGCGTAGGCAAGAACAGTGGGTACATTTGAAGTTCGTTTATGTATTTTGTGTGTAACATTTTTCGTGTGTTTGTGTCTATATACCCAGGGGCTTATGTGAAAATTGAATTTAAAAATGTAGGGAAAATGAAAATAAAATATTTAAAATGTAGAAAAATTGGTACTTTTTAACACACATAGGCACACGTACATTTTATATGACATCTTAGGAATAAGATCTTTAAATTTAAAGTTAAATCGAAAATTAATAGTAAGACGAAAATATTCAACAAGTTTTTTTCTTTTTTATATAATTTCAGGCTATGAATGGGTTGGTTGGCGAAATGATACACCCGGCTTGGTTGGTAAACCAGTTGAAATGGTTTTTGAATTTGATACGGTTCGAAATTTTAGTGCGCTGGTTCTGCATACCAATAATATGTTCCCGAAAGATGTTCAGGTGAGTCATGTAGACATAATATGTACCTTTTTTTGTATATACGAGTACCTGTTGCCTACACTTGAAATTTAATTAGCCAACAGCGGAGATTAATTAATTCTATTTATGTACTTGTTTTTTTTATAATTTCCTTGGATACCGTTAAAAGAAAACCTTGTTAAAATAATGGCTACGGGCTAACTTGGATTTTTTTTTACATTATTAAATAGAAATCTATTGATTGTTTATGATTGGTGATGGGGTGAGTTTTTTGTTTTTTGCAAAGTTTTATCATCTCCCACATTTCTTGGTACAGCATCAGCATTACAGTACAGTGTTTTTCTTATATTTTAAATTTTTTGAAATGTTTATGCAAATCTTATTTTTTCAACGAAATATTTGGTTTCGATCAATAATATTGAGTTCCAGTGTAGCCTGCAGATAAGAATTATTCTATATTTAAAATTTTATATTATAGGTTTTTACTGAACATAGTTTTACTGAATACTAAAATAAATTAAATCTCAACTAAATTCCTGTTCTGCAAACTTTGTTGCCCACTCCAAACATTATCGAATGGCATCTTGGTCCATATGTCAATAACGACATTAAAATTGACCAGTTCCATATTCCTACCGAAGTACTTGCTTTCAGTTGTCTATCAAAAATGTCTTCGGTAATGCATAAATTAAGCCAGTTTAGCGGAAACCCGTTTAAACCAAATGGGCAATAGACGGTGATGAAATTTTATGTTTTATTATTTTTATGAAATTTAAACTGGAACGAAACCTTTATGGAATAATTCGACAGAAGATCAAACCAAAATAACTTGTTTAACACTAAGGTACAACAGGTTGTGTGGTTATTTATTTTAATATTGCAGCGAGCAATAAAGCTCTATTATTAAAAACAATTTTCGTTGCTTAATATATTTATTTTATTTATTTATACGATCTCCCCGAAATGTTCGATTTCATATAAAACACAGGTGGTAGACCCCTAACAATAGGGGCTCGTCTATGTTTAACTATCTAAGTACATCTGAACTTGAAATCCACAATAAAGGGTGTGAGCCAATTGACAGGTGTATCGTTTTTAATATAAACCTTAAAATACCACCTGTCAAACATTACCGTAATAAGAAGCGAACAAACTGGGCAACTTTCTCTTTTGTGCTCCAAACTCTGATAATTTCACTGGACCAGATGCTTTTGGCTGACAATATTGAATTGCTAGCAGCGGCTGTTCAAGCAATCAATTTAGGTTTTGGAAAATTGTGTCCTAGATTAAGAGAATTTTCGGCATCGCCAGACTTAATAGGTCTCTATCTAAGATTGATTCTTGCAGACTGGATGTACTGTAAATCAAGAAATTGTAGAATTACTACTGACTGATGTTCACGGTTACGACTTTATTAACTCTTAATCTGTTGATTCCAGAAAATCCAATGCTACTGGCAGCTTACCTGACTGAGATTTAGACCATGGGCTAGCCAATATCGAAGTGTTGTGCTAGAGTATTTTCTCAATACCATGGTGTTTTTCCCGATGTTATGAACAAAGCTTCAGAGTTGGCAAATCATGTGAACCGGCTCTACATGAACTTGTTACAAGAATTGCAAGATTGCTTAATTTTAACAAGTTTCGTGGGCACGCTCGTGAATATTATAGGTTCCTAAAATAACATCTTGTGTCCTACCATTAGCGAGGCCTGCGCCAATTTTGGCATTGATGAAGCAATCATTGCATGATGGATTGGATTCCTGATCAGGTCCCGCATTGCTAAGGACGAGATGAATTGTCCTTTACTCTCTATTAAAGTAGCCTTAGGCCCCAAGGGAAGGTGTTTTGTCACCTCTTTTGTTGCTCTTGGTGATTGATTGAATTTGTAAACTACACGTGTAGGTAACTGCAACAGGGAAACTTTCGAATTTCAAAATGAAACTTGGCATACCGATTAAGCCCAATTTGTGCTAATTAGTTCTCACGGGAAAAAATTAGTGCTAGTCCAGGAGCCGAAAAAACGGGAAAAGAAAATGTCAATTTCGCCTGAAAGACGAAAAAAATAAAACCCAATTTCTAGAAAAAACCAGAAATAATTTCAGCCTAATTTTAAAACTTCACAAAAGCGGCTCCACCAACGAAGTTTGTGCTTATCATAGTAATATGATTTTTATAAATTTTCATTAATAAATTGAGGAAAAACAAACTAGCCCCTAAAAGATACTATATTGAACATACAAATACAGATGTATATCGTTCAATAATATTTTTGTTGAACAACAAATTAAAAAATGAAATAACTTATTATAAAATCAAAGAATAAGCATTTTAGATAGCATATTCCTGTCACGCATGTTCATTGCCGTTCGAAAAATATAGTGGCTGCATTTGTGCTAATCCAGAATTGGCCCAATTCCGTTAAACAACAAAGACCGTTGAATGAACGATTTTCTGACAAAAAGTGTTCTAGAAACCAATGAAGTTGGCACTGAACATACCTGAAAGGAATATGGAATCAGAAGTGCCAACTTCATTGGTTTGTAGAACATTTCTTGTCAGAAAATTGTTCATTCAACGGTCTTTGTTTTTCAGTGGAATTGGGCCAAATCTAGATTAGCACAAATTCAGCCACTATATTTTTTGGATGGCAATGAACATGCGTGACAGGAATATGGTATCTAAAATACTTATTCTTTGATTTTATAATAAGTTATTTCATTTTTAATTTGTTGTTCAACAAAAATATTATTGAACGGTATACATCTGTATTTGTATGTTCAATATAGTATCTTTTAGGGGCTAGTTTCTTTTTCCTCAATTTATTAATGAAAATTTATAAAAATCATATTACTATGATAAGCACAAACTTCGTTGGTGGAGCCGCTTCTGTGAAGTTTTAAAATTAGGCTGAAATTATTTCTGGTTTTTTCTAGAAATTGGGTTTTATTTTTTTCGTCTTTCAGGCGAAATTGACATTTTCTTTTCCCGTTTTTTCGGCTCCTGGACTAGCACTAATTTTTCCCGTAACCACTAATTAGCACAAATTGGGTTTAATCGGTATGCCAAGTTTATTTTGTAATTCGAAAGTTTCTCTGGTACAGTTACCCACATAAACTACACCAATCTGACTTTATTGCTCAGACCTCTATCTTGATGACCTGTACATGGATTCTGTTGCCTTTTTACAATTCAACTTTAATTTTACCGAAACGTCATTATAGTGGTGTGCATATTAGTATACGTGTTTTTTTTTTGATTTGTGTTTTTGACGTCATTTAAGAACACAAAATAATGTTAGGTACATAATTTGTGAATTTATTAAATTTCACAATATTATTTAAATTAATGGTGTTGTGTCGCTATTCCTATATAGTTTAATCTAATTCCTAGTAAATACATGAAAAAGTAATTTCATTCAAAAATAAAAATATTTTTTTATGTATTTGTTCGTCTTCTATCATTTCCATATTTCTACTAAACAAACAAATAACTAAACAATACATCGATGCGATCAAGAGACACGATAATAAAAAAAAATATGAATTATGAAATATGAAAATTGATTTTATTTAAGTTTTATCTAGATATAAATGACAAATTCACAAAAAACATTGAAATCGAATCTATTTTCTTATCATCTATCATTTTTTCCTTTGCTCGCGAGCAGAGGAAATGTATTGTTTCTCTACCGATAGTATCATTTATAAAATCGGGTCAACATTTTGGCGAAATTTCATGGGGATTTGACACACACACAATGATACAAAATGACAGCACGCAATATTAAAAGTGTATATTATACACTGTATACGTATACAAAATTCAACTTGAATTGAATTTGAAAAGGCAACAGAATCCATACCCTGGTCATCACTATCTCCGGTAAACACCTAAGAATTCTTTCTATCTGATTTAATGCAGCGCATTAAACTTTTCTGGAAGCTTCACATTAAAATTAAACTCAAAAAAACCACTGTCGTATTTTGGTAATATACAAGAGCATTTGGTAAGTCCTGGGGTTTGACTCCCAATACTGATGTGTATTTACAAATCGTTGGTCTTACTTATGCTACTTTATGTCTCTGTTGTGTGGTGGCCCGTGGTAAAATCGAATCCTGATTCAGCGAAACTTAACAGTCTACCGGGTATGGCATGTAGGGCTATTACCGGTGCTAAGTCTTCGACTCTGATCCTCGCTTTGCAGACCATTAGGTTCCTACCGCGGCTGCCGTCTTTCATTCTGAGTGCTGCTTGTCCTGCCGCGTTCAGACTAAGGTGGGTTGGTGCATGGAAGAACCTACGTTTGATTGCAGGGATTAGACAAATGTCCAATCTCGTCAGTTCATCTATATAGCAGAAATAATTATGGTTAATGATAAATTGTTACCAGAATTTGACTCAATAATTCCTTTTCAGTGGTTTACCCGTCGACTGTAGATATTTGCTTGTCCCAAGACTTCAATAACCAGGTGTCTGAGTTATTAGTTATCTTCGCAGATGGCTCTTGATCTACGATCTTACAGAAGTTTGAGTTCAACGGGTTTTCTGTTCAAATTCCATTTATAAAGAGAGGCTTGCTCGAAATGCCTTTTGTGATGACTGTGTTGAAGAGGTCGACGAAAGCATTTACTGTGTTTGCTGCTGTCGGGCCTTTGAGCTAGTTAGATTCTGGTTTCTTGATCACAGATCTTTGAATATTGATCAGTTGTCCTCACTTCCTTGATTCACGCTCTTACAGTTTGCCAAAGCAGTAGAACGCAGTTGTGATTTGGGATAGAATCCATGGATTGTACCATGGGCATATTGTGGCGTTGAGTGCAGGACCTTCTTGAGTTCCAGCCAACTTTAATAATAGTAATAGATGTTGACACGATGCTCAAAGGTCTTTATCTTTTGTGGAGTAATTTTGCTCTTTAACTGTTAAGGTTCTAAAAGCGTAGCAAATAAAGTTATCCCATCCTATATTCCACTCCTATACGATGAGTCAGACATCGAGTGGAACTACGAATCGACTCGTAATGAAGACGGAAGATATACAACCCTTTGACGATCACGAGAGGATGCAGTTTTTCGACTACAACATATGAAGTTTTGTAAAAGTGATTAACTCTACTTTTAATACAATAAGTTCATGCAAGACTATACCTGGAATCGGATCATACAGAGAAAGTGCTAAAAGACCTTAATAACTCGCCGGACCAGACGTGCTATTTTTCTCATCACGGTGTGATGCTACGAAAAGTGCGGGTGATATTGGACGCATCGCACAAAACAGCAATCGGTGTATCGCTAAACCAGAAATCTCGAATTGGACTTAAGCTTTAAAACATTTTCGAAATATTAACCCGTTTTCAAACATAAATTCGTTTTTGTTACAGATATCAAGCAAATCTATCGACAGATTCTGATGGCGCCCGAACACAGACATCATCAGCGAAATAGGACGACATTCTAGAGATTATCGTTCGTGCATTGTTGCTTACGGAATTTCTAGTGCTTAGTATCTCGCAATTCATTCCATGTCAGCTATTATAGCCAATTACAGCCAAAGTCGTATCGAGAGACTTCTACGTTGATGATTTGATGAGCTGTCCGGACGAAGTCGTGAATTTAATCGAAGTCCAAAGGCAAATGGTAGAACTGCTCCGAAATGGTGGCGTTGATCTGCGGACGTGGCCCTCGAATAGCTGACATTTTCTCAATGAGAGAGCGATCGAGTTTAGCGAGCATCAGCGTCATTTGAAGTGGATTGGGACGACTTAAGTGAAACACTTAAGATATATTAGTCTCCATCGGCCGGTTGAGACGGATTCAACATCGGAGTTATGTTTATTATCGCCTAAATCATACTTCAAGAATTTTGGGTACTCGGCGTATCGTGAGCTTCCAAAATCGATAATTCAAGGATGGCTCATTTATCGAGATAGTTTGAAATCCTTGAAGGTTCAGCGATGCCTCTACGCACCGGTCATGTATACTCGTACAACGTCTTCGTACGCAAGTGTACTCCTCGCCAAACTCATTCACAAAATAATTGAATTACTCAAAGGTGTCACAAGTTCAAATATTCGCATAGATCGATTTGCAAGTAGTACCTACAATCGGATTTCACAAAACTAATACCCAAGTTCAACCCACCAATTAGAATTACAGCGACACTAAGCACAATCTCGTTGATTGAGCGTCTCGTGTTGTTAAACCATCACTACTACATAGTTATTCGCACTTCGCAGTGGTGGTAAGGTTCTGTTTCGCTACGAGAAGATCCCTGTCAACGGTCACACCAAAGAACTAGCCTACACTGACATTGACGAACGAAAAATAAAGTTAACGGTCCCAATACATGTAGGAACCGTGAGAATACATATAGGACTCGGTGATCGAGTGACGTTTATGTGCAACGAAAATTGATTTTTTTTTTAAAAATACAAAATATTACTAATTTTTGTTTAAATTCGTGTTATTATTGTGATAATTATTAATAAACGTTAAATAATATAGAACATAATTATATTTTATGTAATTAGTGCGTAATATTAGAAAATTGAAGCAGACGGAAAATTTTCCAACGGGAAAAAGTTCCAAACCGAAAACCAAAAAGAAATATTTGTTTTTCTTGTGTCGTAAAAATAGAAATTTTTTAAATTTTCTTCGTTTATGAAATTGAATAGACAAATTTAAAATAATAAGTTACATTTTATACATATATACAATATAGTGATAACAAATCCAAATTAATTTTATAAAAAAAACACTAAAAATTATAACATAAGTGGGGTAACCCATTTACGATACAAACACCCAATGAAATGTCAGAAAATATGAACGTTATACCTGAATCGGTACACGTACAAAACGCAATGCAAAAATGTAAAATTGACGAGGTTGCATCAACCGAATCTTTAATGTCGGGGAAAACGAAATCACGGAAACCTAAACCCAATTTGATCTCTGCCGAGCAGAAAATGTACAATAATAAAATAAGACTACTGCGCTCTGAAAATGCAGAGTTACGTGAACGTATTATGTTCATTGAAAATGTGTTAAAATCCAATCCAAGTGCTACAAGTGAAAATTTGACATTACTTGAAAATAATAAATTTAAACCGTTGATGTGTTTAGATATGGATGAAGATGATGAGTCGACTTCACACGTAACAAATGATGATGCAATACCAGGGACCGATTTCACCGTAGTGAAACAAGCCATAAAACGTAAAAATGACAGTAAATCGTGTTCATTGATGCGTTCGGCGAAGAATATCAAAACCAGCGATCAACAAAATACGACTAGAGACAACAGCGAAAATTCTTCAAAAGGAAACATTACGGAGAAGAGAATAGGGAAACCAGCTCCATTACACTTCCATAACCAAGCAATAAAGGACACTGTTGATTTGATGAAAGGAGCTCAATTGAAAATTTTTGAAGTGCAACGAGTGACTGCAGACAAGCACTTGGTCATCGTCAACTCGATGGATGACTATTTTAAAGCAAACAAAATTTTGAAAGAAGTCAACACTCAGTATTTCACTTACATTCCGAAAGAATTAGAACCTAAAACATTAGTACTCCGAGGACTAACCGAAGAAGAAGACATTGGTGGGATAAAAACAGAAGTAGAAGAGAATAATGTAAATATAAAAATTATAAACATAATTCAAATGAGGAAGAAGCACCCAAATGAAAACTCCAATAAATTACCATTATACTTGGTGCAATTTGAACCAAATACAAAAATGGCGGACATCCTCAAAACAAAAACCATAAATTACCAACGAGTAACATGGGAGCATCTTAAAAATAAGAGCGAGATAATGCAATGCCGAAATTGCCAGAGATTTGGACATGCAGCAAGTAATTGCAATTTATTATATCGGTGTGTTAAATGTCATATGAGTCACATGCCAGGAGAGTGTACAATTAAGAATGAAATTGAACGTAAAGACATTTACTGTGTTAACTGTCAGAAGTTGGGCCATCCGGCATCCTTTAAAGGCTGTCCAATTTATCAACAGATGCTAGAGAAGTTAAAAAATAAAATAAAAGAAACTAAAATGAATCCGCCTAGATCTTTCAAGACAACGTTGGTAAATGAAGAAACTGGTTCATACGCAAACGTTGTGTCACAAAATAATAAAGACGAATTGACTATCGCAAATTTGGCAAAAAAAATTGAAATAATGTCGCACACAATTAAACAACAAGTGAACAAATTACTCAACTTTTAAGTGTAATTAATTCATTATGAATAAATTAAAAATTTTGGCACTAAATGTAAATTCGATCGTCAGCATTAACAGACGACTAAACCGTTTAAAATTTTTGGAACAACATCAACATAACATCAAATTTTCGTCATAACATTGAATTTAAAAATTATAATTTGATAAGGCAAGATCGACAAAATTCAAAAAATGGCGGAGGAACCGCGATCCTAATTAAACGAGGCATACATTTTGAATACATCAAAATCAGCAAATTACAAAATTGTAAAGATCTGGAGAATACTATAATCAAAATTAAATTAAAAAACAACAAGCAGCTATATGTTATTTCGGTGTATTGTTCGAGTAACAATAATACAGAAGCTGTTCAACAATTTGACACGGAATGGACGAGAATGTTTGACACGCTGGAGCTAATGAATACCAATAAATACTATATAATAGCTGGGGATATGAATGCTAGACACTCGAATTGGGGCAATATGATGCATAACAGAAGAGGCATTGCATTAAATCAATGGCAAAACGATAACGGTTTCCTTTATAAATCAGCAATTTATAAACCAAATGCACCAACATTTTTACCAGCAAGAAGCTATTTGGATATAGCCATAACTGACAGCAGATTAAAAATTACCACAAACGATAATGGGGAAATTCCAACGCATTTCTACGAAAGCGATCACCGGGCAATTGAAGTCAACTGCTTGGAAATAGAACCAACAAACACATACGAAGATGGACTAAAGGAAAATTTAATCTATCAATTCGATAATACAAAGTGGGCGGTGTGGACAAGGAAATTACGGAAAACATACTTAAATTATAAAAACCAACATCAAATCAGCACAAATTTTGTTCCTGATGACAGAAACATTAATGATAAGGACCTGGAAAATTATATAAATATAATCACAAACATAATACATCAAAACCTGAGAACGACACAACCAAAAATTCGTCACAAAAATAATATGGAATGCTACACGAATAGGATCATTGAACAATTATTTAGACACAAAAGTCATGTTGTTACTAAATTAAAATATTTAAAACGTCAAGGCCATAATACACAACAAATTACATTATATAAGGCAGAGATTAAAAGAACTAACCAACTAATTAAGGAAAATATAAAAATTCAAGTAAACGTACATTGGCAAAATAAAATCGAGGCAATAAAACCTGGTGCAAAAATGTTTTCGGAAATCAGACGTATGTGGAGGCAAAAACAAGAAAAAAATATAAATATATTGGAAATCGAAGAAAATGAAACAAGAAATATGCGATCGTTGAATATCAATTGGAATCAACTTCCAAAAACAGGTAACACGTTTGCCTGCTTCAATTCTCAACAAAATTTGGACATTATTGGACATTACATCGAAAAGCAAACCATATAGGATTCTGGACTTGAAAAAACACCACACGGACATATTATCGAGCAACATGTAAAAATAATAAAAGAAAATCATCAACAAGAACGAGCGAATCTAATCACACAAGCGGGCAAACGAGCAAGGATCAGAAAACTATTTTATCTGCATTAATGAACTGAAAGATATACTCGCGTGCTGTAACACTAAAAAATCATATGGTCTGGATAGAATACCAAATATAGTATTGAAATACTTACCAGAAGAAATCGTCACGGATATTTGCACTATATTCAATAATCTGCTTAATAATAGATCGTTCCCGTCATGTTGGAAAACCGCACGAATTTTTCCAATTCCGAAAAAAAACAAAGACCCGCAAAATGTAGAAAATTATCGACCCATCAGTTTACTTTCAAATTTAAGTAAAATTTTCGAAATAATAATCCACAACAAAATTCAAAATCATATAAACACCAACAATCTCTTACCAGACAATCAATTTGGCTTCAGATTTGGACATTCGACGAATCACGCGATCACAAAATTAATGTCTGATGTGTGTCGTAACATAAATAATGATATGTGCACGGGCGCAATTATGGTTGATATGGCGAGAACCTTCGAATCTGTGTGGCTAGACGGACTAATATTTAAATTAGAAAAATTAAAATTTGATGACGATATCATATTCATGCTATTGGATATGCTATATATGATAGAAATTTTATCACAACAACGGGAGCTGAAACGTCCACTAATATATTTCATATACACAATGGTCTACAACAAGGAACCATTAATGCACCGATACTGTTTAATATTTATACGAGAGATTTAATAACTAACGAAATCTTAAACTCATCAAACGTGCAAACAATAGCGTATGCGGACGATATTGTAGTTTACAGTGGTGCTAAACGAATAGACACTATAAAACATAATATTCAGTCAGCTGTTAATTTCATCACAGCATTTTTAAAAACATGGCGAATAGAAATTAATGCAAATAAATGTGAAACGATTCTATTCCGTCGACCATACCAATTCGCAACGAGCGATACAAAGAAAAATTGGAAAACATTTAAGGTTAAAATCAACGAAGTATATCTGATACAGAAGAAAATAGTGAAATATCTCAGAATAAATCTGGATCGGTTCTGTTACCTCACAGAACACATTAACATACAACTTGGAAAAGCCAAACAAGCTATTTCGATGAACAAAAAGATTTTCTATTCCAAATACTTAGATTCGAAAGTGAAGAGAATTTGTTACCAAACACTGATTCGACCCATCATAACATATGGTTGTCCAATCTGGTATAATTGTTCCGCTAGCTATATGGAACGAATAAGAAAATTCGAAAGATGTTGTACACGGAGATGTCAAGGTGAATGGCGAAATGCTAGATCTGGTTACATAAAGTATATTTCAAACCAAACACAATACAATAATTTTGGCATAGAAAGAATCGACTCATACATTATAAAATTAATCAGAAATTATTTGGCACGAACCACGATTATAGGCACAAACTCTTTAATTTATGGACCACATCACACAGCAGAGATAATGGTACGAGACAGTATCCAAAATAATAAAGTTCCCGGTCCAGAGGCATTTATGTATCTGGGTAAGATTGGGTATATACAAAACGTTGATCAAATACCAACAAGTTACCATGTGAAAAGGCAACCAAACGAGAAAGGATTCAACCCCGTCCAATTCGATAATCCGGAAGCATACACAAGATATAGTACCGCTTTTAAAAAATTAAACGATCAAAAGTTCATCGAACAAAAGCAAAAATACTGGTGGTTGCAACTTCAATAATATTAAATTAGGTTAAGTTGTAAATAGTTGTATATATGTATGTAGTATGGGGGAACGAAATTTATTTGGCAATGATTTAATTGCTAATTTTTATGCCAACCAAAATATTAATTTAAGTTAATTTAACTCGATTTGGTAATAGAAGGTTAAAACCCTAAACAAAATTGAAAACAAATGTGTCCTGAGAATCTATTGTAGGATCAGAGGATCTCAAAATTTATAAAATATTATTAATATTTCTTGTAATATTCTTATATTATCTAAAAAAAATTGTTAACGAGCAAAGCATAATAAAAAGAATCATATTAAAAAAAAAAAAACATGTAGGAACCGTGATGTCTCACAATGACTTAATATTTACACACTTAATATTGTTCGTCGCTCGAAAAATTACTTGCAACGTGCTCGAAATTCTACAGTACAGTACTCGAGTCTCAATTGTTCTTTGGGGCTCTGGTAGAAGAAACACATTACGCTGACGAGATATGAAGATGTCAGTCCGAGGAACAACTATTAGACAAGAAGCTACTTCGTTCTCTGCTCTCTCTCTCTCTCTCTTCTCACTATCCCGTATACTTCGAGTCGAATTTATCATTCACAATAAAGCATCCGATTATCCTTCCCAAAGAAACTAGCTTACAAATTTACTCATTTTTCAAACACATCATACAACGTTACAAGTGGTTCACAGCTGATGTTGACTCACCTACTCACCTACACAACACTATTGGGTCCTCAGCATCAAAACCTTAGTGTGCCCGGACGTACATAAATGGTGTTACTCCATTTAGACCGTTCCTTCATAGTGGCGTGGATTATACAGGCCCAAGATCCAGCAAACTTTACAAAAGCCGTGGAAGTGCATGAACAAATGCATTCATAGTATCGTTCGAAATGTTTATCGCGTGAAGAGGCAAAATCCAAACCATAACTGGCATTTTCATTTGGAAACGCATCTATCGTGTAAATCAAACCTGTACTCATTGTGAAAACGAATTGTATCAATCGTTACCAGGAACTGCAGAGAGTATATCACCATTTCTTGAAAATTTAGTTAACAGAATACCTTTTCCGCCTACTGCAACGACCAAAGTGGTTGAGAAGCAGTGACAACCTCACCCTCAATTGGTGCTCAAAATATTACTAACTGGAGTTAACATTGACTCGCGTGAAGCAATGTTGCTACAGTGGGTCCTCGAAAGAGCACTGTAAACAAATATTTCATATAGACCGTATGGACGCACCGTATAGACGAACAAAGGTCCCAGTTTTCAACGGCAAATACATTATTTTGACTGAATTCGAGAATCTATTCAAACAGCTGACCAACTCGTAGAAGTTACTCTACGTAAATGCGAATTTAACCGGAAACGCAGCGTTGTTGCTCAAGTCTGTGAACATTACCAACTATAATTACGAGGAAACATGGTGGATCCTTCAATAATAATAATAATAATAATAAATTATCCCGACGACCTATTACCCCTCCCAACCGCGCGCGGGGAGTCTCCATCTGTATTATTATTATTTTTTTGAGTATAATTCAAGTGAATTATAAACAAGGATATCGAGATGCTTAACCAGAGAAATTAAAAAATTGGATTTTAAAGCGGCAAGAAAAAAAAAGTCAAATGTGATTATAAATAGATAGCTAAATGAATAGTTAAGCAAGATGATACCCGTCGCAGACGGCAGGAAAACGGAAGTCGAGTCTGCTTAGTACAAACAGATTTGATAGATTTTAAAAAATTTAAATAGTAAAAGATAAAGTCAAGCAAAATGAAATGACACAAAAAAACAAAAAACAAATAAGTTAAATAAAATATCAAACTATAGTCAAGAAAAATAAAGACGTTTTTTCAACATACGTTTTGTCATATTGTAATCGATAAGATGGCAGTGCTGATTAGCTTCGTACAACATTCTAGAGACGGGCTCATTCTTTCCGTAATTAGTTCGATGAGGGTCGATTCTAAACATAGGTACTGATCTTAAATCCCGAGAATTTATATATAGATTGATTTTACCTAACAGAGCAGAAGAATCGATACCCCCAGTTAGTATTTGATGGATGAAAGCCACGTCCGCAACAACTCGGCGCTTACTAAGTGATTGTAAATTAATTAGCTGCAGACGATCTTGATATGGAGGCAGGTTAAACATGTCCACCCATGGTAGTCCGCGTAAAGCAAAGCTAAGAAATCTACGCTGGACTGCTTCAATCCTTTTAATGTGAACCTCATGATAAGGCGACCACACCTGGCTAGCATATTCGGGCAGGGGACGAACGAATGTTGAATAGAGAGCCTTCGTAACATAAGGATCGTCGAATTCTTTCGACCAACGCTTGATGAAACCGAGCGCAGAATTGGCTTGGCTGATAATACGATCGATGTGATGTCTAAAATTCAATTCACTGTCGCAAATGACCCCCAAATCTCGAACAGAACTGGCTCTGGTAACGGCGTCGCTGTTAATGTAATAGTCGCGAGAGATAGACTGTGCACATTTTCGAGAGTAGGTGATTGTTTTGCATTTACCCACGTTCAAATCGAGGTTGTTCTTAGCACACCAAGTGGAGAAGTTGTTGAGGTCGCATTGTAATAGGCTCTTATTCGTTGTGTTTGAAATCAGTTTGTAAATCTTCATGTCATCGGCGTATATAGATATGGATGAATTTTTAATCAAACATTCAACGTCGTTAATTGACAAAATGAAAAAAATTGGACCCAGATGGCTGCCTTGGGGCACTCCAGATGTTGCTGAGATACGAGCTGATACTGATGACCTGAACAGTACATAGTATATACGCTCTTTTAGGTAAGAGCCGATCCAACGGAGAATTTGGGGAGGAAAACCAAGGGCCTTAAGCTTGAACAAGATGACTTCATGAGAAATCCTGTCGAACGCCTTGCTAAAATCCGTGAAAATGACATCAACCTCATTCCCTGCCTCCAACGTATCTAAAGTTTGTGATGTGAATTCAATAAGGTTTGTTGTCGTGGACCGTGCTTTGAGAAAGCCATGCTGATTGTCGGAAAACAACGGTTTACAATGAAAGTACAGTGAGTCATACACAATACTTTCAAACAGCTTAGGAATACTAGATAATTTCGCAATCGGTCTGTAATTACAAATGTCTGACTTGCAACCGTTCTTATGAATGGGAACTATAAACGAACTTTTCCAAATAGATGGAAAAATGCCAAGTGAAAGCGACTTTTGGAAAAGTGTAGTCAGTGGCTGAGCAAGAATATCACTACAGTTTTTTAGGACGATGGATGGTAGTCCGTCAGGACCGGATGAAAAATCATCTTTAAGTTTGGAAATCTTATGTACCACGGATTCATAATCGATTTGAATAGAAGTTAAGGTTGTTTGAGTACAGTTATTCATATGTGTAAAGTAACCTTCATCGGGCTCAAAACCGCTATTTGTGAAAGCCAAACTGAAGAAGTTAGCAAAATGATTTGCTATGATTTTGGGATCATTAGAGGAATGATCCTTATATTTGAAAGTGGAAGGGTATCCGTCAGACTTTTTCTTCATATTGATAAAGCGCCAGAAACACTTAGGCTCAGCGATTAGATTGGATTGCATGAGTCTGATATAATTCCCATAAAGTTCGTCAGACAAACTACTGAAATCATTATAACTATTTAAATAGTTAGAGTAATCAGAGTCAGATTTGGTTTTCATGAATCTTTGCCAACGTTTGTTTCTAAGGTTACGTAACGTTCGTAATTCCTTATTATACCACGGAGGTGATGGCGATACAGTTTTTTGGCGGGTATACGGAATGGAATGTTTAAAACATTCTAAAACTGCAGAGTAAAAATTGACAGTTTGTGTTTCTATATCGTTATGATCATTTAAAATTATGTTAAAGTCAACGTTAGCCAATAATTGTTTAAGCTTCACAAAGTCGGCCTTACGAAAATTGAAACGTAATGGAGTTATAGAGTTGACATTGGGATTGTCTTGTTCCAGACCAAAAGTGATCAAAATGGGAGGGTGGTATACATCTATGGCACAGAGGATTAGATTGGATTCAGAAGCGACGCTATTGTCGATAAAAGAGGAAAACACCAATTCGAGCTGCCTGTTCAAACTATTCTTAACGTTACTAATCTGAAATAGTCCAAAGTTCAACATATTGTCAGTGAATAAAGTTTCTTTGGCGGTTAGTGCATTCGAAGCAACATAATGAGTGTTATCGTCTGAATAATTCCACTTAAGCCCGGGGAGATTGAAATCACCCACAACAAAGATGTCATCTTGAGTATTCATCAGGTCAATGACAAAGTCAACAGCATTAGTATGAAGCTGATAGCTTACAATCTGACTTAGTGGGCGAATATAGCAACATAAAATAAAAATATTATTTTTATTATTTTTAATTTTGACACACACTAGTTCGATATTATCAGTGTTGGGAATGATAACAATTTGACTATCAAAATTGATGTGCACTGCAATAAGAACCCCTCTACCTGTTAAACTCGTGTCTGGACAATAAGAACCATCTTTCCGGAAGACGTTAAAATCCGAGGTAAAAAATTCATTACTGTTGAAATCATTGTTCAAATTGGTCTCAGTGAGGGCAAAAACATCAAATGGAAGTCTTTGAATTGCTAAAAAGACTTCGCGAGATTTAGTTCTAAGTCCCCTTACGTTCTGGTAGTAGAGGGACAAGCGTTTAAGTTTTTTGGAACTGTCATGTTATTATTATTATTATTTCGAAAATCGACAAATTCTTTGAGATACGTTGTTTCGGGCCATGACTCTGGGGAAAGTAATAGGTCAAATGTAGCTTCAGGAATGGTTAATTTAAATGACGCAACTTGTCCATTGAAGCGGGATATATTTTTACATTTGACATTCTCCTTGGATGTTATGCGAATTTAATATAGAATTAACGTGTGATATAACATCGGCGCTAGTTGTATTGTTACACAACCGGGATACAAATATGATTTTCGGTTTAGGGACAGCCCTAAGGATGCGTGGAGGATTAACATTGCTGCTGCTGCTGCTGTGTTGAGAGTTGCTGTGTTGAGAGTTGCTGTGTTGAGAGTTGCTGTGTTGAGAGTTGCTGGAGTTGGTATCAATGTTAGCAGGAACCACTTGAGATGATCGGGCTAGGCTGCTATTTAAATGGTTGATAGCTGTGGCAGGAAAAAGTTCCTGCTGAAGACTAAGAATATTAGCGCGATCTGTAATTGCAGCTGGTTTGTGAATTAAGAGGGAGTTTGTTAGATCATAGCAAGCATCACTTGTAGTTCTCAATTCCTGCCCAAGTCGCACGATTAGCGAGTCATCAATGGTTTTACTCGAGCTATCTGAAGTAGTACGTGCTGATATACGAGTATTGAAATCGTTGGACAACCTCAAAATTAATTCAGTATTTGATGCCAGCTGTTTATTTATGAGCAAATTGTTCTTAATGTTGTCAGCTGTAAGTTCATTGTTGTGTTGGATATTGGTCAGATTGTTCTTAATACTGGAAATAACTGAATCAATTTTATTACTGACCGCTTCATTAATGATCGAGTCGAAATTGTCGATAAACTTGCTAATTTTTGCAAAATATTTTTCGGTACCGAAATTGGAAAGCGCGATTGATTTGGTGTTAGCGGCAATGCAATCTTCGGTACGATCTAAGGAAGAAGAAATTTCGTCAAAATTGTTGCACAACAAATTTAACTTCTTCTCCAAGTTAAACATTCGATTACAATTTTCGTTAAACCCTGTTTTATATTCAACAAAACTGCGAGTAATTGCATCCATTGATTCGTTTAGCAATAAAAGTTGTCCGTTAACATTATTGCTTTTACAATCAATACAAATAAAGTCAAATTTTTTTATAAAATTGGAGTCAACACGTAATAACGGAACGCGTTCAGATGTATGATTGGATGACGTATTACAGAAACAACATTTAATTACTGAGTTCATTGTAAATAAGTTGCGCAATAGAGCGCAGCAAAACAAATGTTAAGCGACACAAGTTTCAAAAATGAATTCAAAAATGTATATTATATTTTAAAAACCAGTTAAACCATGTTAAAGATCAGTTTAATACTCTAATACTTTATACTCGACATTCATCTTCGAAAACTTATAGAACCATCATCAGTGTATTGAATACAGTCCTCGTCGTCGAGAAGATCATAGGCCGTCCAACCAATTGACACACATCAATGGTTTTACATCGCTCAACATTTTCACTGTGCGAAAAGACACAATTCAAAACCTATAGTGATAAGCTAGTGATTGTGCAACCGACTTCATTTGAGCTAATCGTCAATTGGCATTGTTGCAGCAGCAGCGATCATGAGAAATCATTAATGAAGCAATTTCAAGATTTTGTTGCTTCGCCACGTTTTGGCGGCTTGTGGGAAAGCAGGGGTCAAATCGGTTAAGCATCATTTACGTCACATCATAAGCAAAACTTTACTCACGTTCGAGGAATTGACGACACTGCTACGTCAGATCGAATTGTGCTTAGCCGAATGACCCTGATGACTGACTCCACTACAGAGCACTTTTTATCCGAGAGGCACCAACCATGATATTCGATCTAACATTACTCGTTGTGAAAACGAATCGTCTCAATCGTTACCACCAACTGTCGAGAATGAATCGCCACTTCTGGAAAATTTGGCTAACGGAATATTTTCTCCCGCTTACAACAACGACCAAGAGTCATTGACACCCTCATCCTCATATAGTGGTCCTCCAAGAGGACACATTGTAACCTTCAAAATGGTTACTTGGCAGATGTTGCCTGTCACCAAACGTCCCCACGATAGTCGGAGGTGATACCTATCGGCGGGCACGCTACAACCAAACATCGGCAACCCTAAATAACACACCAACCTCCTGTACTTCTAACCTCCATTCGAGCAGCACGGACTCTTAAACAAATCAAACTTAGTAAAGTATTATTATTCGATTTCGCAACCACCATATTATTCGTTATTCGCGTCATTCGCTCAAACAATTTTTATGCAGGTATCCTTCGGATAAAAAAAAAACATTTTACTTACGCAGGTATCCTAATACAAAATTTATATTTTAATCAAATTTAATTGACGCCGCACCGGTTCTAAATTATAACGTCAGGAAATATCCGTTTCCCTCCCTTATCTTTGATACACGAGTGCCATATCGTAAATAATAATTTATTTAAACATAAACTCCCCATTCCGTGTTGCATATATATATATTTATCCTGACGCGCAAGGATCAGAAAATATGCACACACAAAACGAAACAATAAAACTAAATAAAAATGTTAGCCGAGTTACCAAAGAAATCTGAATTGCTACATACAACAAAAAAAAATAATAAACAAGGAAGGAAGCAGTTCATCTTCTTACCAAATACAAGACATATGTATCTCGACGTCGCGTTGTTATAATATGGGAATTCGTATAAAAATAAATAAAACACATTTCTAGATTTTCATCTTTCGTATTTCCTTTTTATGGTGGTTTTTGTTGTTGTTGGCTTTGCTGCCATGTATCCATTGCACAACACATATACAATACCAGATTGTTGACGGGAAAATAGCACATACATTTTTTTTTGGTGTACTACTTAATACAGAGTAGATTTCAAATGGACGAGACGAGCCATTTAAAAATACAAAATAAAACTTTATACACAAAAATGTATATTCATTTGTTTTTTGTGTTTTCCCGGAAAATTTGTTTTCCCCATTTATTTACTTTGCCCGTATATAAATATATATTTAATGTTGACAAAGATGTCCTTTTTCAGAATTTTAATGTATTTTTTTTTGTTTTGTATTGCTACTATTATTTTTAGGTGTTCCTGTATGCGAAAGTATTTTTTAGTATTGGAGGACGACATTTTACCGGGGAGCCAGTACATTTTAGTTATATGCCCGATACGGCATTGGATCATGCACGAGATGTTACAATAAAGCTACATCATCGTATTGGAAAATTTTTACAAGTCAATTTATATTTTGCTGTGCGATGGCTAATGCTGAGTGAGGTGTCTTTTATTTCTGGTAAGTTGTTTTATATTTATTTACCATATACTATATATTAAGGGATTTTGTGCTGATTAAGAAGCATCATGGTTATTACCGTTATAGAGTCCTTTAAATGTAATCGTGCTTACCACCGACTAATAAAATATAATATTTATTCATCCATTCCAAAAAATTATAAAACGAAACCATATTTTTTATTTTTTTTTTGCTTATTTTTCTAAATCTGTTAAATTATCTGTGAATTTTCCATTTCAAGTTCTTTGAACTGGGTTTTGTGTTTGTTCGTTCGTTCTGGGATATTTTAAAATTAAAAAATCTCAAACTCAAACAAAATTTATTTAATTTAAATATTTTCCAAACCATCATCATCATCGTCATCATCATCATCGTCAAAGTTTTTTCAACTGTTAAAAACTAATTTCCACTCCAGATTTATTAAAATCCGGCACACACTCACCAAAAATGGAATGAATAACAAGTCTTTCAGAATACCAGCATAATGTGTAGTGTGTGTAGTGGTATATCTGTTATCAGTGTATTATGCATAATCGTAGTTTTGGTGGAAAAAGCTTATTTCTATGTTTTAACATAAAACCACATATGTACATAAGCAAACACAAACCACAGTTTCCATTTCATATGAAGCTTGGAAAAATATGTAAACGTAATAATAAAAAAATGCAATTTATTGTAATAAATTTATGTTTTTAATTTTAATTTTTAATTTTTTTTTACATAAATGAACAGATTTACCATTTTTATTATCAAAATATTTATTTTAACAAGTTTATGTTGCATTTCTGTTGTTCTTCACAATCATTAAGTAAAAGATAGTGAAGTATAAAAAATAGTACTCTTCTATGTACTGTAGTCTATATATAGTTTATAGTTGTGTATATTTTATGATTATCATAATGATTTCAAGAATGATGATCATCATTGTGTGTTGATGATGGAAATGATGATTTATGGAATAAAGTTTATACGTTCCTTGTCTTTTGTATGTATATATACTAGTACGGGTACAGATTGCCACAAAATTGAATAAGAAAAACAAAGCAAAGTTTATATTTCGTTTCAGAATCTGACAGGTAATTAATGATAATTTAATTTTTGTCGAGTTTAAAAATGACTTTTGCACAATTTCGTTTCTTCTTGTTTGTCACTATGCACTGTGTTCCGGTAATTAATAAGTATATACAGTTATTTTTACTCTTAATTGGAAATCTTTAAGGAATTATATAGCTTGGTGCGACATTATTAGAAAATAATTATTATGTCTCGATATTGGTGCAGGTAATGAACTTAATTATTTCACTTTAGTAAAATAATGAATTTTATTATTAAACGGAAATTAATTATTTACTCCTTTTTGGTCGATACTAAGCAGCTGTGCTAAATTTATACTCTCAAAATAAAATATAAACATGTACCATTAGCTTATACCTGTAAGTCTTCTTGCGTTCGTTACTTGATTTTAAAATGCCCGCTCTGTAATAAGAGTTTTATAAATAAAAATTTTGCTGGTACCTCCAGACAGTGTTGTACCGTATTGTCTACACCGCGTAGATAATTAATATTCTACACGTGCAGACAATGTATGTAGAAAATTAAGAAACGGGCGTCGACAATGTAGAGAATGTAGACAATGTCGAAAATTATTATTTCTGTTAGCAATTATTAAAATTCTTTCTTTCACATTGAAAAATATGATATGGTAATGAAACACATTTACATATGTTTATGTTACGGTTAAAGTGCAAAATCGTTAAATGAACAAAGTTAAATGATTTTAAAACCGTTTACAAGATAAAAATCGGTTTTAAATAGGGCCTATGTTGGGAGGATTAAATGGTGCAAGAGAGGTGCAGGAACTTACCGCATGTTCGTGAAACTTATGTTGGCCGATAAACTTCCATGGTAATTTGCCCTACACTAATGAACAATTCACTATACAGATTTGACAACATCTATAATAACATTGCTGCTATAACCTAAAAAATTTCGAGCGTCCCTATTGAAAGACGCTTTACAATGTTCAACATTATTACCATGCAATAAAATGATAAAGCCTAAACAAATTTTGAAACAAATACTGACCATATACGAGTACAAGTTCCTCGGGTTCATATAATAAATGCCAAAATATGACCGAAGGCTTACTTGATATTTTAAGCAATATTTTTTCTCTTCTACGTTGGACCGTCAAACACTGTTGGCTTCTATTGCTTTGATTTCCACCCACGCATTTACGAGTTGTTTTGCTTCTGCTAGCATCGTTCGTTTCCATTTCAGAGCTGATCGACGACTTTCCTTCTCTCTCCTGGGTTCCATTTCAGAAGACCTGCTTATGATTTAATTCTGCGACTTTCTCAATGTGGGCCAGTGTTCCTTCTCAATGAGATCAATATTTGTTGTTTTGTTGGGCCATCAGTATTCATCTAAGGAATTTATTTACAAATACATGTAGCGTATGCGATCGTATGTGTACGCTTCCAGGTTTCGTAACCGTACAGCAACACTGTTTTCACATACGAATTAAACATTTTTTGTTTAGTGTATGCGGGATAGGATAGATGAGTTCCAGACTTTGTTTAACATGTTCAATCTTATTCTAGCTTTGTTGATTTATTACTTTATAACTTTATCTGTGCCATCCGTTTTCACTAAAATACACAACCAACTTATACGATTTCTTTGGTGTGTTTAGCCTCATCATCTGGTTTTTCAGAAATTTATTTTGAAGGCAACTTCTCTTGCTAGATCTGAGTAATGTCAGTGATGAATTCCATTGAGCAGAGTGATGAATTCCATTCATCAGGCTGCTCAATGAAGATATAATATTGGAGCAAATTCACCCTGTTCTGAAGCCAGCTTGTTCTTTTCTTGATTTCGGATTAACTGTCGGTGACATACTATAGAGGATGACCATTGCTAATATCTTTATGGTTATGTTGAAGATGGATATATATCGTGCCAATTTATGCAAGCGCTTAGGTCACCATATTTTGATCCAGGGGTTTGAGTCTGAATTCTTGGTACCGGACCCGAGTGCGTTGATAGCTGTTTCGGTAAAGGTTTCTTCTTAGTGCCCAGCATCTTTTAATCTGTAGATGTTTTGTTTTTTCCGACTTTGCTGGTTTTTACAAGTTTAATTTTGAATTATGGTATTTTGCCAGTTGGTGGTCACTGTAAGTGTCTGCGCCACTCACTCGTTGCCCTTTACGCACATAGTCTATATCGCTTGTTTACCCATCTCCTTGTCTTATTTTGACCATTTTCTTGTATGTTCTTGCTTTTGTAGTTTGTAGGTTCATAAAAAACATCCTTGGTGGTTCTATCTACGTCTTTTGTTGGATCGTATCAATATTAAATGTTGTGTTTGTATTTTTGAATGAAATCCTGTTACGATGCTACGATTGTTCGGCAGATTTCTATTACATTAATGCGCTTTCTTTGCATTAGCTGTTGTTCGTCCAGCGAATATAATATTTAAGAAATATCGCTTGTCTTTATTTCGCCACTGATTTATCTCACTGTACTATGGCCGACAATTCCTTTTCTGTTTTTTCTCTCAAAATATAACCAAAAACAGTAAATAATCACTTATTTATGCTGTAAGTTTTGTAGTAATACCAACCAGAACTACGTTGTTCAAAAACGGATGTTAAAATCATAAATTAAGTATTTGTTTCGAAAATGTTCATGGTAGACGGTACATTTGGCACAGCGAAACCATAGCCGAATTTAGCCTCGTAAAGCGCTTATGGTTGTACCAATATTGAAACGCCGATTGGCCAAGATTTTCAATCTCACCTATTTGTTCAATAAAAATTGAATTTAAACTGCCAAAATATAGATTTAACAGATTTAACCCTATTTAAACTGGAAAACTAAAAGATCACGCCTTCATATAGAAAAACAATGAAAAAACAGCAAAAAAGTAATAATCTACATTGTCTACATATTCTACCGATTCTCGACATTGTCTACTCAAAAATCAATTGTCTACGCTATTTTTGACACCAACTTGTAGACAATTCAGAAATACGCGTAGACGCGCAACACTGCCTCCAGATTAATTGAAGACTAGCACACAATGCGACTAGCACGCGAACTATCAATATTTAAGATATTATATTCATTTAGATGCTGTAAAAAACAGCGGAAATTTGGAGTAGTTATTATAGTTGAAGATCCCGTAATGTAACTGATTTACTGTCAGTTTATCGTGATTCGTGAACGTCAGTTTATCGTATATCTTCATGGAAGTTGAGATTTTTGGTATTGGTCATCGGTCTCATTATAATTTTCGAGTAGTTCTGGTCTCAACCTTTGCTAGTGCAAAGTTGCAAGGCTATATAAATGATAGTTTATGGCGAGATTGACCTTTACATAAAGCCTCTTTCAGAACGCACTATATATCGTAATGGGAGTTAAGATGTTGGGTATTGATCAACAGTCATTCGTAGTAAAAGATCGTCAAACGTTGGCGACGACGAAATGTGAACCCTTCAATTTTTTATAAATTTATAAATGTGTTCGTAATTCAAATTTTTTTGTGTTTTATGTATTTTATTTTTTAATTTTTTGATAATACATATTAAGATAGTTAACACACTATAAGCGGGGCGTGTAAAAATACCTGTCTCGAGAACTGTTGTTTAAAAGCGGGCCGGGTATTTTTACCTTTTTAAATGCACTTACTTTAAAAGCGGGGCAATGTATTTTTACTCATCGGTTTACATACGGAACTGAAAGAGTTATCTTCTATTTTTTGTTTAGATTCAACAACTTTACTTTTTCAACGTTTGTTTACATAATAAATATAAGGAGCCATAAATGTGTTTCGCCTTCAAGTTGTTTTTATGCAGACCATTCATCATTTAAATGTATATAAATACAAAGCAAACTCGAATTTTTCAAGGATTTTTTTTTAAATAAATATTCAAAGTTTAAAGAAAAGGTGTTAAACATATGTTTTTAAAAATAATTCAGTATTTGGTTGGCTTTAGACGGTTGAACATTTCTTTTTTAATTTTTTTATTATAATAATAATGGCTTCTGATAGTGACAGTGAAGTTTACGTAGATAATTTATCGCAAATTTCAAGTGATGCCAATATTACTGAATTTGATAGCGAGTGTGAAAGTGATGGAGACTTCTGCCCCCGTTCAGATGATATCAACAATTCATTCAGCCAGTATCATAGAAAGTTCACCCGCTACGCATATCAGTTTGGCCTATTTGGCTACCCGCTCAAAGTGTGTTAAGATAGTCGGGAGTTGGCCACGATGAATGGAAAACCCTCTAATTTTTTATAAATTCGTAAATGTGTTTATCTTTGTAATTCAAATTTTTTTGTTATTTTTATTTTTTGTTATTTTTTTTATAATTTTTTAATTTTTTTTACATTGGTCATCGGCCATTCATGTTTAAGATAGTCGAGTGTCGGCGACAATGAGAAGTGAACCCTACAATGTTTTATACATTCGTAAATGTGTTTATAATTGAAATTTACCAGAACAACCGATGACTAATACCTAAAATCTCAATTTCCATTAAGATGTACAGTGTGATGATAAACTGGCTATGTGTGCCATTCTCGCCATGAGATAACAATTACATCGTCCTAAAACTTTGCACCGGCAAAGGATGAGACCAGAACTACTTGAAAATCATATTGAGACCGATGACCAATACCCAAAATCTCAATTTACATTAATTAGTTTCGGCTTATTTCAAAAATCTATAACGAAAAATATTTTTGTATTTTGGGCTGACATCAATAAAATATCGTGACATACGATTTTTTTGGGCTGACAGTTCTTACGTGGCAGAAATTATAGTTTTCGTGATGCAGCTGCGTTTTTTTGGTTTGACATTTCGGCCAACTTTACATACAACAGTTTATCGCATATCATTTGAAGTATCTTAAAAGATAAAAAATTTTCCAATATGTATTTTGTATAAGAATTCGGCCCGATTATGATGAAACTGGATATGTCGGATAGAAATACGATTCTAAAATGATCTTTTGAAAGTTCTGGCCATCTTATATAGAAATAGCTAATTGGTCGCAATTCAATTTCCCTTAAAATAGTTCTCATTACTTTAAAACTATCAGTTCAACATTTTTGAGCTTCAGAGCAACGAATCAAAATCTGAATAAATGGTAATTGCAAGGAGGCAAAAGGTGGACATTTTCCAATTGAATGACAAATATCTAGGTTCGCGGATAATTGAAAAAAATCCAGTTTATGCAGACATAACATCGACGACCGCAGCACGTCATTAAATTTAGTTTCGAGTCTCGGGCGCTTACAGACGGCGACCTATGACGGCTTGCTTTCACTGAACGCAAATTGATTCAAACGAAAATCGGTCCAATAGAAAAGGGAGAGGTACGCAATTTTACGTACTAACTGCGAATGAATCATAGGAATTTCTGATCTTGCCAAAAACGACATTATCGGATTTGTAAATTCTTTGCGATTGTGACGGGTAAGACATATTTTTCGTTAGCAAAACCGGAGAACTAAGCAGGTCATAGAATCGACACCAATGAAATTGGAAGAGCACAACACCCTACGATGGGTAGACGATATAATAAAGATCTGCACATAGTCGGTCATCGTGTTTGGCGCCCCCTTATTGTATACCCGGTTAAATAGAGAAATCTGGTGGTTATATAAAATATCAATTCTACTCATATTACTTTCTTGTTCCTCAAAGTACTGCACAAAATTATAACTTTAAAAATTTTGTATTTGAAAATAATAATTGTTTAGTTAAAGTAATCCTGGGTTTGTAAACTTGAAATAAACCAAAATTTTCAAAACGATAATTCTGAAATTCATATTACGGTTACCTAACTTTTACAATTATTCTTACTATTAATTTTTAGAATTTTTAATTTTAAATGCATATGGGTAAAACATTATATTTAACGAAATGGCTTACCGAGTTCCGTTCCAGATGGCCATATTCAAAATCATTTAAGAATACTATTTCCATCCAACATATCCAATCCCATTTTAATTAATTAATCCGAATTCAATAAAATTTAAATAAACTTTCATACGATGAATTGTCCACATGATAAATAGTGTCCACGGTAAATTTTGTCCACGATAAACTGTTCTACGGTTAATTGTTCACGTTAAATTGTAACACTATAAATTGTTTACGATTAAGCGGCCCCCACCCAATGTAACTTCTAGCTATGAAGGACACACTACTCACCATTTCTGACTCAAAAATACACGAGTTCACAATGGATACGATAAACTTATGTCAATTCGTTCACTTATATTATTAAAATAAAACTTCAACAATACAATAAACAACTTATATTCATTATAGTAAGATTGGAGTAAAAGAAATCCATCCATAACTCGTTGCCATTTAGACAGTGAGTAATTTCTGTATTAGCAAAAAAACTGAGATAGCCAATTTTCACAAGCCTGGAGTGTTTATCATGGACAAAAAGAGATGATAATCGCTTGGTGCCAGGTTCGGACTATAAGATGGGTTCATAATAACCTCCCGACTAAGCTCCCAGAGCTTCTGAAGGCTCATGATGAACGCAAGAGGTTGTTCTGGTGGAACACGATGCTTCTCCTATCAATGTCTTCAGGCTAATTCTGGCTGCTTATAGTCAATTGCTGCCTTCAGCCAGTCCAATTGTTGGCAATAGAGGTCCGAATTGAGCGTTCGGCCATTGGTCACTAGCTCATAGTAGATGATTCCCTTTCAATCTCACCAAACACACAGCAAAACCTTTTCCTTCTCGTCAATCCTGGTTTGGCACCGTGTGGGTTATTTCGCCGGCCTCCGACCATGATCGTTCCACTTGACATTGTCGTATGTGACCCAATTTTCGTAGCTAGTCACCGTCTGCTTTAGAAATGGCGTGATTTCGTTCCGTTTGGCAAAGGATTCGCAGATGGAAACCCCAAGTTCATCAAGAATTTTTGAGGCATCCAAACATCGATGTTCTTTTTGAAGACTTTAAAGCCATCTAGCGAAACAATAATGGATTCCTTTTTTCCATTATTTAAGATAAATTTAAAATTTATAAACTTAGTTCCTCATAAATAAATCGATTCTCTTTTTATAATTTGGTACATAATATAATAATAATAATGAAATCTATATACGACGGTTGTCTGCAAAGTTTCCGACCCCAACATGAAGATGGCAGCACTCGTCAACGAAAGTGAGAGAGTGTGTTTGGGCATGCCGTTAAAAGTACTCACCGAATTATCAATCGTTTTGGACCCAGAGTTGTTTACCAACCGTTGGAGTGAATTCATGTTAGTGTTTTTGTGAAAATGGAAAAAATTGAGTATCGTGCTGTCATTACATGTTTATTTTTGAAAGACAATACAAATCAAAGACGAGTTGGATGCCGTGTGGGCTCTGCACCATCATTTTCTAGTATATTATAACACATTACCCACCCCTTACTCCCCCCCACCTCCATATATCAGTTTTTCTGGTACGGAAACCTCCTACAACGCGATATATATGTTCCTGAAAATTGCCGCTTTATAAGAAATCGCGCTGTAGGAGACATGCACTGGATACAGAAATCGAAGTTATGTTCCAAATTACAAAAACTGGTTTTTGATAGTTTTTGTATCAAATATATATTCCACTTGTTTAATTAATAATAAAATACAAAATAAATTATTTCAGGTACAAATAAATAAAATAATACATTAATAAATTCATAAAATAAAAAATTTCAAATTGTAAAAAGATAAAAATTAATTTCTACTCCCTTAATACGATTGTTCCGCGGAAACGCTTTTCTTATGGTATAACATCGCTGTCTGAACTTGGTTCAAGAACCCCCTCCGATTAGTCTCTTAATTCAACAGTCGGCGTATGTTGTAGGCCGATAGGCACTTATGAAAATTATTTTTAAATAGTTTTGCTCTCTGTGCTATACAGGGTGTTTATCTAAAGAGAAATCTTTCAATTTCGAATTTCTGCTCCCAGACCAAACCTTCTTTAACATTCTTCCGTGTTATGTTTTTTTTTTGTTTCATCGGATGCAACTTCGGAGCTATCTTTATCTTATTTTAAAGGATCAATGGTTACAGTAACTAAATCAGCTTCAGTAATTTCTTTTTCTTATACTAAACGTAAAATGTCATTAATTGATATCTCATCGAATCCTTCACCACCAACTTTATGCGCTAAATCAACTATCATGTATTATGATCTTGAATTGGTTGAAATTCTCCTTCTGAACTCATCAAGCCTGGCAATAAAAATTTCCAGCAAGCGCTTAGAGTGGAAGGTCGCATTTCTTTAAGTGATGGTGCAATCATTTCCACACATGATCTTAACATCTTAGCTTACCCGATCCTTGACAGCTTTACATACCCTTGTTCAAGAACAATTTTTGACAATTCTGGAGGATATTTCTCAGCTGCCTCAGTACCAGCAAATGCTTCCTCCTCCTATAATTTTTACGTTGTGAAGACCATGATATTTTTTAAATTTCTTAAACCATGAACCTGCTGGCAACAAACTAATGGCTGCTTTCGTCTGCACGAAGGTATAGTTTATTTCAAATGATTAAATAATTTTAGTGCTATTTTTATCTAAAGGTAGTCGTTTTTTATCATGACCCCAATCCAAAAAATAAGTGATTTTTCCATCTTCTCGATTATGGTTGCTCTTAGATGAGCAGGAATTTTGGCCAGAACAGACGTACCCGATTCAACAGACTTTGTAATTCTCCTTACATTTAATTTGATCGATCATAAAACGAAACCAATTTTATTATACATTCGGAGTGATTATCGAGCCGAAAGTTCATCGGAACTATCGTTAAAATTTGTCTTCTTAGATTTCTTGAAGCTGACAGATTGTTTATTTAAATTTTCGCCATAATTCGCATTAGCTGCTTCTTAACATGTTTCAGTTGTTTTGAAAAAATAACAATCTAGCCAGTTTTGCTTTGCTGGTTTCTTAGATTCTCGATACAACTCCTTACAGCACAGAAGGGTATTTTCAATTTGTCTCGATACTTTAAAGCTTCCATTCTCGGAAAATATCTCCATATGGCTTCTTCTATAAAAGAAAAGGCTTTTGCCATTTCATTTATAGTCAAAATGGCTGGAACTTCATGTTTAGGGGAGTTTTCTGTCCGTCGTATCGGTGGTGTCTTTTACATTAATAATTCTTTATTGGAATTGTCTTCATCAGCACATTCTAAGATTTTATTTAGAATTTCTAATGTTCTAATATTCTATCATTAACTGCCTTGAATCCCGAAGCTGATTTCTCCTTTTTAGAGATAAAAGCCTTTGCTGGCATTCCCTTCCAGAAAAGCCTCGTCTCTTCGACATTGTACACCTGTTGTAATGGTAATGTGTAATCACCGGATTATATAATTATTAAAAATTCTTGTGGATACTTTATCGCTCGTTTGACATCTGCACTAGCGGCTTCACCATATGGATTCAGCGTGTTGAGCTGTCAAATCTGCGTGAATTTGTCTTGCCGTCTTTTGAATAACAATCGTGCTTAATGGTAGGTTTCTGGTAGTTTGATGGTTGATCCATACACTAAGCATCCACTTCATCTTCTCCATAAACTCACTTCTCTGCCTTGGCAAGGTCTCGAATTTTGACAATTTCATTATTTTATTCGCCCGGGTCAAACCGTCTCAAAACATCTAGCTTTACCTCTATTGTGATTGATTGACGGGCTTTTTTCATAAACTTTTTGTCTGTACTTGCTGTTCACGTTTCTTTCATTTTGGAGAGTAATTTAAATACAATTTTTTTTAAAAAATTGTATGGAGCATAAATAAATCAGCATCGCGCTGTTCTAAATATAAACTTATACTGAACCTTAAATCCATTTTATATGTATTTTGGGATTCCCCGTATAAACAAACATACATAAACTGTACTAAAAATGTTGAACAAAAAATGATGAAAGCAAAATTAAAAAAAATATTTTGTCCGTAATTGCGAATATTGCAGCCATATATCGAAATTTTTGGTCTTAATTTACTATGTCGTAAAGCGTAAAAGATATTCCTTTTATTAGGGTGTGTAACGAAATTCCGGTTATCAAAATCCCAGTTTATCAAAATTCCGATTTGTATAAAAAAAACGATTTTTAGGAAATCCTGGTTTGAATCTTTAAAATTTGGCATGTTGGAAAATGGGATTCTTAAATGATTTGTTGATAAAAGTCAAAAATCAGCTTACGATAAAGTTCTCGAAAATGGCTAATATAGGGATGGAATTTGGATGGAGGACTAAATCCTGTGAGAGTTATCGAAGCCGTCAGCCTCTACAATTATTGCATCTCAAAATGTTGCAATTACAAAATGTGCCAAGTACTAAATCTTGCAATTACAAAACTTTATTAATTATTTTGTGCAATTAGAACAAGAATAAAAGAAACCGGGATTTTGCAAACCGGGATTTCGTAGTACATCCCTTTTATTATTGTAGTTTTTATTGGTTATTACAACTTTTACTTTTATTTATTGCTCAACCTAAGAAATTACTTAAAAAGTCAAAATAGGTTGTTTCGGTTAACCTTAACAATATACTTTTTAAAGAAGGTTCGATATCGCTTTTCATCTTGTTTCACTCAGGTACGCCATTCTATAATGTTCCTTTTCAATCTCTTTGACAGCTCAACGATTTTCCTCCAAATTTTAATAAGTCATCGGCTATACAATTCATATTCGCATTCATTGATAACTACCGAATGCTGTGGTCATTGTGCTACTTTGCACCAGTTGTCGATCTTCATGTACTCAGATGTGCACTTCTACACTCCATATGGTCGTTTCCTCGGAATGTGTCATGAATATGATTTAAGAAAATATAAACTCATGATTAGTACAGTTGTTTTAATACGATTCGCCGTTTTATAGCATTAACCCCCCACATTCATTGTATCATTTTCAAAAATGCATCAAAATTATTATTTGTATATTAGATGAGTTGCGAGGAGGGGAAAATTGGAAAAAAGTAATGGGCCTGATTCTCGGGACATAAAATTCCTGTTATGTTATTTAATTTCCCCACTTCCCAGAGTTTGTATTGAAAAAACAAAAATAACATAACATAAAATTTTAGATCTCGGAATCGACCCCAATGAATGGTCAGTGGCCCTATTCTGGTAATTCCCTGGGAAAAATCAGTTTTTTCTAGCCTACTAAGAAAAAAAGTTTGATGTAAATATTTGTAAATTGGAAATAATTCTTCCATAACGAAATTATCAGGGACAGTTATTTTCAATTTTATTTTATTTTCAAAAAAATTACCACTAACTTTTTGCCTTAGTATGCCAGAAAAAAATTATCTAAATCGAATTTATATGTAAATTCTTTCCCCAATTCCCTATTTCCGGGGAATTACCAGAGTATCGATTTTGTACCAAAAAATCGAGCGCGAGCTGGCGAGGTGAACAATAATTTGTGTACATATACACTGTATAATATACAATTTTACATTTGTATTGTATTTTTTTCCCATGTGTCTGAGCATTTTGTACGTCAATTTTTCAAAGGCAAGTAGAAAAATAAAAAGTTTCGGTTTAACCGGTTGAATATTTATGATGATGACGTATACCTCACCTCGTCTATTCGCTTGCTTTTGAGCAGTGGAACCGATTGTTTGCTATGTGATTTGATTTTTCATTTTCAAATATTTAAACAATACAAAATAACGCGCATGCACTCAAGCAAACCAATATTAATGAAATAACCACTACTATGATTTTCCGGTTTGCTCACCTCGCGCTTTCATTTTTGGTACAAAATCGACACTCAGAATGGGGCCACAGTTTAGTATTTTTGGGAATTTAGGAAAGATATCAGAAATATTGAAGGAATCAGGAACGTGTATAAAGTTTAACCTTTGGAGTAAGAAGGAAGCGTTCCATCTTAAAATGGTTCCATTATCAAGGAAATCATTTAATTTTGCTGCTTACTAACAGAAACAGTAACTTTGCTTACATTCTCTAAATTGTCGATACAACCCCGTATTTTAATGAATTAATCAAAATATTTCACGCCAAATTTTGGATAAAGTTATATAGCAGAAGTAATATCTAGTTTCGATCAGGCCATGACGACTTAATATTGCAACAAAATGATCACACTTTGTGTTCTTATATGTAGAACACCCGAGTATCAGTAACTCTAGCGATTTAATTATGACGAAATGAGCTCAAAAGGCTGAAATTCACATTGTATTGTTAATAAAGCTTACTTTAACAAGCATCGGAACCAGGCGTTAAAATTGTCCTGAGTTCGTAGCAGATATTCAAATAAAACTGCATAAGGTCAGCACGTTTTAGGATACCCTATACGAGTATGTTGAAACTAGAGAGCTTTTTAAATATTTTTTTTCTACTTTATGTGTTAGTTTACCATTATAAAATCGAAAGCTTTTTATTTTTATTTTGAACTTGTTGTTTCCTAATCTAAAACATATATCAGTTTAATCAAATACAAACAAACAAGTAGAATTTTTCTTGCTATACTAAATGGTGGAAATGGAAAATCAATTTGTACACATGACACACAGCCGCACACATACAAACACAAAATAAGAGGAAAAGTTAATTGAAAGGATTTTTATTTTTGCTTGTTTGCTTGCTTTGTGTTCATCTGTAAGATATTTATATATATGGTATATGGATTATGTACGCAGACAAGATGGAAAATATGTATATATGGTATTTATAATACGAGAGTATTTCTTATTTTTACCAGCAAAGGAAAAAAAACGGAAATATATTCATCCGGAACATAATAAAATTATAATCAAATGCAAATCACGTTCAATATTTTTATTTCTTTGCAAAATTTACATTTTTTACACTCTTGCAAACTAAAATAAAACTTAAAATATTTATACGTAGCTGGATGTGTAGTCTTCTTCTTACGTAAGACTTGTTCCTTACTTACTAGCTACATGGATGATTTCTACGTTTTCTGTTCTTTATACAAATCCAAAAATTGTATTTGCATATTTCTTTTTGTTTCAATTTTGGATATTTCGTTCTTAAAACATGTTGTTAGATTTGTTCGAATTAAATTAAAATGTGATGTGTGTGTACATACGATGCACTGGTGTACGAGGTTAAAAAGAAGAAAATTTTTTACTAATTCGATAAATCTTTTAAAAAATTGCTTTAATTTGAAACTATATATTTATGCAATCAAAGTGAACTTTTGAACGAAAAGTACCTACACAAATTAACATAAAGTTTAACTACTAAAAAGAGGTGCATATATTGGGATCTAATATGATCATACTGGCCGATTAATAGTATCTCATAGATAGTTGCCAGTGTGTGGCTTATGTCATCTATTAGTGGTCGAATAGAGCTGTTCAAAACAGTGAACTGCATTAAAATAAAAAAATGGGGTGACTCCCCACAAGTTTTAAGGTGCCAAATTTTTGAAAAATTCAATTATTTGTCAAAATACTTGATAACTATGGCCGATTCCAGAAAGATATGTTACCCATACATGGTAACATCTCTGAGATTCCTCGAATCGGCCATAATGTAGCAAGTAATTTGACGAATATTTAAATTTTAAAAAAATTTAGTGCCTTAAAACTTTTGTGTTTTGAATAGCAAACAAAATTAGAACAAAATTTAAGGAATGGCGTCACCACCATTATTTTTTGTTTTTAATATGAAACAATATTGACTTGAAGCATTGGTTTCACAAAAACTGCAAGCTCTAGTTAATTCGAAGTTTTTAACACAGCTCTATGTTGGGCGCGATTTTTTCATGACCAACAGTTCTACAGACTGGGTCTACTACAAGGTAGTCCTCAAAATGGCAAAACTCTTGGCGCTAAAGTTAACCCCTGGATGTTTTAATATGTTTACGTTTCCTATATACAGGGGTTAGTTGAAGTTTCAACGTAAAATACTAGCTTTGTGTCCTGTCACTCCGAGTTATCTGTAACGACTGAACCATAACTTTCGTAGAATATTTGGAACTGCTGGTATCTCGGCGTCGGTTTCTAATTAACAGTACTAACATCCTCTGGGCAATTAAGGCCTGTCACAATTCTAGTAAATTGACTTTGGAAATGTATGCCAAAGACGAGAAAATCCTCGTATTGCAATCCCGAAAGTCTAAGACCAGACCAATAAGCCACACATTTACGAAAGACAGACAAATCTTCACATTAAAAATTCAATCGAAAGAAATTGGCTATCGAAATCTAGTCACGCGAATTTTAAAAGATAATCTGTAGACTATCTCACCACTCCGTTATTCAACCTATTGAGAACATTTCGTGAGTAAAAGCAACACTTTAATAAAAGTGGAAGGGTGCGACTTGTGGATGGCTGCTTATGTGGATGATGTTGATTCTCTCCAATTGGGCCAACAGTTATGGTTTGAATGTCAATTCACCTAAAACTGAAATGGTATTTGGGTCCTATTTTGAAACGTATAATGTAGAACCCTAATGTATTGGTAGCTTCTAAATAATAATAATTAAAGGAATCGATGTCGTACTCTTGCCCTATGCCTTTGCTCAGATTTTACCGAGTTGCGTGAAACTCGGTGTGTGCCATCTTCACCGTGTTCTTAGCAATAAAGTTTATGCATGACTTCTCTGAAATGCCAGAAGAAGTCCAACTTTCGCATTATGTTCAACGTCAGTTTCGCTTCATTCGAAAGGTATTGGATTATCTCTCTACCAAAATATATTTAAAGGGCTTTTCTTAAACCAGAGAAAATTTATTTGAAAGATATGTAGATCTTTGATTTGGAATGAGACAAACTGAAAACTACAAGAAGGCACAAAATTTTCAAAACGATAATTCTGAAATTCATATTACGGTTACCTAACTTTTACAATTATTCTTACTATTAATTTTTAGAATTTTTAATTTTAAATGCATATGGGTAAAACATTATATTTAACGAAATGGCTTACCGAGTTCCGTTCCAGATGGCCATATTCAAAATCATTTAAGAATACTATTTCCATCCAACATATCCAATCCCATTTTAATTAATTAATCCGAATTCAATAAAATTTAAATAAACTTTCATACGATGAATTGTCCACATGATAAATAGTGTCCACGGTAAATTTTGTCCACGATAAACTGTTCTACGGTTAATTGTTCACGTTAAATTGTAACACTATAAATTGTTTACGATTAAGCGGCCCCCACCCAATGTAACTTCTAGCTATGAAGGACACACTACTCACCATTTCTGACTCAAAAATACACGAGTTCACAATGGATACGATAAACTTATGTCAATTCGTTCACTTATATTATTAAAATAAAACTTCAACAATACAATAAACAACTTATATTCATTATAGTAAGATTGGAGTAAAAGAAATCCATCCATAACTCGTTGCCATTTAGACAGTGAGTAATTTCTGTATTAGCAAAAAAACTGAGATAGCCAATTTTCACAAGCCTGGAGTGTTTATCATGGACAAAAAGAGATGATAATCGCTTGGTGCCAGGTTCGGACTATAAGATGGGTTCATAATAACCTCCCGACTAAGCTCCCAGAGCTTCTGAAGGCTCATGATGAACGCAAGAGGTTGTTCTGGTGGAACACGATGCTTCTCCTATCAATGTCTTCAGGCTAATTCTGGCTGCTTATAGTCAATTGCTGCCTTCAGCCAGTCCAATTGTTGGCAATAGAGGTCCGAATTGAGCGTTCGGCCATTGGTCACTAGCTCATAGTAGATGATTCCCTTTCAATCTCACCAAACACACAGCAAAACCTTTTCCTTCTCGTCAATCCTGGTTTGGCACCGTGTGGGTTATTTCGCCGGCCTCCGACCATGATCGTTCCACTTGACATTGTCGTATGTGACCCAATTTTCGTAGCTAGTCACCGTCTGCTTTAGAAATGGCGTGATTTCGTTCCGTTTGGCAAAGGATTCGCAGATGGAAACCCCAAGTTCATCAAGAATTTTTGAGGCATCCAAACATCGATGTTCTTTTTGAAGACTTTAAAGCCATCTAGCGAAACAATAATGGATTCCTTTTTTCCATTATTTAAGATAAATTTAAAATTTATAAACTTAGTTCCTCATAAATAAATCGATTCTCTTTTTATAATTTGGTACATAATATAATAATAATAATGAAATCTATATACGACGGTTGTCTGCAAAGTTTCCGACCCCAACATGAAGATGGCAGCACTCGTCAACGAAAGTGAGAGAGTGTGTTTGGGCATGCCGTTAAAAGTACTCACCGAATTATCAATCGTTTTGGACCCAGAGTTGTTTACCAACCGTTGGAGTGAATTCATGTTAGTGTTTTTGTGAAAATGGAAAAAATTGAGTATCGTGCTGTCATTACATGTTTATTTTTGAAAGACAATACAAATCAAAGACGAGTTGGATGCCGTGTGGGCTCTGCACCATCATTTTCTAGTATATTATAACACATTACCCACCCCTTACTCCCCCCCACCTCCATATATCAGTTTTTCTGGTACGGAAACCTCCTACAACGCGATATATATGTTCCTGAAAATTGCCGCTTTATAAGAAATCGCGCTGTAGGAGACATGCACTGGATACAGAAATCGAAGTTATGTTCCAAATTACAAAAACTGGTTTTTGATAGTTTTTGTATCAAATATATATTCCACTTGTTTAATTAATAATAAAATACAAAATAAATTATTTCAGGTACAAATAAATAAAATAATACATTAATAAATTCATAAAATAAAAAATTTCAAATTGTAAAAAGATAAAAATTAATTTCTACTCCCTTAATACGATTGTTCCGCGGAAACGCTTTTCTTATGGTATAACATCGCTGTCTGAACTTGGTTCAAGAACCCCCTCCGATTAGTCTCTTAATTCAACAGTCGGCGTATGTTGTAGGCCGATAGGCACTTATGAAAATTATTTTTAAATAGTTTTGCTCTCTGTGCTATACAGGGTGTTTATCTAAAGAGAAATCTTTCAATTTCGAATTTCTGCTCCCAGACCAAACCTTCTTTAACATTCTTCCGTGTTATGTTTTTTTTTTGTTTCATCGGATGCAACTTCGGAGCTATCTTTATCTTATTTTAAAGGATCAATGGTTACAGTAACTAAATCAGCTTCAGTAATTTCTTTTTCTTATACTAAACGTAAAATGTCATTAATTGATATCTCATCGAATCCTTCACCACCAACTTTATGCGCTAAATCAACTATCATGTATTATGATCTTGAATTGGTTGAAATTCTCCTTCTGAACTCATCAAGCCTGGCAATAAAAATTTCCAGCAAGCGCTTAGAGTGGAAGGTCGCATTTCTTTAAGTGATGGTGCAATCATTTCCACACATGATCTTAACATCTTAGCTTACCCGATCCTTGACAGCTTTACATACCCTTGTTCAAGAACAATTTTTGACAATTCTGGAGGATATTTCTCAGCTGCCTCAGTACCAGCAAATGCTTCCTCCTCCTATAATTTTTACGTTGTGAAGACCATGATATTTTTTAAATTTCTTAAACCATGAACCTGCTGGCAACAAACTAATGGCTGCTTTCGTCTGCACGAAGGTATAGTTTATTTCAAATGATTAAATAATTTTAGTGCTATTTTTATCTAAAGGTAGTCGTTTTTTATCATGACCCCAATCCAAAAAATAAGTGATTTTTCCATCTTCTCGATTATGGTTGCTCTTAGATGAGCAGGAATTTTGGCCAGAACAGACGTACCCGATTCAACAGACTTTGTAATTCTCCTTACATTTAATTTGATCGATCATAAAACGAAACCAATTTTATTATACATTCGGAGTGATTATCGAGCCGAAAGTTCATCGGAACTATCGTTAAAATTTGTCTTCTTAGATTTCTTGAAGCTGACAGATTGTTTATTTAAATTTTCGCCATAATTCGCATTAGCTGCTTCTTAACATGTTTCAGTTGTTTTGAAAAAATAACAATCTAGCCAGTTTTGCTTTGCTGGTTTCTTAGATTCTCGATACAACTCCTTACAGCACAGAAGGGTATTTTCAATTTGTCTCGATACTTTAAAGCTTCCATTCTCGGAAAATATCTCCATATGGCTTCTTCTATAAAAGAAAAGGCTTTTGCCATTTCATTTATAGTCAAAATGGCTGGAACTTCATGTTTAGGGGAGTTTTCTGTCCGTCGTATCGGTGGTGTCTTTTACATTAATAATTCTTTATTGGAATTGTCTTCATCAGCACATTCTAAGATTTTATTTAGAATTTCTAATGTTCTAATATTCTATCATTAACTGCCTTGAATCCCGAAGCTGATTTCTCCTTTTTAGAGATAAAAGCCTTTGCTGGCATTCCCTTCCAGAAAAGCCTCGTCTCTTCGACATTGTACACCTGTTGTAATGGTAATGTGTAATCACCGGATTATATAATTATTAAAAATTCTTGTGGATACTTTATCGCTCGTTTGACATCTGCACTAGCGGCTTCACCATATGGATTCAGCGTGTTGAGCTGTCAAATCTGCGTGAATTTGTCTTGCCGTCTTTTGAATAACAATCGTGCTTAATGGTAGGTTTCTGGTAGTTTGATGGTTGATCCATACACTAAGCATCCACTTCATCTTCTCCATAAACTCACTTCTCTGCCTTGGCAAGGTCTCGAATTTTGACAATTTCATTATTTTATTCGCCCGGGTCAAACCGTCTCAAAACATCTAGCTTTACCTCTATTGTGATTGATTGACGGGCTTTTTTCATAAACTTTTTGTCTGTACTTGCTGTTCACGTTTCTTTCATTTTGGAGAGTAATTTAAATACAATTTTTTTTAAAAAATTGTATGGAGCATAAATAAATCAGCATCGCGCTGTTCTAAATATAAACTTATACTGAACCTTAAATCCATTTTATATGTATTTTGGGATTCCCCGTATAAACAAACATACATAAACTGTACTAAAAATGTTGAACAAAAAATGATGAAAGCAAAATTAAAAAAAATATTTTGTCCGTAATTGCGAATATTGCAGCCATATATCGAAATTTTTGGTCTTAATTTACTATGTCGTAAAGCGTAAAAGATATTCCTTTTATTAGGGTGTGTAACGAAATTCCGGTTATCAAAATCCCAGTTTATCAAAATTCCGATTTGTATAAAAAAAACGATTTTTAGGAAATCCTGGTTTGAATCTTTAAAATTTGGCATGTTGGAAAATGGGATTCTTAAATGATTTGTTGATAAAAGTCAAAAATCAGCTTACGATAAAGTTCTCGAAAATGGCTAATATAGGGATGGAATTTGGATGGAGGACTAAATCCTGTGAGAGTTATCGAAGCCGTCAGCCTCTACAATTATTGCATCTCAAAATGTTGCAATTACAAAATGTGCCAAGTACTAAATCTTGCAATTACAAAACTTTATTAATTATTTTGTGCAATTAGAACAAGAATAAAAGAAACCGGGATTTTGCAAACCGGGATTTCGTAGTACATCCCTTTTATTATTGTAGTTTTTATTGGTTATTACAACTTTTACTTTTATTTATTGCTCAACCTAAGAAATTACTTAAAAAGTCAAAATAGGTTGTTTCGGTTAACCTTAACAATATACTTTTTAAAGAAGGTTCGATATCGCTTTTCATCTTGTTTCACTCAGGTACGCCATTCTATAATGTTCCTTTTCAATCTCTTTGACAGCTCAACGATTTTCCTCCAAATTTTAATAAGTCATCGGCTATACAATTCATATTCGCATTCATTGATAACTACCGAATGCTGTGGTCATTGTGCTACTTTGCACCAGTTGTCGATCTTCATGTACTCAGATGTGCACTTCTACACTCCATATGGTCGTTTCCTCGGAATGTGTCATGAATATGATTTAAGAAAATATAAACTCATGATTAGTACAGTTGTTTTAATACGATTCGCCGTTTTATAGCATTAACCCCCCACATTCATTGTATCATTTTCAAAAATGCATCAAAATTATTATTTGTATATTAGATGAGTTGCGAGGAGGGGAAAATTGGAAAAAAGTAATGGGCCTGATTCTCGGGACATAAAATTCCTGTTATGTTATTTAATTTCCCCACTTCCCAGAGTTTGTATTGAAAAAACAAAAATAACATAACATAAAATTTTAGATCTCGGAATCGACCCCAATGAATGGTCAGTGGCCCTATTCTGGTAATTCCCTGGGAAAAATCAGTTTTTTCTAGCCTACTAAGAAAAAAAGTTTGATGTAAATATTTGTAAATTGGAAATAATTCTTCCATAACGAAATTATCAGGGACAGTTATTTTCAATTTTATTTTATTTTCAAAAAAATTACCACTAACTTTTTGCCTTAGTATGCCAGAAAAAAATTATCTAAATCGAATTTATATGTAAATTCTTTCCCCAATTCCCTATTTCCGGGGAATTACCAGAGTATCGATTTTGTACCAAAAAATCGAGCGCGAGCTGGCGAGGTGAACAATAATTTGTGTACATATACACTGTATAATATACAATTTTACATTTGTATTGTATTTTTTTCCCATGTGTCTGAGCATTTTGTACGTCAATTTTTCAAAGGCAAGTAGAAAAATAAAAAGTTTCGGTTTAACCGGTTGAATATTTATGATGATGACGTATACCTCACCTCGTCTATTCGCTTGCTTTTGAGCAGTGGAACCGATTGTTTGCTATGTGATTTGATTTTTCATTTTCAAATATTTAAACAATACAAAATAACGCGCATGCACTCAAGCAAACCAATATTAATGAAATAACCACTACTATGATTTTCCGGTTTGCTCACCTCGCGCTTTCATTTTTGGTACAAAATCGACACTCAGAATGGGGCCACAGTTTAGTATTTTTGGGAATTTAGGAAAGATATCAGAAATATTGAAGGAATCAGGAACGTGTATAAAGTTTAACCTTTGGAGTAAGAAGGAAGCGTTCCATCTTAAAATGGTTCCATTATCAAGGAAATCATTTAATTTTGCTGCTTACTAACAGAAACAGTAACTTTGCTTACATTCTCTAAATTGTCGATACAACCCCGTATTTTAATGAATTAATCAAAATATTTCACGCCAAATTTTGGATAAAGTTATATAGCAGAAGTAATATCTAGTTTCGATCAGGCCATGACGACTTAATATTGCAACAAAATGATCACACTTTGTGTTCTTATATGTAGAACACCCGAGTATCAGTAACTCTAGCGATTTAATTATGACGAAATGAGCTCAAAAGGCTGAAATTCACATTGTATTGTTAATAAAGCTTACTTTAACAAGCATCGGAACCAGGCGTTAAAATTGTCCTGAGTTCGTAGCAGATATTCAAATAAAACTGCATAAGGTCAGCACGTTTTAGGATACCCTATACGAGTATGTTGAAACTAGAGAGCTTTTTAAATATTTTTTTTCTACTTTATGTGTTAGTTTACCATTATAAAATCGAAAGCTTTTTATTTTTATTTTGAACTTGTTGTTTCCTAATCTAAAACATATATCAGTTTAATCAAATACAAACAAACAAGTAGAATTTTTCTTGCTATACTAAATGGTGGAAATGGAAAATCAATTTGTACACATGACACACAGCCGCACACATACAAACACAAAATAAGAGGAAAAGTTAATTGAAAGGATTTTTATTTTTGCTTGTTTGCTTGCTTTGTGTTCATCTGTAAGATATTTATATATATGGTATATGGATTATGTACGCAGACAAGATGGAAAATATGTATATATGGTATTTATAATACGAGAGTATTTCTTATTTTTACCAGCAAAGGAAAAAAAACGGAAATATATTCATCCGGAACATAATAAAATTATAATCAAATGCAAATCACGTTCAATATTTTTATTTCTTTGCAAAATTTACATTTTTTACACTCTTGCAAACTAAAATAAAACTTAAAATATTTATACGTAGCTGGATGTGTAGTCTTCTTCTTACGTAAGACTTGTTCCTTACTTACTAGCTACATGGATGATTTCTACGTTTTCTGTTCTTTATACAAATCCAAAAATTGTATTTGCATATTTCTTTTTGTTTCAATTTTGGATATTTCGTTCTTAAAACATGTTGTTAGATTTGTTCGAATTAAATTAAAATGTGATGTGTGTGTACATACGATGCACTGGTGTACGAGGTTAAAAAGAAGAAAATTTTTTACTAATTCGATAAATCTTTTAAAAAATTGCTTTAATTTGAAACTATATATTTATGCAATCAAAGTGAACTTTTGAACGAAAAGTACCTACACAAATTAACATAAAGTTTAACTACTAAAAAGAGGTGCATATATTGGGATCTAATATGATCATACTGGCCGATTAATAGTATCTCATAGATAGTTGCCAGTGTGTGGCTTATGTCATCTATTAGTGGTCGAATAGAGCTGTTCAAAACAGTGAACTGCATTAAAATAAAAAAATGGGGTGACTCCCCACAAGTTTTAAGGTGCCAAATTTTTGAAAAATTCAATTATTTGTCAAAATACTTGATAACTATGGCCGATTCCAGAAAGATATGTTACCCATACATGGTAACATCTCTGAGATTCCTCGAATCGGCCATAATGTAGCAAGTAATTTGACGAATATTTAAATTTTAAAAAAATTTAGTGCCTTAAAACTTTTGTGTTTTGAATAGCAAACAAAATTAGAACAAAATTTAAGGAATGGCGTCACCACCATTATTTTTTGTTTTTAATATGAAACAATATTGACTTGAAGCATTGGTTTCACAAAAACTGCAAGCTCTAGTTAATTCGAAGTTTTTAACACAGCTCTATGTTGGGCGCGATTTTTTCATGACCAACAGTTCTACAGACTGGGTCTACTACAAGGTAGTCCTCAAAATGGCAAAACTCTTGGCGCTAAAGTTAACCCCTGGATGTTTTAATATGTTTACGTTTCCTATATACAGGGGTTAGTTGAAGTTTCAACGTAAAATACTAGCTTTGTGTCCTGTCACTCCGAGTTATCTGTAACGACTGAACCATAACTTTCGTAGAATATTTGGAACTGCTGGTATCTCGGCGTCGGTTTCTAATTAACAGTACTAACATCCTCTGGGCAATTAAGGCCTGTCACAATTCTAGTAAATTGACTTTGGAAATGTATGCCAAAGACGAGAAAATCCTCGTATTGCAATCCCGAAAGTCTAAGACCAGACCAATAAGCCACACATTTACGAAAGACAGACAAATCTTCACATTAAAAATTCAATCGAAAGAAATTGGCTATCGAAATCTAGTCACGCGAATTTTAAAAGATAATCTGTAGACTATCTCACCACTCCGTTATTCAACCTATTGAGAACATTTCGTGAGTAAAAGCAACACTTTAATAAAAGTGGAAGGGTGCGACTTGTGGATGGCTGCTTATGTGGATGATGTTGATTCTCTCCAATTGGGCCAACAGTTATGGTTTGAATGTCAATTCACCTAAAACTGAAATGGTATTTGGGTCCTATTTTGAAACGTATAATGTAGAACCCTAATGTATTGGTAGCTTCTAAATAATAATAATTAAAGGAATCGATGTCGTACTCTTGCCCTATGCCTTTGCTCAGATTTTACCGAGTTGCGTGAAACTCGGTGTGTGCCATCTTCACCGTGTTCTTAGCAATAAAGTTTATGCATGACTTCTCTGAAATGCCAGAAGAAGTCCAACTTTCGCATTATGTTCAACGTCAGTTTCGCTTCATTCGAAAGGTATTGGATTATCTCTCTACCAAAATATATTTAAAGGGCTTTTCTTAAACCAGAGAAAATTTATTTGAAAGATATGTAGATCTTTGATTTGGAATGAGACAAACTGAAAACTACAAGAAGGCACAGAATTTTCTTTACTCTGTTGTTAATCAACCCAATAACATAAATATATCATCTGTTTATGCTAACACCTGTTAGACTACCAATAAAAATGTCAATGAAGTTTATCCTAAATTAATCCTAAACTGTAAAAATGGCGGTTAGTACTATTTTAGGAAAAACTTCACACTTCTACTGAGAAGTATGAAGTTTATACTATAATTCAAAATAAAACAAAATGTGAAGGTGTTTAGTGATTTGCGAACATTTAGATTTTATTGTGATTTTTTTCATTTTTTTCCTAAATAATTTACATTTTTCTTAACTTAATTTAAATTTTCTGATTTGTTCGTGTCGTCTTCGGGTTCTTCTTCCTCTTGCAAATTCCAACAAATTTCACCCGAGAGTGCATCTAGCTTTTTGCCGCTGTACCAATGTTCGAGCCTTGCCGTCACTTGGTGAAAACGCTCGCCTTGCTCATCGGATTCGGCTGGTGATTGTTCGGCGAACTTTTCCACACGACAATGCAAAAAATGTATTTTCAGTGACATTCTAACGTTTATATTATGAAAAGCTGTCAGCATATTTTCAATATATCTGCGCCAATCATCGGCTCGGTTAATTCCGAGAACATTCTTAATAACTTCTTTTACATATTTCCATGCCACAACCTCTCGTTCACTAAGAGCATTTTCAAATGCATCATCTTTCATCAGACGACGAATATCTGGTCCATTAAGTATTCCTGTAATAAAAACAAGATCTGAGATGAAATTTCATTTGATCAAAACTTAGATTCGGGTAGATTTAAACACCAACCTTCTTTTATTTTCATTCCACTTAACCGTGGAAAAATGCGACGCAATTCGACGAACGCATTTCCATCTGGATTCAGCGCTTTTATAAAATGTTTAACTACTCCAAGCTTGATATGAAGTGGTGGTAGCAATATTTTTTTAATTGGCACTAGTGGAGCCTCAACGATGCTGTCGTATCGCAATCTAATGTTCTCACGTAAAGCCCAGTTCCGTTCGTTGTATTGGTCGCCTTTAAAACGAGTATCCCATAAGCACATAAAACCCATGTTTTTAGTGTAACCCAATTGCATGCCACTTAAAAGAGCTATCACTTTTAAATCTGCACAAACTTTCCATTGATGGTCATTGTATTTAATCAAATCGATGATTTTTTTCATTGATGCATAGGTTTCCTTTGTGTTTGTGCTGAGTGCAATTGGAATGGAATTCTTTGAGTTGGTAACGTGAATGAGAACTGCCTTCAAGCTGCTTTTAGAGGAATCGATGAACAATCGCCAATCTTCAGGATTATATGCATTGTGCATTGTGGATACCAAACCTCGGATATCAGTGCAAAAAGCGAGTGAATTATTCTCAATTGATTTGAAAAAATTCGTAAAATGACGATGACGATTTATTGCTCTATATCCGAATATTTGGAGCCAAAATGTTCACTTGTTTTAAATCCTTTGACAAAAGAATGGCTTGCCGCTGAGATAGTTTCAGGCGTCGTACCATAATATCCAAACGACTTTGCGAGATTTCAATGTGATTGCATGGCGCAGTGACATTTGATGGTTGATATATTGATGCAGATGTTTCACCGGTTTCACCTGATTCAAATGTTGTTGGTAAATAATCCTCGGTTGGGTTTGACCTTTCCGGAACAGGCATTTCATCTGAATGCGGCAGCGGTAGATGTGTATTTCTCGTTGCAGTGTATGTCAAAGAACCACTTTGGTTCTGTTTGTACCGAGAATATAATTCATGCACCCATAACATTGAACTGCATCATGTCCTTGTGGATCGACCCATATCATCGGGACACCAAATGGCATTGCGGCTCCAGTGTTTTGCCATCTATGCAGATGGAAAATGCATGTTGTACAAACAAAAGACGGCGTCCAATTTACACCACTAATAACAGTGAAAAGTATAGTCGATATAAATCAGCGGTTTCATCACTTATTTTGCGGCGATTGCTCATAATTGTAAATTTTCCACACACATAACAAAAGCACTTAAGTTTAAATCACCTATCCATATTATTTATTTCACCAGATTCACAAGACGATTTTCACTTTATTTTTTGTATTCTTTTGTCAATTTATATATTTAGATGAATAACTTTTTATTTTTAATTTTATATTACAGTTTTTAGTTCTTACTTCTTGTTCCAATTTTTTAACTTTTTTAGAAATATCAATTTCGAGAATAATCTCTTCTTCGGTTTATTTTCTGCTACTGTTACATAATCTATTTTGAAGCTCTTTATATACTGTAGCTAAGGCGCTGCTGTTTGGTACCTGCTTTGTTTTTAAGTTATGGAGGTCGTAAATTTTATTGGGGTTTTGTGTTGATTTTGTCGCGAAGTAAATTGTGGGTGTTTTTGTTTTTGTATATTTTCAGGGTGTGAATTTTGACCGTAATTCGTATACGTGCAGAATACAAATGTCTCATGACTCATGAGTCAAATTGGGACACCTGTCTAATTTCAGTCCTTTTTTGATTCTGTGCAAAATGGTTACATTTTTATTGAATTTAGTGTATGGTTTTCAGTTTTTATGTGTTGTACGAAACTTGATTTTATGTACTTGTGATGTGTTCTTTGTATCTTATCTGAGATGAGTGTCTTGTTTGGCCTAAATATGCCGAATTCCAGTTGTATTTAGCCTTACCTGTGCACCTATGTTTCTCGAAACGGCAAGGTGGAGCCGGAGTCTTCTGTGAGAAGCTTTTGCCAAAACTGACAAGACCCTGCCTTTTTGGGGAACATGCGAGAAGGCTGGGTCTACAGACGAATGATTTTGTAGAAGTTGCATGGACGAAAAGGAAGAAGAGACTTTAGATAACTTCCTATGCTCGTGTCCGGCACTATCATACAGAAGGCATAAGTATTTGGGCGTGTCCAGTGTGACCAGCCTTTCAGAACTCGCTGAATGTGGAGTGCGAGATATTTTACGGTACGTACGTAGCTCCGAATGGTTTTGAACAGGGGTAAAGGGAAAATAGGTTCCTGTGGTATCACAACGGGGCACTCCTGGTCTAATTGTGCGGAAGTGCCACTCCAAGCTCACCTTGGCCTAAGTAAAACACACATATATGGAAAAATAACACAAAAAAGTGAATGTAGATGTCGTTTTTGGTCTTGATATGTTCAGCAAAGCTGTTGGTCTTGGCTTGCGCAACAACTTTGCTGAACATATCAAGGTCGAAAAACGACATCTACAATCACATTTTCACATTTTTGTGTTATTTTATTTTTTTGCGTTTCAAAAAATAAAATAACACAAAAATGTGATTGTAGATGTCGTTTTTCGGCCTTGATATGTTCAGCAAAGTTGTTGGTCTTGGCTTGCGCAACAACTTTGCTGAAGAAAGCATAACGAAAGGAGCTATCAACGTGAATATGAGTGTATATTTTGACAAATATTTGTCTCAGAGGCAAAATATGTCGAAAGCGATATTTCAAAAATGGGGACTAACTTTGAAATGGGACTAGCACCAATGAATTCGGCATAGTCGAATTAGGTTTACCCCCCGGGTGCCCAGCTTGTCACGCAAAAAAAGTTTGAAATTAAAGCACAGTGAATTATTTTTCTGGCTAGAAAAATAATTTCGGGATGAAACTCACATTTTGATAATTTTTTATAGTTTTTTTCGGGCTGACATTTGAATTTATCATTGAAACACACCACACAAAAAAGTGTTTTCGGTATGGTTTTTTCGGGCCAAATTAACAGATATTCGTATGTCCCGAGATATCTCGGGTTTGGTCCTTAAGAAGTTAAATAATTATACTATTTAAGAAAATGGTAGAGAAATACTATAGATTTAAACTTATAAACTTTTTTGATACTTAAAAAAAAACAAACATATATAATAATTGAAAGACTTACCAATCAACCACCGGAGCGCTTTGGAACGTTGAGGTAGTTCTGAATAACCTAGACTCGTAAAACTAAACCTAGAATTTCTTTACACAAAAAGAAAATTTCACTACCAGAAAAATTTATATTTTGCTCTCGTTTTCATTTTTTTTTTCAACCGAAAACTATAAATTATGTACATATATATGTATATGTTTACCCGATACTAGAGGTCCTGATCTTAGATTTAATTTTTATAACACTTTTTTTTTTTTTTTTTTTTTTTTTTTTTTTTTATTTACAATAAAATAATATTACAATAAAATTATAATGTCAATTCCCCAATGGATTTACTGTCCTTTAAAGGGAAATTAACATTATAATAAACATATTTCTCATACATGTGTCAGATACATATATGCATTTCCAAGTTATACAATTTACAAAATGTAATTATTTACCAATTCTCTATAATAGATTTTTAATTGTTTCTTGAATTGATGAATATTCATTACGGTTTTCAATGACTCAGGCAATTTGTTGTAAGTTTGGGGACCGGAAAATCGGATTGATCTGCGTCCAAATTCGTTTCACTTTAGAGTAGACGACTGATATATAACTACAATCAATGATTCGCTTGTTGGGCGATTTTTTTTTTAATTTTTTGTAATTACTACTTTTGGATTAATAATTTTATAAACTCCGCACAACACGTGCGGCGCTCGTCCTTGGGCCTTATCCAATACGGTTATAAAATGTGGTCTCAATCCACGGTTATATTTTGATGTGGTTGTTTGGTGGCCGTTATGTATTTATAAATTTCCGTTTATTAATACGGCCTTGCCAATCGCAATTCTATAGAAGGTAACACATTTTTTTTAAGTTTGATTAAAACAAAATGTTAACAAATAACTGGTCGTTATATTCCGATTGGCAATAAAGGTGGACCACACTTAAATGTAAGTCCCTAATCGATTTATACTGGCACCTTATTTTTCTTTAACTAAATTGGTTAATCAAACCACTTGTCAAACAACAATAATCACTATATGAAGTAGACAAATACTCCACCGCATGCAATTACCAAATGAATAAAGTTGCAGTTTTTTTCAAGCAAATATATACCCGGACGAATAAGGTAGTCAAGATGAACGAGACAACCACATTCGAACGTTTTTGCCACTACAGTCGACCAAACAACATTTCCCGTTGAAATACTTTTATATAGCCTTCTTGTAGGGGCATAATGAAAAACCGGTAAGTGGTGTAACCGCTTTTCTTTGCGTGAACATTTAGGAATTGCAAGTAAAGAAAGCCGTTTGTTACAATATCTGAGCCAATAACGAACTCCCTCCAGAGTGGATTGAAACTTTTCATGTTCTCAAACCAAAGATAAAGCAGCCAAAGGATGTAAATGATTATCGTAGAATAACTTTGTGAACACGTTCCTCGAAAACAGTTACTGTAATAAAGTCGGGTGTTTTAAATTGTAGGGCGGGCTAATTTGGTCAGTGCAGGTTTAAAGCACTGAATCATCACCGACCCGAGTCGGTAGCACTCCATGAATTTTTAAATTAATGTTATTCTGATATGTTTCTGCTTTTAACAAAAGTGTTACAAAAGCCTCCCTATGACTACCCTGGGTTTATATTTTGATGACAGTGTGGAACATTTTCATTCCTGATAGAGGTAATGCCTTTCTATTCTATTTTGAAGTGCAATAATTCTATTGAGAGAGAAATTGGTTCGAATTTTACCATACAGGAACATCACGTAACTATCTTTTCTACATTTAGAACTTTCAATAACAATCTTTTTTGAGATATTATATAGTTAGACCTTAGGGCACCAAAACAAATCCAATCAATAAAATTTAAAATCAAAAAAATATGCTTAAGGAATTCAATCATAAATAATAATCAAAATACATCAACTTACAGATAATCATAGATAGACGTTTACCAAAAAATACTTAAATCGATAAATAAATAAAATTGTTTTAAAATAATAATTTTCCAATATCCAATTCAATTTCCCTCAATCACAAAAATTTTATTAAATAAGACATTTTTTGTCATTGTTTTATACTTTTCAATTTCTTAAAATATAGCAACAACTACACAAACTTAAGATAACAAAAATAAAAATTAAAAATCAATTTTTATCAATTAAATGTATAAATTGAAAATCATAAAAAATATATTATTATTGCATCAATCAATGTATAATAAAAAATAAATTTATTATATTTTGTTATTTTATTGTTATTTTTTGGAAAATTGAAAATAATCAGAAAAATTTTCTGCAATGAAAAATAATATTTATTTTTATTTGACATGATTGAATGATATATCGATGAGCGCCGTTAGTGTATGTACCAGTGGTATAAATTTGAATTTGCTGGCGCGGGTTCCTAGCTGCAGCAAGTGTTCGAACTTACGATATACTGTATATACTCGTATATAGTGGGCGAGAAATAATAAAGACATTTAAAATTTTATTTTATTTGACACACAAATATTTTGGCATGGAATAGACATGGAAAGCATTACATAAAAAATTTAAGTAATTCTCTAGCATAGAGTGAACAAAAATATAAATAGAGACATAAAAATTGTATCACAAAAATTTGCTTACTTATTTATGTAACATGAAAAGTATCATGTACATTCCGGCTGGCAACCAAAAAAAAAATAAATAAAAAACCGAAATTTACAGAAAACTAGAGGGAACACATATTATGTCTTTCAGTTATTTCTTCATCTCTAAAACATCATATTTTTGTGTGTTGGGTTTACCAACCAAGAAATATAAAATTCTTTTACCAGATATACATATTTTGTTTTTGTGTCTTTGTCAAATAAAAATTCCTACACATAAAATTGCACAAGAGGGTTGATTACTCGTTATTTCTTCGTTCGAGTTATATACATACTACGGGTAATGTACATACATACATACATATATTTTGTGCCAGGAGTTGGAAAAGATGAATAGTACGAAAGTGAAACAATTCCATTTATTTTTATTTTTTTAACATTTTCTTTTCCATATATACCGTTTGGTTGGTAATTTTTACTTATTCATATTCATTCCATAAGTGTATTTTAATATGTACCGTATCATGTAGATATTCTTCTACATATGTCCTAGATCTTCTGCATAATTCAACTTTGTCCTATAGCATTCCTCATGTGACATTAATGTGAAATTGGGATCAACATTTTTGTACACCTCGACTATGATTAATTATGCGATATACATACAACAGAACCTTGTAAATCATGTATCGTTACTTAATATGGAATTCAATAGATTCATCTCCCCATCCTTCGCATCTGATATAGCAGGAAGTTTTCGTTTTTAATTTGGCTAAAAAATCACGTACGAGGACAAGAACATACTCGTATCTGTGCCGCACAACAAAGAATACCGAACGCGAAAATATGAATTATTGAAAAACATCAAATCATTGCAAAAATAATACACAAACAGGAAAATTCATCCTCCATAAGTTTTTTTATTATCCTTTATATGTTTGTATTGTGTATATATTTATATGATCTGGTATGCTGTTTTTAAAGGGGGGTAAAATGGAACACAGGGAAAAATAACAAAAACAAAGTCAATAAACTTCTTTGTATTTTTCCCATATCCATATTCCAGTGTTTTTTTTACTTCTTCCTTAACAGACTTTTCTAAGACATTTTTTTTAACTACTGTTGTTTGCTGAATTGAAACATGAATAACACAGATAAGAAATAAGGGGGATGTAGATTATCATAAATTGCATAGGAATTACTCTGTGTTTTTTATTGTACTTGCAGTTTTCCGTTTGAATATTTTTTTTTAAGATGTATATTTTTGCTCTCTGCTCCTTTCCGAAACGTGTAACCGTATATTGCAGAGCAATGTACTTGTACATGGAAATTGAATAGAATAATGAGGATTTTTTATTTAAGACTTTTTAATGGAGCCGTATATGTATTTAAAATACGGTACTATTTCAAAATAAATATTGGCCAGTCACCGTATCCTCACGGTACAATTTGTAAAGTACATTACGCACGTATCAAAATGTTTTTACAAACAAGACTTTGGGAAGAAAACATGTAGAAAATTGTTTTGTTAATTTTTTGGAGTAGTTAGATTGTTGCCTTTGATTGCGAAAAATTATTAATAGCAGGACTGATATAATTGTCAACGTATTCAGATATTTCAAATATTACAATATTATATTATTGTAGTGACATTTGCAGTGTTTTACTGACCCGCGGATCACGTGGTACTCTTTGTAACTGCTTTGCTCGTCTGAGGGGGTTTCTTTTGTTTTACCAGTCTCGAATAAATCCAGCATACAAGTACCAGAAACTTAAAACGAATTAAGAAAGATAACTCCAGTCATCACGCCATAATAATCGCAATTAATAATCATAATTAATCCATGTTTACCAAAACTAACACTAGAAAATCAAAAAAAAATCGCGCTTGTTAAAATACTCTATATACTCATTATTTTCAGCTGCTATGCAGTGAATAAAGCCCGAAATGTACACGTCCAAGTTCCATTATTGATTAGGGGAAAGGCTTAAAGGCTTATTCACGTTAACCGATCTGGGTTTTGTTTAATTTTCACAAGCACTATGAATCAACCATTAATCTAAATTTTATATGCATAGTAAGAAAATATTAATTTTAGAAAACAAAATGTCCGAATAAAACATTCGGCAATATCCAATACTGGTAAAGAAAATATTAATCTAAGAATAAACGATACAGTAAATAATAGTTAGTAAACTAAAAATAAATTTCCAATTTCCAGTGGGCCTGGTTAAAACATTCCATATGCGTTACTCAATTCATTAAAATTCGTACAGTTTATGGTTGTTTTTTTTATTATGTATAATAATAAAAATCAACCCCCGGTCAACAAGAAAAATATTCGAGTACTTTAGAAAAGTTTCCGTTCATTCCGCTTAAAAAACCGTTAGACCGTAAGACATGCGTAATATATATTTTCACCATATGACTTATGTTTATACCCACCCTACTGCACTGCATATTTTTTTCTGACTCCAATTTTATCATTGAATGAAATATGTAATGGAATAAATAAAGGCGGAATTCCATTCCAAACCAGAAAGAGATAAAATCAAAAATCCCTATGTGTGTGAGCGGCGCAACAGTAAAAAATTGTATACTTAAAATTTTTGTTGTTGGCTCGATTTGGTTGCCATAAATATAAATAAAAAATACAAATCGAAGTATTTTTTATGGCAACCAAAATGAAAAATACCCCCCACTCTCAGCAAATTTTAGTTTAGTAATATTTTTATGGTGAGCACTTGGCTCATACATTGTATATGTTTGGTGGAGTGTAATATAAATCGCGTTTTCATTATAAATTTGTATTAATGTTCGAACTAAAATATTTTACAATATTTAATTTTTATTATTTATTCCGTATTACATAATTTTAATGCATGTGATATGTTTTAGGTTATGTTACAAACGCGGTCAAATATTCCCCTAACTTTTTTATAGGAAAGCGTTTTCTTAGTTTTTAATTATTGAAAGGAAATAATTAAAAAACATAATTAAATGATGCCTACAAATAATATTTAAGTTTTTTAGTAATGTAAAGATATAAATAAAATTGATTTAACAATAATTTTCATTTTTCAACTAATTTTTGTTATAATTTCGTAGTTGTCAAATATTCCCCTTAAAATTTCGCTATAAAATAAAAATACTCTGTCTCTGTCGGATTTTTGATATTATCTCTTTCTGGTTTTCTGCTAAAAAACAAAAGCCGCAGTAATGGAATTCCAGCTTAACGCACAACAAATTTACTTTTACTTGTATTTAATATACAGAGTGTCTCGAAATTGGACGATCGTACAAAGCAAGGTGATAGGGGAGCTCATTTGCAAAAGTTATTCCACGTTTACTGTTTTTAGTGAAATTACATGCGCACCCACCAAAAAATTAATTTAAAAAAGCACCAAGAGTTCTTTTGTTTGTTTTTTATTGCAATCTAGAAGAGTGTGCCTTTCTAATAAAATTATTTTTATAAACTGTTTATAGTGAGTGTTTTTTAATTCATTCCAAAGAAGGAATAGAAGAATAGAATACTGATCACGTGACCTTAAAATATTCCAAACAGAATGTAATAAAAAAACTATTTGGAAGGAATGGAATAGATATTTGACAGTCATTTTTTTAGTTGTCTATTATTTACAGTGTTGTGTATGTACTACATTAAAAAACAAACAATAACCCTTCAAAACAAAGAATATGGCGACTAAGATTAAAAATATTCCTTTCGTTCTACCTTTTCATCCAGTACGAAAAGAATACGTTCCGAACGTCTAGAATAAATAAAAAAATAACAAAAAAAAGGAATAGAAGGAATGGAATGAATAAAAAAACAAAATATGTCATGTTCGGAACGTCCGGAATATTTGGAATGAAAAAAAAAACACTCAGTATATTCTGTTAAATATAAACAATGGCTTTACAGTCTTTTTGTTTCCCAAATTTTTTTTTTTGATATTTAAGTGACGGCACCTGGTTAACAATGTACTACAGAAAGTTGACTCATTATCAGAAAAATATACGACACTATAGCAGATTTTAAAATGGTATCACACACCGGGCTATTCACAAGAAAATGTTTTTTTTTCAACTTTTTCCACAACGTATAGGTCGTATTTATTAAAAAAAGGACTTAACAAAATTTCGAGTTCTAAATAGAAATATGCCCGATGAGATCAATGTCAAAACGTCTGTCTTCTCAAACACGGAATGTCAAAACGTCCGTGTTCTGATTTAGTATGTCGATTGACTTTAGATTTTTGGCAAGGAATGCAAGTTTTGGACAAATATGCTGTATCGACGTTCATATTTGGCCAAAAATACGAGGGCAAATCAAAAAGTCTTGCAATATCATATGAAAAAAAAGAGTGAGTCTCACTCACTCAGCAATATTTTTATTTTTCGACATAATCTCCTTTAAGGTTTATACATTTGTCACATCGATCAATTAACTTGCCTAAACCCTCTAAAAAAAGATTTCTTTTGCTCCATAAAATATACATTTACAACAGACTGTACTTCATAGTCACTGGAAAATTTCCGGCCCTTAGTGTTTTTTTCAAATTGGGAAACAGAAAGTAGTCACTGGGTGCCAAGTCTGGACTGTACGGTGGATGCGGAATTTCCACGAAGCCGCAGTCCTTTAGTGCAGCTTGAGCAATATTAGCCTTGTGCACTGGTGCATTGTCGTGAAGAAGCAAGATTTTTTTCCTAACTTTCCTTGGCCGTTTTTCCTGGATCGCTTTTTTCAATTTTCGCAAAACCTCTGCGTAATATATGCCTGTGATTGTGGTTTTCGGTGGCATATAATCGATTATCAAAATTTTTTCAGCATCCTAAAAAACTGTTGCCACAACCTTACCAGCAGACGGTTGAGTTTTGAATTTCTTTGGTGGTGGTTCACTACGTTTAATCCAATGCATCGATTCTTGTTTGGATTGTGGATCCCAGTGATGAAATCATGTTTCATCGCCTGTTATTATGTTATCCAAGAAATTTTCTGGATCTTCTTTGTACATATCTAAAATCGCCTTTGAAGTTTGAACACGCATTTTTTTTTGTTCTGCATTCAACAAACGGGGAACCCATCGCGCACTTACTTTCGACATGTGAAGGTGGTCATGTAATATAGTATATGTGGTACCGTATGAAAGAGAGTCTCCACGCTAACCGCGGAACAGAAATACGCCGGTCCTCCAATACAATAGATTCGGCCAAAATTACGTTTTCATGGCTAATAGCATCTGCTGGCCGACCCGAGCGGTTGTCGTCTTCTAATGACTCCCGACCACTTTTGAATAGTTTTACCCACCTTGTTACTGTGGCATATGATGGTGCAGATTCGCCGTAAACTTTTTAAATATAGTTGAATATATAAATTGCATTTCGTCCATCTTTACAGAAAAATTTAATAACGGCGCGATATTCAATTTCATTTATTTTAAGAAAAATTCAAAACACGTCGAAGTTTCATCGCGACAAAAAATGGTTTTGAAACATATATTGTTGTCTCACTCACTCTTTTTTTTCATATGATATTGCAAGACTTTTTGATATACCCTCGTACTTTGATGCTATCAATTTTCGTGTTGCTCGTACTCTTGGGTGCGACATGCCGTGCAGCTTTTCAAATACCCTTTCACGCATTGTGTTAGGGATAAAAGGGCGCTTAATTGGAGTCGTCGATAATTCTCACCAAGTTGATAAACCTGGAACAAAATCAGGGATTTTTTCCAGTTTATATTTCGAGCTCATCGACTGTGATCATTTCTTCTTTATTAAGGTTTTTAGGTTCATCGTCTGAATTTTGTAATGAAACTAATTTTGTTTAGATTGTTAGTTGTGTGACAAATAGTTGACAATTAGTTTTCTTCGGTACGTGACAGTGTATCAACTACGGTGATGCTTTCACCTTTAACATATGTCATATCAGTTGTAAATTGTGAAATTTATGGAGCTGTGTTTGACGACATCGCTCTCGATGTCCGTATTGATACAGAGTGTTGATGCGTAGTATTTCATGTTCCATTTGATGTGCAAGGAGAGTAACTTGAATGAGAGCAACTTTGGTATTATTTAAAGACGCCTCACACTTAAATGGTCATGTGAATGGGTTTTTTAGCCATCTTGCTATTGCTGAGATGGTTGTGTATTGGTACATCTGTTCGGCTAAATGAGGCAAACGATGGTGATAATTACCCATGCCCACGAACCGTTCCAATTGCCTAATAGAAGCAGGTTGGGAAAAAGATTATATATGGCTGCAGTTCGATCTGCAGATGGTTTAATACCATCTCCACAAATTCACATTTGGAAGGTTTGATTGTTAAACCTGTTAGTCTAGCGAATAAAGAATGGAGCTGTTCTGATGTTGATATTTTTCTGCCATCTACCAAAATGTGGTCGATATAGACGTAAACGAAATCCAAACCTCTTGTATAACTTGTGTTCATAAGACGTCGAGAGGTCTAAGCAGCGTTTCGAAATCCGTATGGCGTCCTAGTGAACTGAAAGTGTTAAAATGGTACGGTAATGGCTGTTTTAAAAATATCTTGTGAGGCCACTGGTATTTGGTGGTAAGCTCGCAGAAGATCTGTTTTCGAGAAAACAGTACGACCCCTAAGGTTAACCTTGATAGAGTTCAGTCGACGATAATCTCCGCAGGGGCGCCAGTAATTGCTGTCGCGCTTTGGCTCTAAATGTAAAGGTGAAGCAGCGTTAGATGAACTTGATCTACACAAGCCAGGTTGCAACATATGTTCAAACTTAGTATTAGCAATTTTATGTTTTTTGAGTAATCGCGTAGTGACGTATTTGTGTGTAAGCGTCGTTTATTTCGTAGATCAACAACCAAACCGAACTTTATCAAAAAATCTGCGCCTATTACTGGTGCTGTTACCGAAGCACCAATAAATGGATGTCTAAATGCTCGGCACAACCCCAAGTCTAACTCTAGTAATCGCGTGCCGTGAGTACTAATTATAGTACCGTGAGCTGCATTTAAACAGTTGTCATCATCTCTGATTAGGCCACAGCTTAGTAGTTTTTATTTGTTTTTATTTTAACAACTACATAGTGCATTTTTGCCTCAAAAGTAGTGTAACGAATATGACGTCAGAGATTTCTTTGATAAATTGTTATTATCCGTTGTATTGGTTTATGTACCGTACGTATCAATCTAGATCGAACACTATGAAAATTAAACAATTTATCAGCGAATATTTAAACACGCTGTACAATCTTTATTTCACACGGATGTGAAATTTGTCCTAAATTGTCCTAAAACCAACAACAATGTTTATAATTGAATTTAACAGTGTAATTTTAGTGAGCGTATTAGAGCAATGAAAATTAGTCTGGGACTGGTACTTTTATTAAAAGGTCCAACAATTTGGCATTGCTAATAGTTTCTCTACCCTATTAGCCAATTTATGGCGAAAAAGAAAGTTCCACCGATCGTGGAAATTCCCATTATTCGAGTATACGTGACACGGGAAAAGTATTGGTTGCGTTGAAAAGAAGAAAAATCTTTAGCGTTAGCGTGACACGGTTCACGTTCTGTTGAAAAGAAGAAATTTTTTTTAGCCTTAGGGCTTAAAAGGTCCGCCAATTTATTGATCTATAAAAGTTCTGGACTCCTCCAATTAGGTATAGATTTTATCGCCGTACTTTTTGCTTAAGATATGATACTGCATGAAAGGTCATGTAGTCACTTAAACTGATTTTATTCAACTTGCCTTATTAATAATATTTTTTACTTTATATACAATATATAAATCCTGCCGACATAACATTAAAGGAAGATTTAAATTTCATGAATTTAAATATTTCCACAAAGGAATTATACATATATAAGGTGATATTGGCATTAATGCACAATCAAAAATATATTTATTCCGTTGACCCTAATGGGTCAGCTGAACATCCTGCGCGTGACAATGAAGTTTGAGGCAGGGATTGCCTTGTGTCTTTGGATACCGGCAGATGATGTGTTTGCCTTCCTTGATATTGTCAAACTGTAATTGGAGTTGTAGGGCCATGAAAGCAACAGGACTCCTCTTATCTGCTTTGGTGACTTCATCGAATGCTTAGATTCCAGTATGCACCAAGCAGCTGGATCTCTTCTACATTATCTAAATATCTGCCTCCTGTGTCTTCTAACTCCTGAATCTGCAACTTCGTCGGGTATGCATTTCTTTGATCGACCTCTTGCCATATCAAAGAAGATAAGTTATCTTCTTTTATCATCACTAAGTCACCCATCGTTACGTTTGCGTGTCTGATCTCTCACTTGGCCCGGTGTTCAAGCTGACATAAATATTATTGGTGTCATTTTTCCCAAAACTGTTGGTGCATTTGAATTATTACCCTCTCCCACCCCCTTACAATATCTGGTCAATATAACTGAAATTGTATCTAACAAATCATGTTTTGAGGAGCCACTAAAGCACTACCAGTTAAAAAATGTCCCGAAGATAGAAAATCCATATTATCTGCATCGTGGGACGCAAAGAATGTAAATTGAGGCATGATTCCATCATTGATAGCGTTGTGTGTAATTCCTCATACGTAAAGATTTGATTTCCAATGACTCGCCATAGGTGCGGTTTCAGTGATTTTACCTCAGCCTTCCATAATGCTTCAAAATGTAGAGCGCTTGGAGGTATAAAGTGCATAGTGGACGCGTGTGTCCAATTAATAATTAGGCTGGTAAGGAGTGATTTAGTTAGATGGTAAAATTGGAGGTCCAAATTTTTGAGTCTTCCTCCTACTATTATAAGGCCGCCGTCGTCCTTCTTCTTAATTGATTGTTGATCCCTTACGATAGATATTTCGTACGCAAAGAAAACACCTTGAACTGCTTTTATGGTTATGGTTAATACAGTCCTGAGTTCTATCCAATTGCTGGAATTTTATGAGATTGGTTGTGGTATTCTTAAATATGGTTTCATTTCTTATAGATTTCTTGATTATTTCAGGCCCGGTTCACCATTATGGTTCCAGGGTACTTAAGTTTGTTAGTGAAATCCCACGGAATGCATGGTTCGATGGATTTTGGGTTGAGGCTATGTGTTGTCATCTCATGATTTTAGTTGTGTTTTTATTTTCTGATACCCAATTAGAGACGAACGTTTTCCATTTTGCTCGCTTGTTTTTGTGGCCAAGCGAAAACAATGGTTGACCGTGTTTTCTATTATTCATTCCGAAGATTCCAAAATTGACATAAATTGTTATTTTATTCATTCTTTATATTCTATTCTTTCTGTTCACTTTTCTTTTATTTTTATAGAACAATTCCGAACGCATACCGTTTCTGCTTTACCAAACGTTATAATAAAATATAAATATTGTTTCATAACTCGAACTCATTTTCTGTTTTTTCTCGTGTGCGTTAAAATTGTGATTGGAATTATTTTTAGTTTTTTTAATTAGTTAACATAACATTAGTTAATTATAAAATCATTTTGATGGCTATCTTTTAATAAACAGCGCAACGAACGAAATCCGAAAATCCATATTCCTTAACCAAAATATCCTAAACGAACAGAATTCCGTTTCTCACCAATTCCGGATCCTGTCCTGTTTTATTCTCACGTTCGTAATAATATGACTAATACGTCGGGTAATTAAATGCATTTCAATATACCTTGAATTTTGTTACTCAGCCGATGACTATTCGCTTACCTGCTTTCCTCCTCCCCCTTTTTTATTATTAATTTTTCCGTACATAAACAACAGTTGGTTGGGACGATCGATAGATTAATTTTTATTACCTATTTTTGTCCTTCCTCCTTTCTTTCTTTTTGCCTTTTTTTTACTATATATAACACAATTTTTCCTTTACAAATCAGTAGATACTCCTGATGATGAACTAACAAGTTGAAATCGATCGAATGATTTTTTAAACTTTTTGAACAAAAATCTAATTTTTTCGAGATAAAAAACAAGTGTTTAATAAAATGTGTTTATTAAGAGAAATTGTTGAGTGCTTCAAGCACATTCATTATTTCTATTAAGAGATGTAAAAATCGTTTCTTTGTGGGAAAGTCACGACCAGCATGAAGGGATTCTCGTAGTGCTTTAGGCTGTTGTAATCCAGCTTTTTGACATTAATATGAATGTTGCTCCATTCGTCCACGTTGTAGTCCAAGTTTCTTAAAGCGTCTATACACTCCTTTACTGTATCATCATGCATTTTTCTAATATCTTTGACTGCGTTTGGTTGCACTTTTGGTAAGGTCAACGTGGTGTCAATATATTTGGCCCCGATTTTTCGTTTGTTGTCGTAATTTTTTACTTTCCTTCTTGTAGTGCTAGATGTCCTATTAAGGTAGATAGTTCTCGTTTTAAACTATCCTAAAAATATGAATTTGTATTCGCGATAATTTCGGCATACTTCTTGTGTCTTGCAGATATTTTGACTGATTTTGCTTGATGTTTGATGCTACAGTGGTTTTGATGAATGAATATGATCTCGACGTTTTCCGACTCCTTTTCCATTGCACTATTTGTTTCTCTTATTATCGCGTGGAATTACCTCATTTTGAATTGTTACGCTTTAAACCGTTTCGATTGCGCTGCGGTTAATTTCTCGACACCGGTTGTTGCATTACCGGCACTTAAACTTGGAACAGATTAGGCTGTTGGATTCTTCGTCTCTAACTCTAGTGATTCCTTTAGTGTGTCTACCTACATTCAAGCGATGTGAAGTTATTTTAATACTGACTTAGTATAAGAGGGTTTGGATCTCCTTGAACCTCTGCTGTTGTTCCTTGCAAGGTTCTCCATTACCGACGCCTGGTTTATCTTTTATGTGTCACTTTGATAGTAGTTGATGGTATATGTGACGTGAATTATTTTGTGGACTATATTTTACCTCGAAGGAAGGACCAATGAAAGGTCACTTAAATTGATTTTATTCAACTCGCCTTATTAATAATATTTTACAGTTTATGTACATAAAGCCTAAATATTTAAAATAATTCAAAATATTTGATGGGTCGAAAATTTTCACAATTGAATTACATACATTCTTTTATATATAAATTGATGTTATAAATCACATTTCAATTTTACAGTTACATATTCTGATAAATAAAAAAAAAACGTAAAAATTGAAAACACCAAAGTCTACCTTTAGTTCTACAGTTAGCATTAAAACCAATTTGCACTCGAATGCAAGCGCAGTTCCCGTGATGTCCATTATTTAGTTACGTTTTATTGAACAGGCAGCAGTTTGCAATTAATCGATAACTTCTATCCGTTAAGTTAGTGAAAATTCATGAAAATATGGTACCGCGTAAAGAAATTTGTGCCAGTATTCGAAATTTGGTAGTTCAATTAAGAAAATTAAAAAATCGTCTGGCAAAATTAAAGATCGAGGGTCTATACATACTAAACCCAGAAGTGGCCACCCAAAGAAGCTATTCAAAAGAGATGTGCGGTCAATTTTGGAAAAAGTGGTATACAATCCAGAAATAGGATGCCCAATATTGGTCGGTTGGATCGCCAATACATCAGGAAAGGACGTCAGTTCAAAAAATATTGGTAAAGTACTCAAACAGTCTGGATATAATAGTAGGTTTTCCGGTTATTTCTACCTAGAACAAAGAATTGAGGTTAAACTTCGCTAGCAGTCAGCTTAATGAGGGCATCGGATTCGGAATAGTGGTATATCTATCGGAATAGTGTTTCATTTGCAGACGAAAGTAAATTCAACATATTCAGGTCTAATGGTAGGTGGAAAATATGGCGTAAAGCGAACACTGCTTTGCAAAACATAATGCATACCAGGAGGAGGTAGTATTATGGTTTGAGGGACGATGACCGCGGCTAGGGTTGGTAATTTAGTATTCATTGATTCAACTATGGATCGATTTCAGCGTTTGACCATATTGAAAGACAATTTGAAGACATCTGTTGAAAGGCAAGGGCTCGAAAGGTCGTGGATCTTTCAACATGACAACGGTCCGAAACATACAGCTCAAGTTGTAACGGAATTGTTACTATATAATGTACCCTAACAGTTCCATTTACCACCCCAGTCGTCAGATTTGAATCCAATTGAACATGTTTGGGATGAAGTAGAACGTAGATTACGAAAATACAAGATCTCCAAAAAGGAATCACTTGAGGACGCGCTGAGAAAAGCTTGGACGCAAATTACTCCCAAAATAAGCTGCAATTTACTATTATCTATGGGTCGCCGTCTACAGGCAGTGATTGATGGTGATGGAGGAGCTACTCGATACTAAATAAATGATTACCCGTATTTATTATATTTTTTTAATTAATAAAATTGAATACTGTATGTGGACTTTTGCCCTGTTAATTTTTACGTATTTTTTATTTATCAGAATATGTGACTATAAAATTGAAATGTGACTTAATTTATAATCATATATATCATAAATAAAAAAAATTCAAAAAAAAAAAAAATTTAAAAATCGAATGTGGTTTACGAAATATACTAGAAACAGCAGGTGTATGTAGACTTTTGTCTCTGAGTGTATATAAGGTGATATTGACATTAGTGCACCATCAACCTTATATTTATGCCGCTGACCCTAATTGTTCCGCTGAACACTGACAATAAATCCATTAGCTATCCGTTCTCTTCAACACTATTAACTTTAATTTTAGTTTTTGTGTTTAAAACGAAACAAAAAAAAAATACTGTCCAATTCACAATGTTATTCAAGAATAACCTATAGGCCCATGCCACACGAAAAAAAAAATTCGGCATTTTTCTTCGTTTCTTTCCCCGTTTACCTATGATACAAGTTTTAATTGCGACTTAAACAAATTTTCTGTTCAACCACACAACTCAAACATAAATGAAATAAAAAATATTTCAAGGACATTTTTGACTCATTTTAGTTAAAATTTTATTTAAGAGAGAGCAGAACAAAACATTGGTAGAAAAAAAATGCCAAAATACAAAAAATGCTCGTGTGGCTTAGGTAATATACATCATCTTAAACAAACCAATACGCAAAAACACTATTTATCAAAACTACCAAATAAAATGTAAATCGGCTATGTCCACATGAATATTTAGGCTGGTACAATTTTCAAGTTTTTGTTATTTTGTTGTTCAACCTAATCACAGCCAGGAGTCGTCCTATTCTTGAAATCGGTTGAAATTTCCGCATTCGAATATAATTTGCGGTAAAATTATCAATTTTTTTTTTTCAAGTTTACAAATATTTATCTCCCTATAAGGCAATAATTTCGAATCGATTTACCCAGTCGAAATTTTTCCTTTAGAGTAGGTTTCCATCAAGGTTATATTTGTTATTTTAACAAAGCGATTCACACGAATAGCACGTAGAACATACAAATTCGGATCTCAACACAAATTTTTTTATACACAAGTACAAAAGAAGTACAAAAAGTACTAATGTTTTTCGATTGTATTTTTACAATATCAAGCAAAAAAAAATCCTTATGTTAAAATAACAAAGATCATCTTGATGGAAATCTACCCTTAGTATGCGGGAAAAATTATGTTTCTTAATTTAAAAAAAAATTTAAAAAAATGATTAAAGTAGCCGGAGGAAAAATCGAATAATATACCGTAGCGAGGAAAAATGTAACATAATGAAAACATTTTAAGTTTTAAATTTCTATAGTTATTATTTTATTATTTAGACAATAAAAATAACTTGATTTTACAAGTTTGTAATATTATTCATAAGATTTACTTAAGAAAATAACAATAATTTTATTAATTATAAAGATATATTAAAATTCATTGTTTAGATCATATGTATTCACTTCACATATGCACGTTTTTAAATTTGACACCTTTAATATGTATTTGGTCCAAAATCCCTAATTGTCATTAATTTTTTTATATACGTCGGGCATGCTTTCGACAAGTCCTTAGCCCTTGGAAGGAGTCATGTGGAATCTTATTCCATTCCGTTTTAACTGGCCGCTCTATGGGATTCAAATCCGGAGACCATTTTATAGCTTAGAATTTCTGATCTTTTAACCATTTTTGTACTGTTTTTGTTTGTTGGGGTCTCCATCCCCCTGAAAACGATTTCTTCCTCCAGATAAGCACATTCCTCCACAAACTCCACTAGATTTTCTTTAAGAATATTTAAATATACTTCCTTTTGCATAATGGCCTTGATCCTCATTAGTGGGCCAATGTTCCACCAGGTGAATCATCCCCAGGCCTTTATCGATCCGCCATAGTTTCCATAACATGATGTTTCTTTTTTTTCATGTGGCCGTTTCCAGTAGTAGCACTTCCCATCTGACTGATATCGATTTATTTTCGTTTCGTCGAACCAAATTACCCGTTTCCAATCGTCAATAGATCAATTTTTATGAAATTATGCGAATACGAAGTGCGCTTTGATATTTTTGCTGATAAGGCTGGTTTTATCTTTACGTATGAATGCAAACCTATTTTTTGCAACATTCTTAACCAACCCCTTACCAGCTTTGTGGGGTGTATTAGTAAGTTGGTTGTTGTTGTTTCTCTTTTTAACTTTTAAAAGTCGCTCCATTTTACGAGAATTCTTATTATTTAATAGTTGTGGACTTCCTTTATAACCATTTGATTCGCCTAAATTATTAGTATTTCTTACATTGCGTACTGTTCTATGACAGCCATGTAATTGCATGGAAATTTTCCTCAGAGAATATCCTTTTTCGCAAAGATAATGCTATTTTGTTTTAACTCAGCTGATATTTTTCTCATTTTTAATTTTCTTTTAATTAAAATACAACAACAATTCAAATTTTACCGACCAAACGGCACAGTGGTTCAAGCTTTGGCGTTTGGATCGGGAGGTGTCGGGTTCGAATCCCGATAAGGGCAGGATGCAAAAGGGAATTTTTATCAACAGGTTACGATCTGTGGTGAAATGGAACACAACTAGGGCCCGCTGTCGGAATGAAAACTCATGGGCCGACCCATTTTCCATGCCAGTATAGGCTATGCAATGTGCAGATGGTGATAAAATAGGACGTGAAAACGAACCGCGAAAGAGTTAGGATTCCTTTGGCCCCAGAACAGATTGCGTAGATTAAAACATAAAAAAAGGAACAAAAAATTTAATAAAACTTGAAAAATTAACGTTGAAACGCATTGCACTTTATAGTTGAGTATAAAAACATAAAAAACCAACTGTGTTTAAAGGGTACGCTAAAATGGGTTTATTTGGATACATATGACCTAAACAATGAATTAATCTTTTTAATTAATTAAATTATTCTTATTTTCTTAAGTAAATCTTATTAATAATATTATACAAACTTGTAACCTAAAGTTATTTTTATTGTCTAAATAATAAAATAATAACTATAGAAATTAAAAACTTAAAATGTTTTCATTATGTATTCATTTTTGGTCGCCAATTTCAGAGCAAATTAGATTCCGCATGTGGAAATTTTCACCGACTCTTTACATAATTCACTTGTCTAAAAACAAAAGTCGCTCGAGCCATTAGTAGCAACTTTTCAGATGCATTTTGTAATATTAATGAACTGCCGATATCTTGAAACTATTTTCAAACACCCTGTAAATATTTTTTAATTGATTTTGAGGAAATGTATAAGCTTTCAATATCCGCTATATTATTTTATATCTTTATTCATATAAATTTTATTTAAGGAAAAGCAAACGGAATAAAATATATAGTTTCTCTATATTTATGGTAAAAAATCCATTTTTTTTTTTTTTAAAAATGAAAGAAAATATAAATTAAAAATTAATTTTATTTACATAAATATAACATTTTTTTCTCGTCATGTAATTTGAAAATTTCAATTAACTTAAACAGCACGATAAAAATTAAATAAATTATTTATTTTATTATTTTTTTTATTAACTTTATATTTTTACGTTTATATACGTTAGACGTCGTCGTCGTCATCGTCTTAAGAAAATTGGGGCGTAACAATAATTAAATCAAAATGATTTTTTAATACGTATATTTGGTTTGTCTTTTTTGAGCAACATAGTGTTGAAAGTTTGCTTTAATGAAAGTGTCAAAATATGACAGTTTAATTTTTGTTTTGAGTTGGGGATTATATACCGTCGAAGATATCAAAAAGTTTAAATTTTGAAAATAATTTACCTGTTCTTATTTAACACGAGCTCCTGATTACACTTATAAGTATTTCTATTTACAAAATTGTAATATTTCCTTTTGTTTTTTTAAAAGAAAATCTTTTAAGAATAGCCCGTGTAGGTTTTATAAACAAAAGTTTACGGATACCTTTACGATTCTGGGAATGTATTCCGGGCATACCTAATACGCCGTAAAAATAGCTAATAAATTTGATTTAGATCTTCCAGGAACAGATATTATTTTTAATGGAATAAATCATCCATTTATCGCATATATAGAGGATTGTTGAAAATATTATGAAATTTTATTTTATATTTACTAATAAAACATTCATCCAAATGGATGGAAAATTAAATTTGTTCTCAGTGTTTTTGTCGGATCGTTTTACGTTAAAATAAAATGGTTCTATTAAAATGTTTTGCCAATTACATTCGAGAAGTAAATGCGGTATATTAATCGAGTCACAGTCAAACAACTTTTTTTTGCACAAAATTGAAACTTGCTAAACGTTTAGAATTAAAAATTGCATTGCGACTTCGTGTTTAAATCTTAATAACAAATAGGAATTTATCGTTCGGATTGTTTTATGTAACTAATTTTATTTAAAAGGGCACGCCTTGCTTAACCTAACTTTTGATGTGTATGACGTCCTGGGAAAAACAATGTGGTCTTGCCAATTTGTAATACAGTAAACCACTTGAATGGTGCAATGCTCATGTTCCTTATAGTGCGGTCTACGGCCAGAACGAGCCTCTTACGAAAATGCTGCGAGAGACTAATAAATGTTTTGAATTTTTTGACTACCACATTAGCAAAATCGCAGTTAAACAATTATTATTTGCTCTACCGAAAGACAAATAAACTTATTTTTTTTACTTTTATATAACTTTTTTTCTATCATAATTTTCACTTATTATTATTTGTTTTATGTCCTCTCTTTTCTGCACGTTCATATCTGCTTGCTTTAAGCAGACCACGATCGGTTTCTTTTTTTTTTTGTTGCGGCGTATCATTCTCCTAAACTCAGTACATACAAAATAAGCCATTTAATTTTCTTAATTATAGTCCTTTAAAAACATTTTTTATTTCAACTAATATTAATTTATTTTTGTTTTTTAATTTTCAATTTTAATTTAATAGAACCATATCTTTATATAGTTCTCCTGAATTATTTCCCCCTTTATATTCCCCTCAAAATATAATAATAATGTTTGTACTTCCTAAGATTATTTTTAATATGTGTGACAATTTGTGAAAAAATCTGTGATCTGGTCAATTTTTAATACAGTAAACCATGGAAATTCCAAAAATTGTATAACGAGTTCGTGTTTTAGAATTTATCGTATGTTTTGTAATGGCCAATTTTTTTGATAGGACACGCCTTATGTTTAATTTTGATATGTGTAATGACCTGGGCAAGCTATGTGATCTTGCCTATTACTTGTCTAATACAGTAATAAAGAGTTCGTGTTTGAACCTCAATAGCAAATGGTGATTTGTCGTATTTTTTGTAAATGTCTTTTTTTTAAAGGGCACATACTTTCGATATTTGTAACGACCTGGAAAAACTTTGTGATCTGGCCAATTATTAATACAGTAAGTCACTTCAATTGAAATTACATGGTGAGTTATTGTTTAAACCATAATTTCCAATGGAAATTTATCATATTTTTATACATGGTCAATTTTATTTGTGACGACCACCGAAAATATCTGTTCTCGCCAATGTTTTATATCGAGGATTTATATGGATCGAGAAAATCCATCAGAATGCTTCGATATGGGGTTGCAGTGAGTTTTAGAAGCTGGCCATTCAAAAATACTCATATTTTCTCGAGACAGCACTGTTTGGTCTCTTTCGAAACATAAATCGCAGCATTGACTTGCTGAAAAATATAATTTTCGTTTGCATTATCATCTAGATAATTTAAAAAAGAATCTTCTAGGAGTTCAATGTACATACTAGAGTTCATTCGAATTGTAATAAAGCAGAACGAAATCTTTCCCTTATGAGAAAATGCTGCTCATATCATAACACAGTCGTAATCAAAATTTAGCCGGCATATCGACGTCTTGTGTCTTCCAATTATGTCAGTAGTACCACAGACAATTAAATTAGATTTTTCATTTGAACTAAAAAATTAAAACAAAACAAACTTCTGATAATTCCAATGTCATCGTTGTATCTGTGATTTTTCGTTAAACTGCGTATACGTATACGCAAAAAAACAAAATAATTTGATTGTATGCGGCTATTTACTGAAAATGAAATCGCAGTTTAAATTTTTACGTTTACATAGGATGAAATATCTCATATAGGTTGTCTCAGGTAGTACCTGTAGCATTCGGGACCATCAACATTAAATTTGTTTCATCAGAGAAAATCACTCTTTGTTCTCCCTCTTCACTTCTCTCCAATCTGTTGTCAACGACATGTAAATACGATTACTTTTATGCATAGTGGTTGAAACTGTTGAAAATTCGAGCGATATAATGTATGTGAAGTTAGCCCGAAAAAAATGTGTCCTTGCTACATCTTTAATATTTTCGGGCCAGCCTGAAAATTTATAAGAACTGCATTATCTTAAATTCTTATCCCGTAATAATTTTTTTCATCGTATATTAAGCTATTTAATTTTTGAAAAATTAAATAATATATTGTAATAAAATACAATAAATAAACATTTTGTTTGCCACGATGCAAATTTATCAAAGAAATTTTATAGTAATAATAATTAAACCAAAATCTATACTAAATATATGGTTACGTGGTCGCCCTCACAGAAATTTCCAAAAACTACTGCAAGTGCTACGAAAAAGTGATCAATCACGAATCTAAATATATACATTAATTATCATATCAGTGGGTGTGGGATAGAAGGATCATAAATACCTGAAAGCACATAATGATTGGAGCACAAAAATTCAATTTTCTTCTGTAGCAGATTCCACAGGGATATCCGACCATTTCGGCCAATGCCTGGAGCTAATGTTGGTCATCAGAAATCTAAGTTATATACCCCCATTACCATATTGGTGGGATAGATTATATACTAACCCTATTCCGCACATAACGATCGGAGCACAAATATTCAAATTTTCACTGTAACATTTTCTTATGTTACAGCTTTCACAGGGATATCCGAATACTTCAAGGAACAACGCGTGTTTGTGTTGGGTATCAGAAATCTAAAACATACACCTCCATTACCATATCAGTTGAATAAATGGTTCATATGTACTATAGTCTGTACATGTCAATCGGTACCCAAACATTCAAAATTTCTTTGATACATTCCCTACTTTACTTTAGTTTCCACAATAATTAACGTACATTTTGTTAAATGCAGCTAATTTTATTGTGTGAGTCACGACAGAAATCGCATTTTGGAAATTCGACGTATTTCTCATTTTGTAGAGCAGATTTTATGCGTCTAACGGTAAAATTTGTGCATAATGTAGTTTGGGAGATAATGTGGGATTTTTGACGTGATTATCACACCATAAAGCCCACAGATCTGTTTAATCAGTAAAGCATACGTTTTGCTTTATTTTAATTGTGCAAAACTGTGCATTCCAAAAACTAGTCTAGTTTTCCCCCAGAAATGGTCAAGATTTCTTCTAGAATGGCTATATCTGCCTATTTACATGCAATATGTACAACATCTATTGAAGTAGATCAACTATGTAAGAAAAAGTCGTAGTTTTCTGTTCTCAATGTTTAGAATAGATGTACATAACCTGATAAGACCACAATTCACTGGTGGCATACCGTATCAGACAGAATTGGGAATAGAAAATACTTAATTCAAATCTATATTTACGAGTTAAATTATTTAATTACATTTTATGAATGATTTTTAGAAATCCACTTTTTTTATGAAATCACTTAAGCTAGTTTAAATGTAAATTCATAAGTTTCATGATAATAAGTACTAGTTTCACAATTTAGTCTGCTGAATCTGCTGAAGAAGAAAATGTAACAACGAAAATTTGAATGTTTGTGCAGCGATCATTATGTGCGGACTCAGGCTAATCGGAACCTTCTCTCCCCCACTAAAATGGTAATGGGCGTATATGATTTAGATTCCTGATGAGCAACACTAGCTCCATGTGTTGGCCGAAGTGGTCGGATATCCCTGTGGAATCTGCTACAGAAGAATATGTATATACATAAATATAAATTTGCATGGTGGCAAACAAAATGTTTATTTATTGTGTTTTCTTATATTATTTAATTTTTCAAAAATCAAATAGCTTAATATACGATAAAAAAAATTATTACGGGATGAGCATTTAAGATAATGAAGTTTTTATAAATTTTTTCAGGCTGGTCCGAAAATATTAAAGATGTAGCAAGGACACATTTTTTTCAGGCTACTTTTCGGGCTAACTTCACATACAAAACGATATATCGAGTCGTCTTGGAAAGATCTAATTTTTCTTTTATTTGGCTACATGATAGTTAATTTTGTATAGTTCCTTCACGAATTTGGTCTTTATGGTGAGCTGAGATTTTTCGTTTTGTGGGAGCTTTAATGCCATATTTTTAATCTTTTTAATAAAATTATGGTCAACTCTTTCAGAACGTCCAATTTTCATATTTTTTTTTTTTTTTTTGGATTTAATTATAATGTCAATTCCCCAATGGATTTACTGTCCTTTAAAGGGAAATTAACATTATAATAAACATATTTCTCATACATGTGTCAGATACATATATGCATTTCCAAGTTATACAATTTACAAAATGTAATTATTTACCAATTCTCTATAATAGATTTTTAATTGTTTCTTGAATTGATGAATATTCATTACGGTTTTCAATGACTCAGGCAATCTGTTGTAAATTGAGGGACCGGAAAATCGGATTGATCTGCGTCCAAATTCGTTTGTAATAGATCCGCATGATATGTTATTAGCAAATCTGGTTCCATATTTATGATTACTATTACTAAATTCTAAATTAGATAAGGTAGAAGAGACATTTAATGTCCTGTACATATACAATGAAACTTGGTAATCATACAGCGCACCCAACGGCAAAATTCCTTTGGATTCAATTTCATATAAATACAATGATGATACTCGAAAAGGGAGCTTCAAGAAAGCTTTCACACTTTTGTTTTGCATGATTTGAAGAGGTTTTAACCTGCTCCGACTTGCCGTTCCGTAAACAACAATTCCATAAAGAATTCTATTAATATTGCATTATTTTAATATTGCATTGCCTTATAAAATAGACCCTGTTTTATAGACCCCGATATAGCTCCCGTTCAGATAATCTTTTATCCTTACGCATTGCGGTAAATACCCTTTTAAATTTAAGCATATTACAAAATATTACAACTAAATCTTCAAAATTAACAATTTTATGACTAAAATTTTGACTTCCATAAACCCATTAAAATATCACGAATGTGACCTTGAACCACTGCTTTTAAATTAATATGTCAACCAAAAATGGTAATTTCGGTGATTTTTGTTTCGTTGTATTGATATTTTATTTTAAAGGCTGTATGGTACTATCTTGTCAAAAACGATGTTTACTAAAAATCAGTTTTTGACCATAAAATATTACCAATTGATCTAATTCTTTCTTTAGTTTGAATTAAAATGTATACATTGAGGTATTAATTGAGGTATTAATATATGATGATCAAGATTAGGTGTGAACTGACGTAGAAAAGGTAAAATTTAGTTTAAAATAATTAAGATATTTTTTTGGGTCCCATTTGAAACGCGATATTTTAAAACGCGAATTATCAAAACGCGATATTTTTAAATACGATATTTCAAAACACGATAGAGTACAAACCGCGATATGGTACGAAACGCGATATTTCAAAACGCGATATTTCAAAACACGATATGGTTAAAAACGCGATATGGTACAAAACGGTATGTCAGTCGGGTGAAGGAGAAATTTAATTTCAGTTTATAGGAATTTAAAAATCGATAGGAGCGAGAGTATATAGGATCGGTATAAATCGGGTCGCTACGCTCCCGCGCTTCGCAATACACATTCTGTACCATAACGCGTTTTGAAATATCGCGTTTTGAAATATCGCGTTTTGTATCATATCGAGTTTTGGACCATATCGCGTTTTGAAATATCGCGTTGTATACCATATCGCGTTTTATACCATATCGCGTTTTGAAATATCGCATTTTGAAATATTGCGTTTTGTACCATATCTCGTTTTGTCATATGTCATATGTCGTTTCGAAATATCGCGTTTTAAAATATCGCGTTTCGAGCGGATCCGATTTTTTTTATAGCCGCTTTTTTCACCGCAATGACGATTGAATGTGGCTGATTAAGGCAGTGTGCTTCTGAGGCTGTATAGTACTTAAGGCTGTGCGGTACTGAGAAAACCAATTTCTGTTTTAGACTTTGTCCGAATTGTGTGATAAATATTTTTTAGTACAAACATTGTGAAAATACCGAAGACACACGAATTATCATAGGCTATAGGCATATTAATTTTTGACAGATAAGTGATAATTTAATCGGATGGAAATTATCGAATGTACTTGTTTAGGTCATCGATTATGATTAGAAGTTGTTTAATATGTAAAAGAAATGGACTTAAGGTTAAATATTCACCAATATCATTGTACTATATATCGATTTTTAAAAATTCAATACAAAGTTAAAAATAAATAAATATAACTTGATTTATGAGTTCAGGTGTTTTTAATAATTTATAACTTAATCTTAATCTTATAATGATTAAATTCAATATTTTCAAATTAAAGTTAAAACTGAGGGCGGGGAATTTTTTACCAAAAAAATTAACACAGGATTCGGGCAGCAACTTGCAAAAAAAATATCGAAAGAGAAAATTTTTCTCGTTAGTATCAAATATTTGTGCTAAAAAATATTTATCACACAGTTCGGACACAGTCTTAGTGTCGATATTTAATTGCCCCTATAATGTATGCAAAGAGTTTTTTTCTTTAATAAATAAAATTACCAATATTTTTTATAATTTGCTTGCTAAACTTTACTTATATATATTGTTTGTATAGTGTAAAATTTAATGCCAGTAAAAAATACCAAATTACCGTCGCCATTGCCCCGAACGTATATTTGTGGCATATTTACGCCATTGCATCGAAAGAACGAATTACGTTGATTGGTAATTTTTTATGTTCTATAATTGAGTGCGTGATCATTTTTGTCAATTTGAGTGCCAATTAGTCGCGCCAAACTGTGCATTCCAGAAAGAATTTTGTTCTTACTCATAATTAATCCTAGAGCGGCTATATAAATGCGTTATGTACAGAATCTATTGAAGTAGAGTGACTACGTTAGAAAATTGTGTACCTTTTTTGTGAAAATGTTTAATCTAAATAGATGAATATAACCTGAGAAGAGCAGCATTTACTGTGCTTATTCCATATCAGCCAGACTTCGCAGTAAAAAACCCTTAACTCACCCCTATCTTCACCTGTTAAATTTTCGAAAAATAAATGAAAATGTTATGTGATCACTTAAACTGGTTTATATGAATATGTTGAACAAGTTTCATGATTGTGCCTACTCTGCATCAGTTAGAATCACCCGTAGAAAACAATTATTTTAACCCTAACTTCAAAAGATTATTTTTGGAAAATTTAGATTATTGGTCCTCGCCAATGGATATTGGTAAAATATTAGTTTAATATACAAACCAGCGAGTACGTCAGGCTGACATGACATAACTGTTAAATGAAACGAAAGATTATTACCCTAAACATTATTCTACTTTGAATGGATTTAATTAACTTTTACTTTTGATGAATCTCAAAAATGGTATCTGTGTGGCTACAAATATAAAAATGACATTTCATTAAATCGATTGTCGGTATTTGATCTTGAATCTCAAAAAAATGTAAGCATTGATGTTCTCAAAAACTCATAAATTCTGTGGTTACAATTTTAAATTATATCCGTTGTTGTCTATTTATTATTGTCTTCGCATTTTGTGGTCTCCGTATCCAGAACAGCTGAACGTTATCATCTTTTCAATAACCAAAATAACGAACAAATCCCTGCAGATATATACGACACGCTGGTGTCATTTTGATGACTCAATTGACTAACACAGCGTCTTTAGGTCTTGTTTCAAATGATCAAGTTTTATTGTCCGCTGTTTTTAGTCACCGCCTTACGGTGGTCGATTGAGACATCACTATCAAACAAATAATGATGCGAGGCAGCTCGGTAACTGGTAGCGTTGCTAACTAATTATTTCTCGCAGCTTCTTTCTCCCATCAATAAATTTACGTGATAGATCATTTAGCTCTCTCATGGCTTTAGCCTTAATAGACAACGGCAAGATTAGATTATGTTTCGACGCCCGATATTTAAATGAGGTTAAAAAAGTGTGCACCCTCTTACGTTGTCGATGGTTTATTAAAAGGCGATTTTTGATAGATGCCTCATAATCCAGAATCGAGTTATGTAAATGTCTTTATCATCTCGGGGACCCGCTTCACCAGTCTAAAATGATGCCGTTCGCCGCTGTAAAGCAAGGCAGTGCTCTGGAATTTGCGCTAGAAGGAAGGGACAGTGACTGACGGACAATGGTCGCCAAGCATTAGGGATTATCACCATTAAAACTTAAAATTAATTTCAAATGTCCCGCCATGATACTTATCTCAAAAGTAGGCCGTCCTCACAAGGTTCAAAGTTATTTGAATTATTTTGGTTTATTTCTCTATGTCAGCTTCCGATTTCTACCGCGTCGACTCATTTAACGTTCTGAGTATGTAAAACCTCAAAAGTTAGAAGTATTTCTAATTTTACGAGTGAAAGCCGCATATTTATACATCACAATTTATCTGCACAGTACTATAAAGTCCATAAGCTTGCACTGCTATGAAGAAGGCCAAGAAAGTAAGCGGTGTCAAGATTATTTATGATCACGTAGCTGTCAAATTGAACGATGGTGATCAACATAATGTCTACTATTCTACTAATGAACTGGAAGCAGCGCTAAATCCATTATGTTTTTGTTTAAGTATTTACGCTATTTTGTTTCGAATCGGTTTCCGGGAGTCGTAAGACAACTCATTTATTATATATTTAAATTTTTTATTTGATTTTTCGTTTTTTTCCTAGAATGTCAACATTGGATATGAGAAATGTTGTATCTAAGTCCTGTTTTAATTCACGATTATCTAAATTTAATTTTGCCCACTTGAACCCTGGCAGCTTACAGTCTAACTTTCTGTAATTCAGAAACGTAGTGAAAGGTGTACCATTACATCTAATTGCTGTGTAGGAGACATGGCTTAAAGATATACATAAAAACGTCAAACATAAGGTAGTTAAGAAAAATACTCTTGGGTCGAATTTTGATTGTCCGTTCTTGGAAATTAGTAACAGTCGAAATCACACATTGTTAGTGGGGGTCGTTTATTGTCCACCTAGGGTTAAAATGACGAATGTCATTTCAGATACACCTGCTGCAAAGGAATTCAAGGATTTCATATCATCACTTGGTTTTGGAATTGTCTCGCATGATCCAACGAATTTTAGTACTAATGCTGCCACTTGTTTTGATTTATTGCTATACTGAATCATCAATCGAATTTGAATTTCTTTACTCAAATTTCCATCCCGGGGTTATTTACCACCCACGATATGATATATGGTTCCTATAATTTCGATTTGGATGTTTTTAGTTGCGTCAGTTTTTGTTTTCGACGAGCTATAAACAATATTGACCAAAACAAATTGATTGCAGAGGTTAATTGACTTGACTGGGAACGGATTTTTTCTATTCCAGAAATTGATAACAAATTGGAGTATTTTAAATCATTACTTGTAAAGCTTCTGGATAGTTTGTGTCCCCTACGCAGAGTCGATTGGAAGCTGTCTGATGGTGTGTTCATGCTCGATAATTCTATTTTGAAGCTCAGGAATATTAGGGACTTCTTACACGCAGTTTGGAAATCTTGTAAAAATGATACCACTTGGAAACATTATATACAGTTATCGTAACAGGGTTAACAATTTGATCAGGTGGGGTAAATTTTGGCCCATTATAAAAAACATTTTTAATCTAGACCTACCAAGTAACCGTGCTATGGCCCAATTTTCAAAAGTTTAGTCTCTCTAAAAATAAGCTCGCGGTTTCAACTGATTTTCAACCGATGGAATTCTCTACGCATTTTGGTGCAAGTTCTCATTATACGAAACAATCTCTGGCATTCAGTCTGATTCATTGGGTGCAGATGGTATACTTATTTCTATTGTGCGCTTAATTCTTCCAGTAACTCTCAAATATCTGGCTCACATAATCAACACCGCATTAACCACATCAATTTTTTCTAAAGCGTGGAAGTTGGCTTATTTATTGCCGGTAGGTAAGATTTTTAGGCCTGTTGAACTACATGATTACAGACCAATTTGTATACTTCCATGTTTATCGAAGGTCATGAAGAATCAGATTCTTACTCATATATTGATAAATACAATCTATTGCACCGGTTCTAGTCGGGGTTTCGCGAAGGTCATAGTATAACAACTGCTCTCGCAAAAATCATTGATGAGCTCATTTGTTGCAAACGGGATGGTGTCTTTGTTGGTTCTTCTTGATTTCTCTAAGGAGTTTGATTCTGTTGATCATGATATCTTACTGGATAAATTGTTTACACAGTTTAATTTTTCCAGCCCCTCAATCCGGCTGGAGGCATCTTATCTAACAGATCGATACCAAATTGTCAAATTAAATGAGAAACTCTCCGAGCCTTCCCGCCTAATATCTGGCGTTCCACAAGGTTCTATCTTAGGTCGTATATTATTTTTTGTATGTTTATTAATGATATTGCAAATTCTCTCACCTCCGTAAAATTTCACCTATTTGCAGATGATGTACAAATTTATCATTCAGCTGCGCAGGGCAGTGTGGAGGCTTGCGTGTTAAATATCAATGAAACTCTTGCGAGGATCGTAGCTTGGAGTAGGAACAACCTAATTAACATTAATCCTGGAAAATCTAAAGCCATGTTCATAACTTGCAATAAACGATTGCTACAGAGTCTCGTGTCTTCTGACATAATGGTAGATGGCAACAGAATTGAAATAGTGGACAAAGTTAGGGACCGTGGTTTAAATGTGAATAGTCATCTAAATTGAGACGATCATGTCAACCATATTTGCACTAAAATTTATGCTACGCTTAGGAACCAGTGGTCTCATGAAATAAAAAATTAGATTAGTTCGATCGCTAGTTGTTCCTTACTTAGTTTATTGTGCGCCTATCTACTCGGGTTGCTCGAAAACGTTTTGATCGATTAAGGATTGCTTTTAATTCATGCGCTCGGAATATAAGTATGTATTCAATAAGAGGAAACATGTTTCCATCTCTAGGTATTCGCGGTCGATTTATAGTAAACCTTATGACCCTAATGTTGCACCAGCACTTGTAGCACAATCCAATGAAAATGGTACTGGAATTTTTTACAAATTAATTACAACATATCGACATAGTTCAATCCCCAAAAAACTACTCCTAAGGGGTGCAATTCTTCAAAACCCATATTTTTGGTTAAATGCTTTTGGCATTTCAGTTAATATTTCTTATATCGTACTGGGGGTGGTATTGTATTTTTTTACAAATTAACTACAACATATTGGCATAGCTCAACCCCCCAAAAGCTTCCCTTATGTGGTGCAATTTTTAAAAACCTTATTTTTCGTCACACCACGCCTTTTACATTTCTGTGATTTTTTATTGTATATAGTGGTGGGGTAGTACTGAAATCTTTTTACAATAAAATCGCATAATTTAACTTATAGAAAATTACTCCAAACAGGAGCAACTGTTTAAAATCATCATTTACTGGTTGATACAAGAAGTTTTTAAGAAATAAATTACAATAACGCTTTTGAAGTTAGACCTAAACTAGTCCTAAACCAATAAAAAAAACGAAAGTGTGTTTTTATTGATAAAAATTAAATAAAGATGACATTTAGGCGAAATAATGAAATATTTGAATAGTTTTCCAATTGAAATTATTCTTTAAAAAAAACATTTTTCGAATTTTCGTAGTAAAAATAAATAATCTTTTCCGTCCAAAGAAACTAATATTTTCTTAAGCAATTAATTATCTCTAGAATTCGCCTGATTATTACCTAGTTCTGTATGATTTTCTGAAAGGTTAAGATTAGAACTTCTGAACCTGTAAACTATTTAAAAAGCTAATGGGATTCACGGGGTCAAATAAATACTTTAATGACCTGCGCTATAGTAAGATATTATGATTTTCATAAGAAATTGAATATCTCGAGAACTAATCTGATTATCGAAGCACTGCGAAGCACTGCAGTTCGTTGCGGAGTGTGTGCATTTTGGGAGAGTGATTTTGGAGGCGATGGAAAAATCTGAATTTGTTTTTAGCCATATACAGTAAACCTTCGATTTAATGGACGCTCCATTTGGCTTCAATTATGTTTGGTAAAACAGATAGGGGACTACTTTTGGGTTCATGTCACTCGATGCATTAATTACTGTTATGTTAAATGTTGCGTTAAATTGTTGTGTTAACATGTCATGTAAAACGTTATACAGAAAAACCTGGAACTAACTGACTAATTGGGGAGTCAGTTAAATCCGGTTGTCCGTTAAATTCGAATGTTTTTACTTGGCAAATGCCAACTTTGGCATTTCTTATCCGATTATGTTGGGATTGGGTATGTTGGATGGAAATGGGATTCTTAAATGTTGTTGTAAGTTGTTTTGGAAAAGCCTATTCTATAACCGATTATAATGTAGTTGGGTTTGTTTAATGAAAATGGGAGTCTTAAATGATTTTTGGAAGGAATACACGCATATGGCCACCAGCCGTCTGTCTTGAAGTAAGTGGCTCGTGATGTTAACATATTCCATATACGGCTTGATGAGTTTACATCTATCACCAGTACATGACTAACTCATGTAATTAGCGGTTGAGCGGCAGGCCAACTACCTACTCTTACAAGAAAACACTTTATGAAACTTTCACAAAGGGCTAAGATAAACTTATAGTATTCTTATCAACAACGAACTCGAACATGGAATATGATGTCTTCTAAGAAATTGAGATTTCCAGAACTTTTCGAACCAAGCAAAAATTTGCAATACAAGAGCATACATGTTCTTTGAGTTAATTCCATAAAATAACCAATAATTACACTCTCCACTACAGCAATAATCAGAAAAGAAGAAAATTATGATTCGGTTTCTCATCCTCTGGCGAGTACAGCAGTTTATCATTTTCTAATCACATATTTATCCAACGTCCGGAATTCCGTCATTATCGGTTAAGTAATAGCCGTGTTCCGTTCTAGGTAGCCATATTAAAAAACTTCTTCTATAAATCATTAATGAATCTCATTTTCATTAAACAAATCCAATCCCATCGTAATCGGTTAAAACTGCCTGAGTTCCGTTGAAGGTGGCGATATTCCTGAACTTATTCCAAAAATCATTTAAGAATCCCATTTCCATCCAACATACCCAATCTCAACATATTCGGCTAAGAAATACCTGAGTTCCGTCCCAGATTAAATTCGATCGAATCGATTACATTTAAAAACATTCGGATTTAATGGACAATCGATTTAATGGATTCCCTAATTGGTCCGTTAAATCGAGGTTTTTCTGTATAACATTTTACGTGACATGTTAATACGCAATATTTTAACGCAATAATTTAACGCAACATTTAACATAGCAGTATTTAACGCAAAGTGAAACATGAACCCAAAACTAGTCTCCTATAGGTTTTACCAAACATAAAAAATTGATTCAAATATTTTAAAAATTCGCCTAAATGCCATTTTTATTTTACTTTTACCAATACATTGTCATTTTTTGTTTGTTTGATAGTTTAGGATCAATTTAGTTTTAACTTCAAAAGCGTGTACAGGCGTGTGAATTTTGTGCTAAACTATTCCTAGTATTAGTTCTACTCTACTTAGGTCTAACTTCACACACATATTACAATATGGTGTGGGTGTGGGCTGTTGTAATAAATTCATTGGTACCTATTTCTTACATAGGAAGGTAATTCGATACATTTTGATCGATTTTTGTTGGTGTGGGCTGTTGTAATAAATTCTTGGGTTCCTATTTCTAGCATAAGAATGAAGTTCGATAAATGTTGATCGATTTTTGTGGGTGTGGGCTGTTGTAATAAATTCATGGGTACCTGTTTCTTGCATAGGAATGAAGTTCGATACATTTTGATCGATTTTTGTTGGTGTGGGCTGTTGTAATAAATTCTTGGGTTCCTATTTCTAGCATAAGAATGAAGTTCGACACATTTTGATCGATTTTTGTGGGTGCGCTCACGGATGTTGTAATAAATACATGGGTATATCTATTTGAGGGGTGTTACCTATACAGAGAAATATTGTTGTTACCACAGTTTTTGGCAACTTAACTATTCCAATATATTGTAATTTATTTCTTAAAAACTTGTTGTATCAACCAGTACGATACAATGATTTTAAACGGTTGCTCCTCTTTGGAGTAATTTTCTATAAGTTAAATTATGCGATTTTATTGTAAAAAGATTCCAGTACTACCCCACCACTATATACAATAAAAAATCACAGAAATGTAAAAGGCGTGGTGTGACGAAAAATAAGGTTTTTAAAAATTGCACCCCATAGGGGAAGCTTTTGGGGGGTTGAGCTATGCCAATATGTTGTAAAAAAATACAATACCACCCCCAGTATGATATAAGAAATATTAACCGAAATGCCAAAAGCATTTAACCAAAAATATGTGTTTTGAAGAATTGCACCCCTTAGGGGATATTTTTTGGGGGTTGAACTATGCTTATATGTTGTAAATAATTTGTTAAAAGTTCCAGTACCACCCCCAGTACGATACAATAAATATTACCAGAAATGCGTAAAGCATGTTGTAACGAAAAATATGGGTTTTGAAGAATTGCACCCCTTAGGGGTAGTTTTTAGGAGGTTGAACTATGTCGATATGTTGTAATTAATTTGTAAAAAATTCCAGTACCATTTTCATTGGATTGTGCTACAAGCGCTGGTGCAGCATTGGGGTCATGTAAACCTTCTTAACTTTTTGATATGGTAAAGTTTTTCAGATCTGCCCGGCTGTTCAATATCCATCTGCCTTCTAATTGTAAGTCTAAAGCGCGCCAGGGTTCATTTTTCGTGTATGCTGTAAAGCTTTGGAATTCCCTTAATCCTAATTTGCAATCCATTGTCAGATTGAATCAATTCATGCAGGAATGTTTTGCCTATTTCTCGTCTCTAAACTGTCCTTAGCTATAAGGAGAATTGTAAAAAGGCTATTCCTTACATGTAAATTATTTAATAAAAACAAATTAAAAAAAAAAACATCCGATGATTAGTAAAAAACAATTGTAATGTGAGGAAGATGTGAGATTAGAATTCAGATATTATTCAACCTTCAAACTAACCCACCGCAACTCGCGGCTGATATTCTTAGCAGTTCTTCACTGTCATATCACATTCGGAAAGAAACCGTAAAAAATAATGTTTTGTCAATTTAAATAGAATTTTCAGTTATTGAAGAATCTTAGTGGTGCCTTGAAGAGCAGTTTAGCGATAGAGAAAAACATTAAATAAATTCGTATTAAAATAAGATCTTGTAATAATATTTTCTTCAAATATTTATGAAAACATGTTTAGAAAAAGGAAACAAAAGAAAAATACTTATAATAAAATATAAAATAAGGATATTTTCAACTTTGTAGAAACCAATTCAAATAATATTTTTCATAGAAATAATTTTCCTCGACCAAACCACATTTTTACAAAAATAAAAAGAGTTTTATTCATTTTTCTCAATCGAAAATAAATACTTTCCGACTTAAAAATTATGGGAAAACCCAAAGTTTTCATTTTCAGACTATACCTACAGAATATTTTTAGAAACTTGAAAAGACTTTTAAAACCTATATAGTAACGTAAATAAAAGACAACCACCTGGTGTGAGCTTTCCAATTATTGTATTCCAGTTTTTTGTTGTTGTACCTGTCTACCTCTTTTTTGTCGTCTAGACATTTAAAATGAAATACAATTTAAATGAAAACCCATAAAAACTAAAATCAAAATTATATTCGTATACGTTTATCCAGGATTGATGTGGATTTAACAAAATAAAAATTTAAAATGTATTATGCCGTACGTAACGTCTAAAAAACCGCCACAATATCAAAAAATATTCATGTCGAGCAACGTTTGAACGACATAGATAAGAAGGAAAAATATGTGTTTACAAAAAAAAAAAAAATCTCGAATGAAGAACAACCTTCCTAATTATATTATCCGACTAATTTTCATCGAAGATTAAATTTCATAGCAAAAAATTTGTTGTTGTTACTGTATTTCCACTTAACCTACTGCTGTATATAACACAACAAAAAAAAAAGTAGAAAATGTAAATCTGAAGCTCAAATTTTTTTTTTCGTATGCTCCACGTTGAATGAAAAGCACAATTTTCTCACTGTAATTTTTAATAGGCAAAAAAAAAAAATAAAGTTGATTTTTATTTTCTGGATCGTAAAATTTTAGATAAAATTGTCTAGACTTTTTCTTTTTCTCTTCTTGGTTGGTTGCTGTTGTTGTATTTTTTGTGTATACAAAAAAAAAGTTTACTAATTCATGAGCTTTTTTATTTTATTTTTTTTTTTTTTTACTTTATATTGTAAATAAAGTAAGTACAAAAAAATGTTGATGTTACTTACTATGAAATGACTGTATAATATATTTATTTACAACATAAAAGTTTGTACTAATTTTTATTATTATTATTAACAATAAAATCCAAAATAAAATTAAAAAGCTTTATACTTTGTAATTTATTTAATTGAAGTTACTGGAGCACTGCTTAAACATGGTTGGATATTTTTTTTGGTAGCACACCAGACATTCTTGAAAACTTCCGGTGTTTATATGCTCGAATGGATATTAAAAATTGTTAGATTGACAGGCCGATTGACATTTATTTTTATGTATTTATAAAAATTATTCCAGACGCGTTCTCGATAATCGGTAAATTAATTATTACGTTGAAAAATATTTATTATGCAAAATAACAATAAGCTGTCAATTTCACTTTTATTTTTTATTTGTAATTCGCAGAAGATACTATCAGATTTGAATGCATGTATAAATCTACTTTGCTAATTTGACAGACTAGTATTTCATGTTGTGAATTTTTAATTTAATTGCGAATTCATTACGTTGCATTCCATTTTATTGGATATGGGTTGCAACGAATCTTATGCCAAATAATCATAATGCGATGATCAAACATTCATTACCGACATACAATTTGAACCGAAGCGGTGAAATCGCATAAATCCATTTTGTAAATTTTGAGATAAATAAAGTTATGCGTCTGAATAAGTTTTGAAAAAAATTGATGAGTAGACTTAACATTATTACTAATTAATAGCTTATTATTAAAATTATAAATTTCTATGAAAAAGGCTAAAGTTACATCCTAATCAGTACGGGTTGAGTCTCGGAGACTCATTTTAAATTTGATCTGTAAAAACCTATCTTAAATTTTATGTTCATGCATATTGCCCCAAATATATTTTGTTTGTGTTATATCTTGTATATCCGTGATCAAAAAAATTGTAATGCCAAATTTATTTACGTAACGGTAAATGTTCTGAGACACCGTTTTCAAAATATAACCAAATCCGTATACACGATGAGTCTTATAGACTCATTCATTGCCTTATTTAAATCAAACGATTTAACGCTCAAGTTTTAAACAAGCCCCAATTTGCCCAAAGGCAAGCGAATTAGTTTTCAATATACTCGGAGTCAACTATATAGGAATACACGTTCGGACTATTTAAAAATCTGATCTCAATCCGATCTGCATTCAAAAGCACACCTTTAAGGCACAACTCTAAATCGCCATCCGGTTTTTTTACCACGTATAATTGATAAACAACATCCCTGTAGTAGGTACAAATCAGCGCACAATGGGCCTCGCCACACTTTAATTCTTTCGTCGTGATTCTCTGATTTCAAAAAATCAATCGATGTCCACATTTGATTTTTTTGCGCATTTCTTTGTATACAGTTGTGAATTCGAAGATTTGTATACATTGGTGATGTTGTGACAGAAATATTCCTTTCATCTCTTCACATGTGTTTCATCTGTTGTTCAAATTTGGCTACATGCATCTCTTATTGGTAAGGTGTTGGTGAACTTTCTATTTTCCAGTTGTACGAATGCCTTCAATGTATTGCGTTTGGCCACTCCTACGAGGGCAAATCAAAAAGTCTTGCAATATCATATGAAAAAAAAGAGTGAGAGAGACAGCAATATTTTTATTTTTCGACATAATCTCCTTTAAGGTTTATACATTTGTCACATCGATCAATTAACTTACCTAAACCCTCTAAAAAAAAAAGATTTCTTTTGCTCCATAAAATATTCATTTACAACAGACTGTACTTCATAGTCACTGGGAAATTTCCGGCCCCTTAGTGTTTTTTTCAAATTGGGAAAGAGAAGTAGTCACTGGGTGCCAAGTCTAGACTGTACGGTGGATGCGGAATTTCCACGAAGCCGCAGTCCTTTAATGCAGCTTGAGCAATATTAGCCTTGCGCACTGGTGTATTGTCGTGAAGAAGCAAGATTTTTTTCCTAACTTTCCTTGGCCGTTTTTCCCGGATCGCTTTTTTCAATTTTCGCAAAACCTCTGCGTAATATATGCCTGTGATTGTGGTTTTCGGTGGCATATAATCGATTATCAAAATTCCTTCAGCATCCCAAAAAATTGTTGCCAAAACCTTACCAGCAGACGGTTGAGTTTTGAATTTCTTTGGTGGTGGTTCACTACGTTTAATCCATTGCATCGATTCTTGTTTGGATTCCAGATCCCAGTGATGAAGCCATGTTTCATCGCCTGTTATTATGTTACCCAAGAAATTTTCTGGATCTGCTTTGTACATATCTAAAATCGCCTTTGAAGTTTAAACACGCATTTTTTTTTGTTCAGCATTCAACAAACGGGGAACCCATCGCGCACTTACTTTCGACATGTGAAGGTGGTCATGTAATATAGTATATGTGGTACCGTATGAAAGAGAAAGTCTCCACGCTAACCGCGGAACAGAAATACGCCGGTCCTCCAATACAATAGAATCAGCCAAAATTACGTTTTCATGGCTAATAGCATCTGCTGGCCGACCCGAGCGGTTATCGTCTTATAATGACTCCCAACCACTTTTGAATAATTTTACCCACTTTGTTACTGTGGCATATGATGGTGCAGATTCGCCGTAAACTTTTGATATATAGTTGAATATATAAATTGCATTTCGTCCATCTTTATAGAAAAATTTAGTAACGGCGCGATATTCAATTTCATTCATTTTAAGAAAAATTCAAAACACATGTTACTAAATTGACAAAAACAAACGAACCGTAAAATTTACATCGAAATGTTCTTCTAGAAGTTTCATCGTGACAAAAAATGGTTTTGAAAAATATATTGTTGTCTCACTCACTCGTTTTTTTCATATGATATTGCAAGACTTTTTGATATACCCTCGTAGACGCGGTTCTAGATTTTCGTGGCGTATCTTAACTTCCTATTAACGTTTCAGTTCAGACCTATTTGATTTTGTTGACACATAGTTATTTGCAACTTAAGTTGCCGGCGTTCTTCAATTTTCTTTCAAGTTATATCACACTATCCAGTGTTCTAATTCTCTAAGGTGTAAGATAATTTGTAAACATATAAACGATAATTTGTCTTGTCTTTTTACAATATTCGCATTCTCTAATTGCACTCCAAGATAAAATTTAAAACAATTACGATGTCGAAACTTAACACACGCTTATGATTTATGTGGATTCATAATTAGACTTTGAGGGCCCATAACTACCGTCCCCATTTAAATTTCAACATTAATTTTATGGATACAAGCCATTCTAAATAGCATATTTATTCACAAACAAATCTCTAGAAACGTAAATTCTTCCATATACATCAAAGCCATCTAGAATCACACATAGCCCAAAAAACCATATTGAAAAATAGTCGGAGACGGAAGTTATTTTAAATAAAAAGCAAGATACGGTTAGACAAATAGACAAGTCAAATGTTTGAATAGAACATTACAACAGTCAAATATTTTTTTTTACTTCGTATGGTACAGACGTGTACAATATAAGTCTTATTTAAAATTCATCCGTTCAATTTTGATTAATATTGTATATTCTAAACCGTTTAAAGTTTATTCTTTATTCTAAGTACAAAATCACATTATTCTGTAATTATTATTTACGATATGGCTTTGAAATCCAATCAAACCTGTCTTAAGCAGATCATAATTTCAGTGTATTTCATTGGTGAAGACGAAATGCCCTATTTAGCACTTTCAGCTCGTGTGAGTTAACCATATCTAAGTATAATAGTCGGATCTTGGAATCTCGAATATTTTCTGTAATCCCGGAACTGTCCTACTAGAATTTTAGAATTTCAAGTAAACTACTAAAAAAATATGCGTTTTAAGCAACGAAGCTCATTTAACCATCGAATTTAGTTAGTCACTGCGAGTTTCCCAAACTCCACGAGTTCCTCATCCAATAATTTTTTTATGTGCCTGAGACTAAGTCCTCAACAGCATTGAAAATTTATTAATCGAAACCATTTTTAGTACAATTTGATTTAGGTTTATTATGGAATGACGTTTTAGTTTTACCATTTGTTTTTATCTTGAGGTTATTTTTAATCGTTGTAAAATGTATGGGTTAATCTTAAGGATCGACCTATTCAGGTAACGAGAAGGAGGTGGGGCTTCGATCAATTAACTGCTTCTTTTGAAATCGATTTTATGGAATAGATATCTTGTTTAATTTTTTTGATAGTTAAAAGTTAGTTTTAATGCATAACATAATTAAGTTTTGTACTCGTTCATTATTGTTCTAAAATTGTTTTAATTATCAATTTCTCAAACATCAACAATAAACTGAAATTTGTTAACTAATTTAGATTTTCTATAGGCATTCTTATTTATTGTACTCGTGGGTAGTCTTAATTGTGCACAGCAAGTTGAAAGCTTTGCATGTCATGTGGAGAACTGATCCATTAGATTTTGTGAAATCGGTCATTTATATTAGAAAATTGAGCAACTAATTGAGCTTTTGCAGTAATCTACAGACTTTCTTGTTCTAGAATAGTCTATCATTTAAGTCTTCTTCTTCTAATATAAACAGACACTTTATTTATTCCCTACTTTAAACATAAAATCATAAATAATCAATTTATTTGTTTTGTTGTTTTTGTGGAAATACTGGAGATAAAACTAAGGAAAAGTATAAGCATTTTTTTTTATAAAAGGAAGTATTAATTGTCCAGTAGATTTAATGTCCTTTGAAAGTCAATTAATACCCCCCTTTCATTCACGCACAGACCACCCATTCACACAATTACAGTATACCACCTGCATATTGCAAGCTCCATATCAAGTTATATGCTGTGTTTTTTTATTAGCGCCCGATAGCTGTATCCGGAGCAGCCAATTTTCTATGTGAAAACTTATATTTAGCGCGCTATTATTGCATTTAATTAATTTATTTAAATCTAAACTAAGATTTTTCATTCAACTTTTTAATTAAAAATCGATAAAAAAATATCTCGGCTCACTTATTTATCGGGAGCCGCTATCGGGAGCGCTATTCATTTCAATGGGAAATTTGAAAAGGCTTTTATTTTGTAAACCCCTGAAACCATTAGAAACTAAATCTTTCAATAAAAATTTAAAACGCAGCAACATAAATTCTTGTTTATAACGTTATGTCAAAATAAATGTCAATTAATATATTTCAGGTGATAAATATTTGTTTTATTGATGAATTTAGTTTTAATTTTCATAGTACAGCGACACCAGTGAATAATAGCTGCAGTTCCAATAGAAAATTGCCATTTGGCTCCGGATAGTGCTCCAATATTAAAACACAGCAATAGTTTCACAAATGTACATTCTAAATTGAATTAATTTTATAACTTTTTACTGCCACTCACCCTTCCATTTTAAGCAAAATAACTCCAGTGAGGACCGAGAAAATCAAGCGTCGGTTGATAATCCGTTGGGTGATCCTCAGCTAACCTGAGCAAAAAGGATATTGCTTGCATTACAAAATTCCCACCTGTATTCTTGTACAATTTTACTCTGGAAAATCACATTAAACAACCGGTTGTACACAACTTCATCATGGCCGCCATTTCTGTACGCCACCTTTATTCTATTTCTATGTTACAAAACTAATTCGATTGTAACCAGAACGAAATAATTAATTTCTATAGAGGATTAGCTGGATACAGAAAAATATCTTAGAAGATTCTTCAAATTTTCGGATTTCTTGTCGAAGGATTACTTCGACGCCAGTATAGAATCGATGCTGCAAATGTTACAGGATCCTGGGGCCGTATTCTTGAAATCGGTGAAAATTTCCCCAATTGGAATACAATTTGCTTTGAACTTTTCTAAATTATTCGAGTTTTTCACCGGCTACTTTAATAATTTTTTCAAATTTGTTTTTATGTTTGTTTACTAATATTCGTCTCCCTACTAAGCGAATAATTTCAAATCGATTTACCCAGTCGGAACTTTTCCCTTAGTAGGGGGGAAAAATTATGTTTCTTAATTTAAAAACAGAAAAGAAATTTAAAAAAACGATTAAAGTAGCCGGCGAAAAATTCGAATAATATAGAGAGCATTTCAAAGCAGGGATGTTCTAACATCACCATTTTTTGATAATTTATCGAAGTTTATTTCTCGCTTCTGTGTAATAAACTTTGTCTCTGTTTCAATTTTTATACGAGTATCATTTACCCAGCCTGCTAGATCGTAACATTGTAATATTTGTACTGCGTTTCTATCACCAAATAATTTATTTTCGATTCTTTCGAAGTGAAATAAATATTGTTCAAATATATTCTAGTAGGTTGTGATAGCAATAGAGGAGAAATAATTGATAAACGAAAGAGAAGTCAAATTAATTCTAACAGAAAGAAACGTAGACTTTGATAAAATATCGAAAAATAGTGATGTTAGAACATCCCAGCCCAGATTGTATTCCGATTGGGAAAATTTCCATCTATTTCAAGAACCTTTGTGAAAATAGCCCAAATTTCTATCCCCAAAAATCGAAAAAGTTGCTTATGGCAATAATATACAAGTTTATGTATACTATTGCGACATTTAATTAACAATTATAGCAATAAATCTAAATTCGGGTATAAATATTTCCGAATAACAGCTAAATAATAAATAAAAATGTTATGAGTTTAATTAAAACAATAAAAAAATCTGATAAAATGTGTAAATAAACAAAACAACTAAATTCTACTCTCCAAGTAATATACTGACATCGAAAATCAAAAATTACTTTGAGCCTTCCTCCTTCACAAAAAGGCAATATTTTTCTCTCAGCCCAGAAAAATGTTGGTATCGTGATAGTTTTAGCTATCATGACAGTAAATACTTTCGAGGCTGAGAGTCAGTATAAAATTTTATAAATAAAAAAAAAAAAAAAAAAAAGTTTTTGTAAAATTTTTTGTAAAAGTCTCGGGGGATGAAAGTTTCTATGATTTTTGAATTCAAAAAGAGCTGAGATATAGTCCATAGAAGTTAGGAAATATTCGTTGGCCCAACTAGCGGTGCACATCGTTTGATAGGTGAATGTTTAAGGAGCGTATATGATTTTTTTAGAATTTTTCTATGTATAGTAGTTAAGATATAAAGACGCTCCTTTAACATTTACCTATCAAACGATGTGCACCGCTAGTTGGGCCAACGAATATTTCCTAACTTCTATGGACTATATATCAACTCCTATACATAAAAAAACTCTAAAAAAAATCATACACGCTCCTTTAACTTTCACAGTCTTATTTCTAATAAATAATACTGTGCCCTGAAAATTTCAACTGTCACTACATATTTTAGTTCATAGAAAATTCTAAAAAAAAACGTACATGCTCCTTAAACATTCACAGTATTATTTCTACTCTCAGCCCCGAAAATTTCAACTGTCATGACATTTTTTAACTATCATGATAGCAAATATTTTCGGGGCTGAGAGTAAAATGTCGAGATTTTTTAGGCTGAGAGTAGAAAATGTCATGATAGCAATAATTAGTGTTTCCATCGCATTTTTCGGGGATGGAATTTGGGCTACCTTCACATACATATTTTAAGAATGCAACCTGGTATGAAATTTACAGGAGCTACAGTGAACGCAAAGGAAATGCCTACTATTTACAATATAATTTATTTTATACGAAATAAAATGAAATCGTTTATGGTTGTACGCAGGCCCAGATAGAGAGGGGGAGGGGTGGAGCTAGGACGGCCATATAGCCCGGGCCTCCATATTTAAATTTAATTTGAATTATTTTATATTAAAATTTTAATTTTTAAAAGAAGCTTAATATTTTATATGTACAATGATAACGACATCTTCTTAAAATAATTTGGTACTTATTGAAAACCTTTGTTTATGTAAAAAAAATAGTGTCAAAAGAGACAAACGCATTAATAGTTTCTTAATATGTAGTTTTTTGTGATGGTGATTGATTAAAATATAGACTTTAACGTTTGTCACATTTCGTAAAATTAAATTGTTTTCCTTTATTAAAATGAAAAGAACTTATGTAAGCGGAGCAGAATTAAGGCGAAGAAAGACAAAATCAGAAAAACGCGGCTACAATTTTTACCGCGGATTTCATCATTCTTTAATAAGTCAAACGAGAACGAATCTCAAAGTAAAACATTTTTTGAAGATCAAGTTATTTCAAACAGTTCTTTAGAAAAAACTATGGGGAATGCAATCGCAGATTCCAATAAAGAGTTTACCAAGCAGAACATGCAAAAACAGTTTTTCTAAGAAGCGAACACCATCCGTTCTAAATTTGTCTAATACAAATTTAGATATTGAAATCGATCTAAATTTTGACCCAACTGCTCTTGGTAGTCCGAAAGAGGTTGGAGAAAATTGAAACACGGCATACTCAGCCATGAAACTTCAATTACGTATAAGCAGAAATATGAGGATTGGAAGTCGCAAGTTAATAAAAGCGGATTCAGTGTTCTTTCGTTCCTTCCTTCCTTCTGAATTTTTTTTTTAAATCAATCACAATCGAAAAAAATGCACAACAAAAAAACGTCATTTTTAACCAATGAAATTCTTTTCCAAAACAAATTTCAGAAGGAACGAAAGAAGGCAACACTATATCCGCCTTAACTCTGCACCAAAATTCACAATACGGTGTGTACTTTTAAAACAAGTAATCGATGAAGCCGATAATTGGAAAAAAATTCATCTGAGAATTTTAGAAGTACATAATTATTGTAACTTGTGTTTATTAACATCACCGATGTTAATCGACGAAGAAAATTCGCTTTTGCATCCAGCCTCTTGTGGGATTCGAACCCAGTACCTCCCGGTCCAAGTGCCGAAGCTCTAACCACTGCACCACTTGTCCGGTAAAGCTCCCATTAAAGCTCTCTCCGATCCTGGTTGTACGTGTACCAATATCGAAGACATCGATTGACCAAGATATTTCAATCTCATCTGTTTGTTTTATTTAAATTGAATTTTAACTTCTAAAATATGGGTAAACCCCAATTTAAACTGGCAAACTACAAGGTGTAATAGTATGAAATTTGGATTTTAGACAACAGATGGCGCACCAATGCAGTTGGTGCTTTACAAATTTGGCACTGCGCCATTTTAATTTGTCATTAATAATTAATGTCAGAAGCGCACGTGTGACAAATTGAAAAAGTGCATGTGCATTGTGCATAGTGTTGTATTGTTGTGTTCAATATGTCGAAATTTATTCCGAACAAAGAGCATTCGCGGGCAGCATTAATTTTTTGTTTTCATTTGGAGAAAACTGCTGCCGAATCATACCGATTACTTCGAGAAGCTTATGGTGAACATGGTCCATCGCAAGATACGTGTGGACGATGGTTTCCGCAGTTTAAAAGTGGTGACTTCGATGTTGCACACAAGGAACGTGAAAAACTTCCAAATAATATGAAGAAGTGGAATGGCAAACAATGTTGGACGAAGATGATTCGCAAACACATTCAATACATTCGTTTCCAATCGGCTACGGGAGGTGAGAAAGATTCAGATGACCGCTTGAGTTGAACGACCGTCAAATGGAAAAGCGCAAAAACACATGTCGCATTTTGCTCGCTTGATGCAAAAGGAAGTCGGCTTTGCATCGTATAGTTACAGAGGATAAAAAGTGAATTTATTTTGAGAATCCAAAGCGTAAAAAATCATGGGTGGACCCAGGCGCACCGTTCTTCACATTGACCGCTGTTAAAACCTAGGAAAACGGTTAATCCTGATCGTTACCAACAACAATTGACCGATTTGAACCGTTTGCTGCTTGCAAAAAGACCAGAATATCGAAAGAGACAACACAAAGTCATTTTGACATAGAACTACGTCCATCAAGTATGCAAACTAAGAAAACGCGAGCGCGATTTTGATGTCTACATACACGTTTAAATTTTCAAAACTATTAATGGTAGAAACGTGGTTAATATCTTATTGGAAAAATTGTGGCTGACTCTAAAATAATAAACAAAATCTGACAATTATGTCAAAAGTTATGACAAGTTAAAATTACGATTTTTGTTGACACATTTCTAATATAGGAGTAGCGAGTATAAATGAAAATAAAGAACGGAAGATTGATATTATTTCATATGGCACACGAATTGATATGTTTTCCAAGATGTAAGCTCAACCAACGTGATCAAGCAAAACGTTACCAATAAAAGCCGCGCCCAAGAGAAGTCGCCTATTTTCAAGCGAGCATATTTTGTAATCCGTGCATCTTTCTGAGTACGTAGGTAACATGTTCATGGAATGGTAAATTTTGGTCATGATCCCAGTCACAGTTAAATAACTCATTAAATTTCTCAACCAGGGCCACAAAGTGTTCACGAGATTTTTATGATCCTAAAATTTGCACTGGAACGCTAAATGGCAAATGGTTTTTATTGAGCGGCAATTTCATAATAATGTTAGAAGACAGTTGATCGATTCAGTTGGTGATATTTGTCCAGTGGATGTTATTTTGAATGGTTCGTCAAAATTTATACTTGGTTCCATTTACATTCATCCGCATGCTAAAGAGGTCGATTTAAATCTGTTCTTCCTTGCGGCATTAATGGAATACACAGAAAGTTCAAAATTAATTGATAAACGGTTTACAGTGGATAAAGAGGTTCCAATAATTTTAATGGGTGATTTTAATGTAGGTGTTAAACGGAATGAAGAAGTGTTTGAGTTTATGAAGCATCATTTCAATCTAGATATGGTTATGACCAATTATCCAAGTACATTAAGAAATACTTACATATATTTTTCATTCTCTAGAAAAATAACTCCAGAACTTCTTTCATCGGTTTGTTACTTTTCGTATCATAGACCAATTCTTCATAAAATTGTGATGTAAAATAATAAAATGTTTCAAAAACTATCTTTTTATCGCCAAAAAAATACTTACCTTTATATGAGTAGAGTAGTTCTATGCCTAACAACCCCTGCGGCTATGTCACCGTATAGAGCCTATCGTAAATTTTTTCTTGATGAGAAGGCTCCATCACATGCGACGAAACTGGTTCGCGTCACGATGGAATCACTCAGCTGAGAAGTTCTACTCCATGCGGCTTACTCACCAGACTTGGCTCACAAATTGCAGAAAAGATGAGAAAAATATATAAAAAGCGATGGAGCATAATTTAAATAAAGCACTTTTTATCATTCTTAAAGATTTAACATATTTTATAGCAAACAAAAAAAATCCGCGCTTCATACTGGCACACTTGCTATAAAATTAGATGACCACTTCGTTCAGAAAAAATAATGGAAACAACCACAAAAAATCAGTAATCTTCATTGTATCCATACTTTATCAATTCTCGACATTGTCTATTCAAAAATCAATTGTCTACGCCATGTTCGACACAAACATGATCATTCGGAAATACGCGTATTTGCTAACGATGCTAAAGATACAAAAACTAATCTGAACTGAACATTTTCAAAAATTTGAAAACCAACAAACATATTTTAACAACACACGAAATTTCTCTTAAAATTAAAAATTCTACGAAGCAGAAAAATGAATTGCAGGCTATACAAAAATTATCAAGATAATAATAGTTTATGGTCAAAATTTCTGGAAAATTGAAAATTATGCATTCAGCACCTATCATTATTTGTCACCCTCTATATAATTATTTAAATATTTTGTAACTTATGATAAAAAAAAAAAATTGGAAAACTCGACGAAAAACTTTTTAAACAAACCAACGTTCCACATACAAAACATGATATGCATTACATAGATTTAAGATAATACACCATAGCCACATATACTTAAAAGCTCCCGATAAAAATATTAATTATGTAAGCGAAAAACAAAAAATTAATTTTTTTCATGTCAAGTTGAATTAATATTATGATTGCATAAAACGCAATCTACACTACATCACACAGAATACATAATATGGGGGAAAAAAACGTTAAAAAGCTTTATTATTGCATTCATTACCAATGAACATATACAAAAGCACAAAAAGCTTTTTTTCCATATGTATTATAAAATTAAAATTTTACACGCAATATATTCTTTACAAAATTATACAAACAAAATTATTTTTCTATCCTGGAAAATTTAAATTTTTGCGTTTCATTATAAACCTAAAAAAGCTCATTTAAAAATATTTTTTTTGGAGGGGCTATTGTTATTTGTCATAATGCAGTGTGTTATGCACATCCGATTTATATTTATTAATATCGATTTCTCTTTTTCATTTTTGTTTCTAGTTCCGGTAATTGGTAATTTTACGGAGGAAGAGGCAAATGGTAGTACGGTGCCACAAGACACATCGCTCGAGTATCCATTACAACGGGATGAGGTACAAACGATACCGAGTAAAGGGGATCGAGTTCATGTGCCACAAATAATATCGCCGAAACCCATCGACCAGGAGCAAGAACAGAATTTCGTCGGCGTTATCATCGCCGTACTCACAACAATTATTTTATTGCTTATTGTTGTAATACTATTTATAGTTGCACGCAATAAGCGTAATAGACGGAGTGATGTACTCGGGACGTTACAACATAATTTACACTCCGATGTGCTAGGCATGGGCATCGATAAGCGTATGAATAGTAATATAAAGGTAAGCCATTAAATATAATGGAGTTTAGTACGTATTAAAAAAATTTAATATGTTTTTCTATTTTTTTTATATATATTTTTGAACAAAAGGTTGCAATGGACGATAATGAGTCAATAGATAAAAGCAGCTTATACCACGAACCATTTAATGTGAATATGTACACAAGTGCTGCTAGTGGTTGTACATTAAATGATATGCAACGACATCATATAACACCCGATTATACAGGTTTGTTGACTTTGTATTATTTTGTTGTTGTTCTGATTTTCATCTGCATGTTCCCCATTTTTTTTTATTAATATTTTCCATTATCTATGCATTAAATTTATTTTTATTGTTATTAATGTTATTATTACAATAATAATAATAATAATAGTTATAGCAGAAATTGTCGTTTATTAAATTAAATTACAAGTAAACTACTAAATGGGAAATGAAATTAAATTTTAATTTATTTTATGACATCTCATGCAAATAAGATGGTAACGTATTTTGACATTTGGCGAAATTGCATCTCGTGCACAGAGATAAAAATTCACTCTGGCATTTTCTTGTGCATTTTTTTTATTCCTCCCGTCGCATCGTTTGTACCTATCATGGTTGAAAAGCTCGAATCAAGTAATTTTTATAATATTGATTGTGCGGTTTTTCCCGATTGAAATCAGGTCATAGTTTTTTTTTTTAGGTTTTTTTTATTGTGGTGGAATAATGTTGTGCATATAATAGTTCGTTCGTGTATGACGCGAATTTATTATAGAATTTTATGGATGATGATAGTGCATGTTTGCAGCATTTTTGGGATTAAAAATTGATTTTTATAAATAATCGCAATATGTCTTAAATATTTTACAAAAATGATTTTAGTCTGTTATGTGCATTTTAAGAGCGTTGTCCTTTTTTGGTTGCGACTACCCAGGGAATAAATGTGCGGTGTCTGTAGAGTCGTTCGTTTAAATAAATATCAACTAAATTTGGCTAACGGCATATTTCCAATGTCTTTATTCAGAACTCTAATGATCCAGCAGAGGATTATTTGAGCCTTGAATTAGGTTTTTCTTGTTATTCAGTATTTCAGTATTCGACTTACCCAAATACTTATATCAAGTCTTCTTTTGGTCACTTAGCATCAGAATTTTCTCTTATACAGACTGTCGTATTGGATGAAGCCCTTCTTCATCCCCATTCGTGCAGACTTCTTTTTTGCCAAAACTACAACACAGAGTTATATGTTCCCAATTTAATCGTTAACGAATTTGTCCAATTGTTTTCGGAATTTTCAAGTGACCCACATTTGCATGAGGCACCATACATATCTAAGAAGCTCGATGAAGCAATGTTTTATTAAGCATGGTAATGCCTCCAGATTATGTAAGACCAGGCAGTTTACATAAGAGATGCAAATACCTCGCATTATCTCCTTTGTAGGAAAATATCGATCTCCCACAACACCTTGAACACCTCCAGCTTCACTAATATAATTTGAACGTACACGATTAACTTACGGTTATTTACAATGGTCTGCATTTTATGAGATATATGACGTACGACATCCTCACTTCAAAGCACAACCATATCATCTGGAATGTGCTGCTAGATTTAACTGTTTTTGTTTGCTGGTATCAAATCAGGACTAGTATTATGTGTCATGTGATACCAATAAACGATTGCTTTTTCCCTTTGCAATTCTCTTTCATTTATTGTTCCATACAACATTACTAAATGCTCATGAAAGAAGTAGCTGGCTACTGTTTGAACAAATTTAGTGTTGCATCACATATTATTGGTTAGCTTTTTAGTAAGCTGATCATATACTCTGCAAAATTTTGAACTATGATGGGCTAAATCACTGGTTCTTAACCTTTTTTTTACTCGCGGCCCACCAAATAATTCATATTTTTTTGTGGCCCCCAATTTTTTAATAATACATAATTTATATTTGTTAAATTATCTACACTAGCGAACAACTAATCGATTCAAACCTCTGCAGGTAAAAGCGTATTTTTTTTAAAAGCGATTCGATTTTCATAATTTCAACTTTAATATAATATATGTATAATACCACGTTGACCGCTATTTGGCATAAGTCTCTTATCAGACGTTGAACTAAATAAATCTGTACCAGTTTTATTCGTTGTTTCTTCTAAAAATCATGAATACTACTCCAGAAAAAGGTACCCAAGTGTTGTTTTATTGCAAGAAGCACGCAATCAACGAGAAGGCGCTCGTCAGCTAAGGCCACATATCAGCCAGTATCGGTGTCCATCTAAGAGGAACGACCAATTTATTGTCCTTACTTCACTGTGAAATCGCCATCTCATGGACGTTGATGTGCAGCAGGGGCTAAGACAAGTTCGAGATGGAGATGTTAGTCTATGGACAATAAGAAGACGCTTAAAGGAATCCAACCACACTCCAAGACGGCTCTTTAGTAGCCTAAAATTGACATTACGCCACTGCAAAGAATGGCTCGGATTTGCTCGCGAACACTTCAATTGGAGCATCGTGAAATAGAGGTCCGTTCTATTCACTGACGAGTACATTATATGTCTCATGGTAGTGATATGAGAGGCCGGGTCTACCGGCGTCCAATAAAGCGATTTTCGCATTTCAGTTTTGCTGAAACAGTCTCGTATGGCGGGAGTCGTGCATGGTGTGAACTGACATATCGCTTGAGGGAAAACAGATCTTGTTTTCGTACCTGGTGGAGGCCGTAGAGGTCAGCTGTCCACTGAAAGATGTATTTAGGAAATTCTCTTGGATCATGTAGCGCCCTACGCAGGATATATAGGGGCAGATTTCATATTAATGCATGACAATGCCCGGTGGCACTCAGCTCAAACCACTCTGCACTACACGGATGAGGTTAAACTCCATACGATGAGGTGGCCAGCCTTCAGTCCAGACATGAATCTAATACCATTTATGGGACGAAATAAAACGGAGCGTCCGAACCGAAAATCCGCATCTAACATCAGTGACCTCAATATTTCGTTGTCAAAATCTTAAGTTCAATGAAGAACCGCATGCGAACTTTTGTAGAAGCAAGGGGGGGGGGGGGGGGGAGGGGAAGGCAACACTAAGTAGTAACCAATAAAATTGTTTTTGGCTCTAATTTTTTAATTTGTCGTTGTAATTTAAATTTAAATATCCCCATTATTTTTTCAGATTATCAATTTTGGTTGCGTTTTTATTCAAAATTCATTATAAAAAAAGTACGAAACCAATTTTCATAAAAATAGTGTCATTTAAAGTAAAAATATCAGGCTTTCAAAAAAATATTGTCTTGTGAAAATCGGTTAAACCATTTGAAGGTTTGAGTCGATATAGTTGCTCGTGAGTGTATAATAAATTTATTTTTTATTATTCCGCCACATGTAAACATCTTTTTTGTGGCCATATCTTGAAGATATTGGTTTGGACGACCTTTAGTTCCAGCAAGATGGTGTGCCAAATTCGGTGGCCGCATTATCAGTCAAAATAATGAATTGGCCGGCAAGAAGCTGTAATTTGACGCCTTTAGATTTTTATTTGTGGAGTGCCGTGAAGGACATTTGAATGAAATAATTTTCCATAAATCCACCAGGAGGGTACTTTCAAACAAAAAAGATTAAATTCCAAATATATTAAGCCGTCTTTTTTTATTAAATTTTTAAACCTAAACTTCTTATTTGGACACCTTTATGTTAACTAAATTTTGTTAAAAACTTTATAATCAACTGAACATTCGTATTTTGTTAAAAAAAATTCTAATTATCTTTAAAATTCTAAGCATTAACAGTTTCTTAGAATTTACTTTGGCTTTCTGCGGTGTAAGTAGCCTATTTGCATTTACAGTCGAGCCTCCTATAACGCGGTTAATTCGTACCGTGTTATATACAAAACCGTGCAATAAGAAACTGGGTTTGCGTTATAATAGAAACCGCTTTATAAGAACACCGCATTATAAAAGGGTTTCTCGGAATTTTTACCTCGCGTTATATGAAAACCGCGTTATAAGACGATCGCTCTATAGGAGGCTCACATGTATTTTTTCTATACTAACAAAGTTGTATGTAGGAAGAAATAACAAATAAACTAAATAAGGAAACTTTATCTTTCATATTTCACTTTTCAATTCGATATTCAGTTATACGTCAATTTTCTTTTTATTATATTCTGAAGGAAATTTTTCAAACTTTGGTGGCCCCCGGAAAACTTCTTTTGGACCCCCAGGGGCCGCGGCCCCCCTGTTAAGAATCACTGGGCTAAATAACCGATTCCATCAATATAATATCTCTAGAACTCCTTGGGATTACATTCGCTACACTATTCAGTTGGGATAATATGGTTCGGCATAATGCCCGATTCGTTGCAATAGTGGATGTAGCTTTATTGCAGATCATTTTTAATTTATTGACTGTATAATGTAAGCTGGAGCTAAGCAATGGCCAGATAGTGTCGTGAAGACATTTTTGGTATTTGTCTTTCTGATGATCTCGCACCATTACTTTATCTATTCGTGCAGTCTTGCTACTAACCTCCACCTTTCAAGAAGGATACATCCGTTTATCGATTAGCGACGCCTTTAGGTGAGTCACAGTACTTTCGCTAATTATAGAAATGCCCTGCATTAAAGTTTCTAAAATGTCTATTGACGACATAGAAAAAAGGGCCCAAAGACCTAGAGTTTAAAAAGGCTTCAATTTCGACAAGCATGGTTAACATTTTTTTAAACGTTAACGTTGAAATTTTCATTCGCCTTTTTAAGTATTTTTTGATTTACTTTAGACCTACTTCTTAAAGCCCATTTAAAGTCTTTGCGCACTGCGTTATTAAATTTCATTCCTTTCTCTGGTTAGAACTTATATTCAGCAGCCAATACCAACATTCGAAAATGGTTTAAGCACGATCGCAAACAAATTATTTTAAAATTGTTTTCCTCACAGGAAAATATAGTGTTGTGGGATTGTGGACCGCTGTGTTTTAACATTTGATGAAAATGTGTAATTTATATCTTCGTTAATGACCGTTTTCCCAAAAGTTAAGTTGTATAACGCTAACCAACCTCCACTCCTAATGATACTTTTCTCGACCTTAGATCTCTCAGTCAGGATATTCACTAACATGTTTCCGCTATGATAAATAATTATAGAATATATCACAGCGCTATATGCCTTTCAGCGGCTTCGCAGAATCCATCATCAAAAGTTGCTGTTTGATTTTTATCCCAAAAAAAACAGTTCGTTATGTTATCCACTGACATCCCTTCTAAAACTGGCCTAATGTTTGATGACGATGTAGTCAACGGGATCCAAGCAGTAAACAATGCTGCTTTTGTAAACTTATAACTTTCTCTAACGTTTCTGCTCCAGACAAAAAAAAATACTAGATGTCACATTTCGCTGCAGCATAGCCCCCTTTTGCTTTGTGTCATTCAAGCTCACTACGGCACTTTACTTGGCAGATCCACCAAAAACTAAGCGTAACCCAGTTTCACTGTTCTTGTTCCACACCCCATCATTTGGTAAGTACAGAATTTTTTGGTTTGTTTCAATCCCATTTTTTCTATGCGTTCTGAAACTACTTTTATGTAACCCAGTCGTTCTTATTCTGCGAAAAACTCTTTGGACATAATTGCAATCCTTTTATTTTTGCAAACTTCCTCTCCGTTTGTCACAAGCGAGCGATTGCAATTACCCGTGAATCAGCCTTAGAAGTTTCATTGATTTTGCTATTTAACAGAAGGGTTCATACGGGTTTTTTGACGTCTCAGGTAGCAAGGACACATTCTTTCTCCTATTGTTTCCTTAGTATTGCTTGTATTTTACAAGTTCTCCGCGTTCCTAGGGTACATGCCTTCAATTTTGGGCAATCTGTAATAGCATGATTGCTTGCCTGGTCAGTTCCAACAAGTTTCATATTTGCTTTCCTTCTCGAATCTGTGAAATGTTTTTAATGGGTAACGGTTCCGTCTGGTATTTAATGTTTGTATTGGAATTCACTATTTGCTAGTACTTTTACATTACGCTTCAGCGTTGAGGGCGATGCCTTCACTTAGCTCAACTAACTTGTATATTTATGTAATTACCTGCTGGTTTACACTTTTTTAATGGTACTGTATATAAGCTCATTTCTTGATTAATTCAATTCTTCTCGGAAAGTGGCCCACGGGACTAATTTATTTGGTTCTTCTGGAACTTTTCCAGATTAGTTATTTGTTTTGGGATATATGCATTAAGATTCATGATGTCCCTTTTGGTGGCTGCAATTTTGGTGGCTGCAAAGATTTAAGGACATAAGGCGCTCTATCAAATAAAAAAATACTGTTTTCGTGCCCAGTACCATTGCCACCCGATTCCAAAATGTAGAAGTAGATTGCAATAAATTTTATATTTAATTAGTGGGCGCAATCAGAAAATACTTCTGTTCTTAAGAGGGTTCTCCTTTGGGTCTACGCAGTCCAGCAATGTCACAGAAGAATACCTTGAATGACTTTGAACTGTACACCAGAACCACTAAAAAATCATAATTTTATCTCTCAAGGAGGATCATGAAAAGAGCCGTTAACAACCATGCTATGAGTGCATGAAATAAGCTTTGTTTATTTGTTTATAATTTTGATAAACTGTTTTATATTTTTAGGTTGCTTTCACTCAAAATTTCCCAAGTTTCGGCATGGTGGTTTTAATCTATTGATCGTCGTATAATTCTAGAACTTTCTAACCAGACAGCTCAAGTTTCGATAACACCTGAAATAGGTTATTTAATTGCTCGTCTATTCAGCCTAATTGGAACTAACCTAACCAGAATGGCAAATTTATTTCGAATTTTTGTATTTCAGTTTGGGTTTTAGCGAAAATAACTACTGGTCATTAAACATGCCGTGCTAAAAATTTGTACTCAGGTTCCGTTAGCATCTGTAGTAGGTCAGCAAATTCGTCACGATCTTTTATATTTGAATTTTGAGTTTGGGTGAAAAATGTAATCGACCATTAACACGGCATCTTTGAGATTTGGATTTAAGTTCCGATAGCATTAAAATAAGTTTTCCAACGGCATTTTTACAGGAGTAAAGCGCTATTGTAGCTTTTTTTATTCTTTCTAATATAATATGTTTTCAGTTTAGTTTGCTATCTAGAACGAGACCCAAATACGTCGCTATATCAGTGACGGCCAATGCAATACCATTTATGCTAGAGGGTCGATCTGCGGAAGTTTGTATTTCTGGAAGAAAAGGACTAACCTAGTTTTGTGGTGATTCACATTTAAGCCACAACTTGTAGCCCAATTGGATAAAATGTCAAGCGCATTTTGCATGCGTTATCTTAAGAACCAATGATATTTACCGAAGTCACTGACAGCAACATCATTCGCATAAGCAACCACCTAAAGCCGCACATTTTTATGACCTAGTTCCAAAGATGATGGAATAATATCCTGCTAATCGAGCACCCGCCGTCACGATTCTGCTTTTAAGTAATTGATCTATCCAGCCCTATTGATGAGTCGTTCACCAACAGAGAGGAGAGTGTCTGCTTGATTGCCTCTTGTCTGTCGTTGTTAAGTCACCTCTAAATAAAGACAAGTTATCATAGAGTACTTCTTTTGCTCATGGGATTTCTCGATAGGAGCAATAACGGAATGGAGATCAGTTTCCACAGATTTCCCGTTGCAATTTGCAAATTGGGATATCGATAGCATGTTTGGCTTAATCGAACTAGTAATGTGACTTGCTGTCTATCTATCTACAAAATTGTGTACTGAAGTTTCTAAACCTATAACCTGTGATCAAAAAGAAAAATTAGTTCGTTCTTCTACCGCACTACGAAGTACGATAGAAAATAAACAATCAAAATATTCTTTCTGTACGGAATGAACACAGTAAAACTAATCGTATTCTTCCCAAGTACAAGCACGGTTTTTTGTCGTTTTGCAGTTTTGTGCTCAAGCACAAGAACGATTTTTTTGGTTTTTAAATTTTGTTCTTCTTCGATTTTAAAAATGCGTACATTAAAAGTTTTTTTAGCGCGATGACAAAAAATATATTTTTGTTATCTGCTTTGACATACGGAAACAAATTTTTTTTTGCTTCGATGGTGTGATGTATGTACTACTTACGAAGTAGTTCTTATGTATATTTTCCGTAAAGGGTTTTATCTAAGCATGATAATATCATATTAAAATGACTGATAAATACATATTATTGTAAATTATGATTGTAATTCTATAAGTTAGCTGAAAATTTGATTGATTTAAGATAATGGAGGCTTTTAGTTTATATGAAATTTAAATTATTAAAAAGTTTAAAAACAGAATAAACTTCGTGCATGAGGTTCAGGATTTACCTATCGAATTAGTTATTTTCTATATCAAACCTTATGAAGTTTAAAGTTGCGTAAGAAATGGTAAACCAAAAGATTTCATTTACCGATATAGACATTACTGTATAACCTCGATTTAACGGACTAATTGGCGGTCCGTTAAATCCGAATGTTTTTAAATTTAATCGAATCGATCGAATTTAATCTGGGACGGAACTCAGTCATTTCTTTTATGTTGGATGGAAATGCGGGTTTATTAAATTATTATTGAAAGAATTTCTGGAATAAGGCCACCAGGGAAAGAACTCGATTAATTCTTAACCGATTATGATAGGATTAGGTACCCTGAATGGAAATGGGATTTTAAATGATTTTGGAAAGATATTCTGGAATATGACCATTTGGAAAGGAACTCGACCAATTCTTAACCGATTATGATGAGATTGGATATGCTGGATGCCTGGGGCGGAACCGGCCCATTTTTAACCGATTATCATGGGATTGGATATGTCGGATTGATTCCATTTTCATCAAACATACCCAATTGCAACATAACCGGTTAAGAAATGGCCTCCCATGTAGCAATACTTAACCGAGGTTAGAATAAGTAACATTTGAGTTTTTATCAAACCCGGATTCTCAAACCTTAAAATACTAGTGGAAAAACCTCCATATTTTACTTATTCGTTCAACGCAAACCATTTTTAAACTTTTCATAACCTAAGGTAAATTTAGGTTAATGTTTTTCTTTAGTATTTTCTTTATTTAGGTTGAAATTAACCTCTAGTAAACCCCATACGTTCGGAAGTTGCATTTGATTCGTTCGGAGTTTGCATTTTTTTTACTCGTTTAGTAACGAAAATCGAAATTTGGATCCATGCGAGGAATTCTATTGGTTTGAAATAAGCCTTTACTTAATCCTTTTCAACCATAGTTAACTTGAAATCCATAATTTACTTTTAACCTTTATGTTTACAACCAGCATACCCGGGTATGTCCATAATTCCATACATTTAGTGTTGAATGATAATTTGTAATTTCATTTTAAATTGATAAATACATTTTGGCAAAATGTAATCTAAAACAAATAATTGTTATTAACAAATAATAATTACTAAAGATTTCAAGCTGATAAGTCACCTAAATCCATAAAATTTTGGTTAATAAAACACGAAAACTTACCCGGGTAAGCGGTTGTAAACATAAGGGTTAAGTTTGATTTCAACTCCAGTGAGACCTTTTTTCAACTGTAGTTGGATTTTGGATACAAGCGTACGTGGGTGCCTGTTGGTTTAAAATATACCTTTCTTGAACCAGTAGATCCAAACTTATTCGTTGATTTGATGTACATCCCTAACTCGAGAAGTGAATAACTTCAATGTTGATTATGGGTTTAGGAAAACCCCCGAATTATTTTCAACCCTACTATGCTTCTGCGGTTAACGGTTAAACATTAACCTTTTTGAAATTAGTACGTTACACCCAAATTGGTTGTATATGGTTGTTCAACCATAGCGATGCAACTAAGGTTAATAATTACCTATCCAAACGCCTGTCGATCGACGGTTAGTGAAACGCTAGATTAATGGAATATAAACCATTTTTAAACTTCTGCATTATTTCGGTTTATAAACCGTTCTCAAACTCCAAATTGCTACATGGGCTGAGTTCCGCCCAGGTGGTCTAATTTCAGAACTTCCCCCAAAAATCATTTAAGAATCCCATTTTCATTCGGCGTACCTAATCCTATCATAATCGGTTAAGAAATAGACGAGTTCTGTCCCAGGCGGCCAAATTCCAGAACTTCTTTCAATAATAATTTAAGAATCCCATTTTCACCCAACACACCCAATCCCAACATAGTCGGCTAAGAAGTGCCTGAGTTCCGTCCCAGATGGCCATATTCATGAACTTCTTCCAAAAACTGTTTATGAATCTCATTTCCATCCATCATACTCAATTACATCATAATTGGTTACGAAATTACCGAGTTCTGTCCTAGGTGGCCGTAATACAGAACTTCTTCCAAAACTCATTTAAGAATCCTATTACCATCCAACATATCCAATCCCAGCATAATCGGTTAAGAGTTGGGAGCACTGAATTTGTTTTGCAAAAAGTTGATTTTGAATTGTAAAAATGTGCGAACTTGAAATCACGTCGATTATAGAACTCGCGAGAGCGAATCGATTACAGATTGGAAAAAACATATAAACCAAATGTAAAACAATTGCTATTAATCAAAATAGTCAAGAAAATTTGTACTGATTTCCATAAAAGTGTATGTTTCGACCAAAGAATTCGTTGCTATTTTAGCAAAGCAGCTTACACGGATAGTATACATACAACAAAAATTGTGTTGAAACACAAATTTTTTTATACACACATATTAAAAAAACAAAGCAAATAGCAAACAAAAAGTACTAATGCCGAGATGTTTTTTGGTTGCTATTTTTACATTAGTACTAAAATATAAAATTTCCCATAGGAAATTTAATATTTGTTCATCCCTTCACTCATGAATGACAGCTCTCGTGTTGCATACATAATTTTGCACACAAAAATCGTTTGTTAATTAATAATATTAATATACATAACTACAATACATATTATATATTAATATAATAATTAATAATTTTAAATTAATTAGATTTCTTAGAAACCCTTAACAAATTATTGGATAAGCTATAGGTAACAGACCTGTGGTGGTGAATGACATGAAACACATTTTAGTGATCAGGTGGCCATATCTTTTATGAGTTATATGAATGTGATTCCAAATAAATAATTGAAAAATAATTTTGTAATTTCTGTATTTTATTTTTATTTATATAAAGTTTTAGACAGCTCCCCATTTCTATGGTATCGACCCAACGGTCTTAAAACTAGCTCACTTCGCACTTTAATAGCTGTTAAAATTGACTTGTATAATATATAATTAAATAATATGTACATATATATATATTGTATGAAATTTTTGAATATTTGTGAACAACAAAAAATTGTATGAAACGTCAAACTGATTCTCATATGTACTTACAGAGGGATATCAAATCAACGTACTCACACAAATAAAGCAACACAAATTTCCCTTTGCTAAAATAGCTACGAATTCTTTGGTCGAAACGTACACTAAATCGTTTTTTATGACTCCCCGTGCAAACGCAATAAAATAGTTGCAGATCTAAAACAAATTTTAGTTTACTAATTGTACGAAAATCCATAGGAATTTCTATGATACTACGATTTAGAATTTCGAACGACTCGCTTCCGCGAGTTCTATAATCGACGTGAATTAAACTTGAATTTGTTTTAAAAAGATTTGAATTTACTTAACATTTAATTGAAATTTCTTTGAAAAACACGAATTTACTTTGCAAAAAATTGAGGTTGATTAAGGGAAAATTGACAATGAAGTATACAAAATTATAGTTGATTTGAAGAGTTGTGAATAAAATAAAAAAAAAATTGAATATCATTTGCAAAATCGTGAATTTGAAGTGCAAAACCTATAGTATCTGTATTTCATTTTAAATTAATAATCTATATTAATGGATAATTGTTCATAAATCTATGTATCATCTATGCGTCCAACATTTTAAATTTATTCGTAAAATGTTGCTGCTGTTTATAAATTTCTAGGTTTATTGCTTCTATTCTTAACCATTTACCTCAAAATAACATTCTCACATAATCGTAAATGGACAATATGGAAAACTTAATAAATAAATTAAGATTTTAACAAGCAAATTTTATCCTATTTAATCAATTTTGTTGCCACATTTAAACCGTACTTCAAGTTATACAAACCAAAATTTTCATTTATCTTAGATATAATTACACATTTAAATTGTAAGATTAAGCCAAGAAAATTAAAATAAAGCTGGTGTTATAGTGAAATATCGTTTAATAATTGGTACTTGATATCTTTGCTAAACCATTACAAAAATCATCATCTTTTACACCATCCTTTAATCAAACGTTATAAATATCATTTCTTAAGTCATACATAATTGAATATAAACTCATTAATTAATCGAAGTAAAAGTATTATAGCATTTAGTCTTAGCGAAACAAAAAGGGACAAAATTTTTTTATTTTTCAATGCATACAAAATGTATTATTGAAATGCATTTTTCAAGTCTCTTCTATATCATCAGAAGCACAAAACTGAAAAACCAAAAAATATCGTGCTTGTGCTTGAGCACAAAACAGCAAAACGACAATGAACCGTGCTTGTACTTGGGAAGAATACGTTTTGTTTTACTGTGTTCGTTCCGTAAAGAGAGAATATTAATATTTTTTTGTTATCTGTCGTACCAGCGAGATCGTAATAACGAAAAAAAAAATTTTTGTAGTTTCAAACACCTTGGGTTATAGGCAGAGATCGAAATTGTCGTTCTTTGAAAAGAACGACAATTTCGATCTCTGCCTATAACCCAAGGTGTTTGAGACTGCAATGAGATTTTTTTGCCGCCTAAGATGAAAAATTTACATTTACTTCCATATCCCTGTTCGTTCTCCCCGCCGACGAAATCTTGTTGAGCTTTGCTAGAGCTTTCCATTCTTTTTTCCTACTTTTGTAAGTTGATACGTGCTGACCATCTCTACTTGTGCTCATGTGCCTAGAGATTGCAGTCCAGGAATCAGTCTTGTTTGTGCTTGTGTTCGTTTTTTCGGTACGTCTTGTGTGCCAGGCAAGATGATCATAGTCTCACATTGGCTTTGGAGACCAGAGAAAATCCCACCAGCATTAGTGTCTGGATTTTTAAAAGCGCCTGACTCTTCTTTTTTTATTGTTAGTTTCATCCATGTTTTGTTCCGCAGTGCGCCAGGTATCTAGATACACCATAAGAGACGGAGCTTTTTATAGTGGGGGCCCAGCTATTTCGGTAGTTCCCGAATGACGATACACACAGAAGGCAAATTTAAGCGGTTAACAAATAGGTCTTCATTCGAGTTTAAATAGGAATTGATAATGGGATGGAATTTTACGGAAGTCGTGCGTAACAGAGAACTCGAGCAAAAACAGGCAAAAACTCGATCGGCAAGCTAACAAAAAATATGGCAACCATAATCCTGACTATATAGCTTTGTGATTATTAAAAGTTTCAGCCGCAAAAATAACAATGAAAATTTACATCTGGAGGAGCCAGGATTTCGGTTAGCAAATTGCTTGCAAGCTAGCCAATTGAATGTATAGCCCATAATTTATCAAAATAATAAAATTTTCTCTGTATCAATTTTATTTGAGCTCGTATAATTTTCGTCCTATTAACAAGACATTTGAATTTTTGTTATATTAACAAAGAGAACAAGACATAGAGAGAGATATTTTGTATGAACGGAAAATGAGTATGTTATTATTATTAAGTTTGTAATAAATGTTCACGTTTTCCGCCATCTTGTGTCACAAGTTCAACTTCGATTTATGAAAAAAAAATTCGAAACGTTTTTTAATTTCTGATTTTGGCAAACAATTGAGAGTCAATTACAAAATCGCATACAGTGTTTATATTTGTTTTTCAATTGTTCGTCAAAACTCAAAAGCAAGAAATTGAATTTTTTTATACTCATTTCCTGTTCATACAAAATATTTCTCTTTAAGTTTAACTCTCTGTGATAGTGTATTAATTTCGTTTCTTTGATTTTACTGATATTTCTTGGGGAATTCCATTCCAATTAAATTAAAGTTTCGTTTCATACACAATTTTGCTTAACCTCTAAAATTATGAGGAATGTAGCAATTAACAGCCACATTTAAAATACAAGCACACTTTGCTATTATTATTTTACTATTCCAGAATAGTTTGCGAAAACACCCAATGGGAAGGGTTCTGGATTTTAAAATATACGACATGAAAATACTGTGCAAAAATCAATAAAATTTTCATTCGCATTGTTTGAAATATTACAGAAATCCAGAAAAACTGGAAGAACCAAAAACAAAAACGTAAAACTTATTATTATTCATTTGAACTATTTTCTTCTCCAGCACAAAAAATAAAGAAAATTGAAAAATATAAATTTTCCTTTTCTTGTATTTTGGGGAAAATTTATTATTTGAAAATCTGTCACAATAATAATAAAATAAAACAATAATAGAAAATTATGATAAATGAGTTTAAAGGTCAAAGCCATTTTTCGGAAAAATTGTGTGTAAAATATTCAATTAGAAAATGTAGTAGTACCTAGTACAGTAGATAGAGTAAAACATTTTTTATTCAAAGAGAACCACAACAATTTTTTTTTAAAATGTCTTTAATTATGTAAGAATGGAAAACTATGTTAACCAGAGATATTTATTTTGGTGAAAATTAAGGAAATTTTCGGAATGGAATTTTTCATGATTTTATGTACGAGTACGTAAACATAAAATAAAATTATGATGTGTTCCGTAATGAAAAACTTAAACCCACCCTTACATGTGGAATACATAAAAGATATATACACAATCCTTGTCTAATAGCATTCTATTTAAATCCCCCCCACAAAAAATATGATACTCGAGCAAATTGTATGCAGATTCAATTTGCATTTGTTAAAGATTCCATATCTCCCATTTTCCAATTTTATAACCTTTTTAATATTAAAATTTGCCCTTTTGTGTACAGTACCTTGCTGCTGCCGCCTTGCTCGTTGCTATCTATTTGATATCAAATTCTATTTAGTTTTGTTATGATTATTTTATCAAGATCTTGGCTCCCGTATCTGTGTATAAACGAAATTTATAAGATAACGGGATAGAGAAACAAAGAAAATAATAAAGGATATTAAGTGTTAAAGGGTGTTTGATTTTGTTCTCGTCTAGATCTTATATATTTATGTAGGTACATAAGAATAAAGTCGTAATATTACCGGCAAAAAAGGATATCCAAAATTGGATGAATAAATAACGTTATAGAACAGGTATTGTTTTGCATAAACCGACTTACTCTAAGTATATATGCAGGCAGGTATCATAGCTCGATACGGTAATATAGTAATTTCAGAATTTTTGATTTCAACGAAGGATCTCAGTCAGTATTGGATTGAGATTATAAGAAATATACAAATGGAGATTGGAAACATACAATATAGACTAATGAAAATTTTAAAGTTGGATGGAGTTTGGAAGGATGTAATTCAGTTTACTGGAACCTAATACTTATACGAAAGCATGCATTCCCCAGAAATCAAATAAACCTTCCCTATCTAATTCAAAATTCAACGGCATTAAGAATTTCGTAACGATTAAACTATCACCATATTACCATACCATAGGTATAAACAAAGTGTTAAATACTTGCACTCAATAAATGGCTTCAACTAAATAAAACACTACAAGAGAAAACATATAATGGCGATAGACAGAAACATTTCTTAAATCGATTTTTGGTTTTAATTTTTTATTGAAATATAAATACTAATGGTATGACCTTCAGTAAAGTAGAGTAGGGATACTTGCTCCTTTTTGTTGTCTGTTTAACTATTTTTCAAATACCAGTTCATCTGCATTTGTAATACTGGACAAACCGAAATTATTTAATGTTTTATCAGAATGGAGAAAGGTAATCAAGTATCACGAGTTGCGAAAATTTAAAAGTGCTGGAATGCCTACACCCGGTAACAGAAACGAGTTGATCGAGATGTATGTGAAGATAGCCCAAATTCCGTCCCCGAAAAATGCGATGGCAACACTAATTATTACTATCATGACATTTTCTACTCTCAGCCCAAAAAATCTCCACATATCATGGCATTTTTGACTATCAGCCCCGAAAAATGCCACATTTTTACTCTCAGCCCCGAAAATATTTACTGTCGTGACAGCTAAAACTATCATGACAGTAAATATTTTCGGGGCTGACAGTAAAAATGTTGTATTTTCATGATAACATGAAAACAGAAAAATTTTCGAGGCCAAAATTTCCAGGTCAAATTTATTCTGAAAATGGACAGTTTGAAGAATTCATTTTGTTGGACGGCCGAGTTGTAATTTTTTGTGGTTCAATCGAAGCTTTTAGGCCCTGCAAAATATGGGATTGACGGCGTTCAAGAAATCTTTAGTACGGGGCAAGAATTTAAAAATAAATTTCTTCAGGATTTCCCGTGCGAGACGTATGTGGCAGACGTTTATCTTGAAATGATGGAAACAAAACGTAAATTTCACGAAACACCCGAGGAGTATTATTATACGATGTTGGCTCTGGGGAGAAAAGGTGAGAGTTCACTTGCATTATTAAATATACAAACCATTCTCGAATTGTAACGAGTTGCTGGCCGCCTTCAGAGAATACGTCAACTATAATCCTATAATCCAAAGAACATCGACATTTGCACCGAAACCATTTATTCCTATGTCGACAACTAAATCATTCACTCCGCCATTGAAACCTCAATCGTCGAACTCATCCGTGTCGTCAAATTATGCAAAACCGCCAAAAGAAAAAAATGCAGATTCCAATTACGTAATCTTCTAGAGGAAAGAAAGATGAGAGAACGTTGCATGAATTGCCTTCAAAAACACAACAAACCGCTATATGTCCAGAGAAACGAAAAATAAGTGCCGAATCGAAAACGTTTGCCAAGCCGAATGTCGACGATTTCATTTCAAAAGAAAACAAAATAAATGTTAAAGAGACTTCTTCATTTGTGGACTCTGGTAGCAATCGAGCCTCGCACCGTAAGTCATTCGCCGAAAATATGAATGAGAAGTTTGATTGTTCCATCGTTCTTACGGGGTTTTCTGGTGGTCAGTATGTGTGTCAAAAATTTATTGCTGCAGCAGTTGACGTCGATAATAATACGTACGTATTCAGAATTTCTTGTCGTAAAGGATGAATTTATTTCCGAAAATATATTGTAGTGACATTTTGTGTAAAAAAAGAAATCGACTTGTGATCGAAGAGGACCGCTGTACAATTGAGATTACGTAAAATCTTAACATGGGTTAGGACTTAGCGAAACTAAACAAACAGTATTAGAGTAAGGCAAATGTATCCTAACAAAGATAGCAATTGAACTAACCACCGATACACCGACCAATATCAAACCCTACCGTATCGCTTTCGCAAGAAGACCCATTGTCAAGAATATTGTAGAAAAATTGTTACAGAACGGCATTATTTGACCTTCTAATTTTCCGTACACCTCGCCTATAGCCTTAGTCGAAAAGAAGAATGGCGAAGGTCAAATGTGTGTCGACTACCGGCAAATGAACAAGGTCACTGTAAAGCAGCCATACCCGATGCCTATTGTCGATGATCTGTTGGCATATCTGTCCAGAAATAAATATTTCGGTACATTAAATCTGAATGTAGGCTATCATTAGATCGCGGTCGACGATTAATCGAAAAAGTACAACGCTTTTGTAACGACAGAACGACATTACGAATATAATCGAATGCCTTTTGGTTTAGTAAATGCACCAGCCGTATTTAAAGCCCTGATGACTGAACTCGTTTCGATGATGGGCCCTGCTGAAGTGATTGTACACCTCGTTGGTATAGTGATTCCGAGTAAAACAGTTAAAGAGGGATTGACACGATTATACAAGTTCTTCACTGTTGTACTACAAGCCGGATTGACTCTTCGTCTGGATAAGTGTAAATTTCTTGCAACCGAAATCACCTTTTTCGGACATGAAATCAGTGAAAAAAGAATGTTGCCTGGAGATGGTTAAATTTGTGCCGTCAAGAATTTTCGCAGCCGTCGACAGTCACCGAAGTCCGACGATTTTTGGGTCTCACTCGATTTTTCCAAAAGTTTATTAAGAATTAATAAATAAATAAGCGGCGATCTCGCTGCTCAACCTGAACTACACACCGACGCAATTGAATTCAAGAAAGCTCATCTGTGTTATGTATGTGAAGCTGGCACAAAAAACCAGACCGAAAACACCTTTTAAATTTTGGTGTGTTTCTTTACTAAATTAAATGCTATCCCGAAAAATTTATTGAAAATGCAAGAAAAACGAGAATTTGATCCCGAAATATTTTTGAAGTTGTATTAAATAAATAATAATTAATATCGGTGAAAAGGAATAAATATCACGGTTTTATTTGCTCTATTTAGACTACATATTAAGGTAAAGCATGTGACAACAAACAACCTTACCTGGTAAACTATGTGACTAAAAATTTCGAATGTGTGCTGTTGTACCACAGATAAAGAGACACATATCCCTTTTTCAACCAAGAAAAACAAAAAATCGTCTCAATTTTAGTCCAACCCACACAAATGTGTGAGTAATAAACCATTGTATCCCTTTCCTGACCCGCATACACAATTGTGTATGTAAACGACAACCGAATATGTCAAACATAGAATTAGGTGACAATTGAAGACCAGCATACACAATTGTGTAAACCATTTAATTGTGTTTTCGTCCGAAAAATAACAGCAACTATAATAATGATAAAATAATTAATATGTTATCAAAAACTAAGTATTAATATGTTATATAATTAATTTGTTATCAAATTATTATGCTTTTTTCAAAAAGAATTCCGATTTAATTAAGATCCGTTAAAATACGGAAGACATTAAAACGTGTGATTATTTACATACACATTTGTGTATGGCGAACTTAACTTGAACCAAAAAAAAAATTTTTTTGAACTCGAAAGGGGTATGTAATGGCGTTGTTGATAAAAATGTTTGCTGGATTTGAAGTAAAACCAACACAATTGTGTGTATAAATATAGTGTTTTTTTTCTTACGAAAATAAGTTGAAAGGGAATTCACAAATGTGTAAGTTGGTTCAAAAAACATACAAAACTAAATTTTTGACATGGTACTTTTGGCCTACTCGCACAATTGTGTTAGTAAAACTAAAAAGGGATATACATCTTCCACTATCAAATGTTACATATGAACATTCAATCTATGAAATTATATCCAACTCACATCTGGCCCGATTAGAGAAGGAAAATATAATATGTACAATATTATATATGTCGCTCCTCTTTTATTTTGTTATGACTATGTTAGTATACAAAATGATTTTTTAAATTCATAAATAGAAATAAAAGGAAAACAAATCGTCGAATTTTTACGTACTATACGATACCATACCCCACTACATATAAAGTAAAATCACATTATACAGTAAACATACTCGTACATATTTCATCGATATTATAATTTATAGTTATACGTGAACATAAAGGAAATGTGTAACTCGGGTTTTACTGTACGCAATACAAAAATACGGTACTTTATGGAAAAAACAAGAAACGAAAACACAATTTGAACACATACAAATAGGTTTAATGTATAAACAAACATTTCCATGGACATGGATAAACCGAGTTAAGAGTTTCGTCGAGTTAATAACATGGCGAGCTAATCCCTATCGTTTCCATGCTAAATTTGTTTTGACAGTTCAGGCGGTGTTATGTTTTTGTCAGTCTTTTTATATTTTAATCTGTTTCATGAATATTTTAACCCGTGTTTATTTTAACTATATTGTTTCTTTATAATAATACTATATTTTATAATAATAGTATTGTATATATTTTCTGAATACTATAATTTTTCTTTTGACAGATAGAATCTCAATTTCCCAACTACTTTCGTCGAGTTAAGGAAGATTAAGAAATTTAACGAAAACTCTAAATCCGACTCGTTTCCATGATGAGATAAACCCGGTTAACTCTGTCATGGAAACACCGTAAATGTATGAGAGATTGGTTTGTGTGCTTTTGCTTCTCGGCATACAGGATGATTTTTTATAAATGAAAAACATATTCACATAAAAAATTAGAAACAGAAAATAAAAATTATATCGTACCACTACATTTAAACAAATGTGTGTGTACGCAAAATTTTTTTTAAATTGACGTAAGAGAATTAAATTATGTTGATTTGATCGTTTTGAATTATTTAAGCTTTTTCAAGGATATCATTTATAGCATACTTATCCATATTTCGTGTGTATTGGATTGCTGATCTATGCAAAATATCCATATGTAAATGCATTTTTATTTTTTTTGGATGGTTAACTTATATCCTTTATAAAACTAAATATGTAAATTCTAGTCGTTTTCTCACCGAGGTTGATTAAAGGACCACTTTGACAATATGTAGTTTTCTTTCAGATCATGATCGGTCAGCGATTTTCACATTGGTGCAGTTATCCAATATGACGCTCGAGTTCCGACTAAAAAAACGTTTTATTTTACTTTTTATTTTATTAAATATCAGAGTGAGATCGTTGTAATAAATTTGGTTGTCACTAAAGAAATATGTTTACAGCCGTTATTTAATTTTTTAACTATAGGAAAAGCTCGATTTAACGGACTAATTGGGGAGTCCGTTAAATCCGTATGTTTTTAAATTTAATCGACTACGGATTTTGAACTTGTTCTAGAATATCGCCACCTAGGACAGAGTTCGTTTATCTCTTAACCGATTATAAAGGGATTTTGTTTGTTGGATGGAAATAAGGTTCATAAACAGTTTTTGGAATAAGTTCTGGAATATGGCCATCTGGGAAGGAACTCAGGCATTTCTTAGCTGATTATGTTGGAATTGGATGTGTTGGATGGAAATGGGATTATTAAATGAGTTTTGGAAGAAGTTCTGGAATATGGATACCTGGGACGGAACTCGTTCAATTCTTAACCGATTATGATGGGATTGGGTGTGCTGGATGGAAATGGGATTAGTAAATAATTTTTGGAAGAAGTTCTGGAATATGGCCACCTGGAACGGAACTCGTTTATTTCTTAACCGAGTATGATAGGATTATGTATGCTGGATGGAAATGGGATTATTAAATGATTTTTGGAAGAAGTTCTGGAATATTGTCGTCTGGGGTGGAACTCGTTTAATTCTTAATCAATTATGATAGGATTTTGTTTATTGGATAGAACAGAGATTTATTAACGGTTTGATAGAACAGAGATTTATTAACGATTTTGGAAGAAGTTCTGGAATATGGTCATCTGGGACGGAACTCTTTAACTTCTTAACGTATATTAGATTTAAATGGGTTTGTTAAATGATTTTTGGAAGAAGTTCTAGAATATGGCAACTTAGGGCTGGATTTTGTCATTTCTTAACCTATTATGATGGGATTGTGTATGCCGAATGGAAAAGGAACTCTTCAATTATTTGTTTAAGAAATTCTGGAATATCGCCAGTAAACTCGTTAATTTAAACTAGGGCGGAACTTGATTTTATGCAGGTGTTCTTTTTAAGCAAGTGGCTCGTGATGGTAACATATTTTTGGTAAGGCTGGATGCCTAACATCTATTACCAGTGCGTAACCCACTCATAGGATTACTGGGTTGAGCGGTAGGTCAACTATTTACTCTCACAAAAACTCACCCTACACAAATGGCTCGGATAAATTTATATTATTCTTTTCAACAACGACAACGAAAACTGGGGCCTTATCATGATTTCCGCGGGGAATCGTAAAATATTTCGAAATGTTTTTTTCGATCCGCTTCAACTTTCATATCATGAATTTCGCTATCGAAAAGACTGTAACCGCGCTGATTTTTCATAAACGCATTCATTTTATGTCAGCTGACTTGGCATTTATCAGTGTAAACAACATTACTTTGAGATTAATTTTGACTTTTAGTCTTGTGATTTGAGGTTTTAGTGTTGATTTAAATATTTTTGGGTTATTTCTAATATTTCTTCAATAAAAATGTATCACTTTTTCTGCCCTACACAAATTCCAAAAATAATTTATCATAGAAATCTAAAAATTTTCTATAAATAAATATAAACATTATTTTTATTGTTACTTACATTAATTATAAAGTTTTATTATTTGAAAGTGCAAAATACAACAAACAATTGCCAACAAAATAAAGAATTGTCAATCGAAAGCTAGAAAAGTTCCACCACCTATTTGATGGCGGAACTTTTCTAGCTATCAATTAGATGGCGAAAAGGTATCGTGTTAGGTGATCGCCAAATTCACATATCTATCAAAGATATCGTGTAAAAATTGTTTTGAGGCGGAAATCATGATAGGGCTCCTGTTCACGGGAACATGGAATATGATATCTTCTAAGATCATAAAAATTTACACTTTGAGCTACTCGCAATACAAGAGTGCATAATCAATTTGGCCATATTACAGAACATTTTAGAAAAATTATTTGATAATCTCATTTCATTCACAATGCCAAAAGAAGCAAAGCACACAAACCAATCTCTCATACATTTACGGTGTTTCCATGACAGAGTTAACCGGGTTTATCTCGGGTTATCTCATCATGGAAACGAGTCGGATTTAGAGTTTTCGTTAAATTTCTTAATCTTCCTTAACTCGACGAAAGTAGTTGGGAAATTGAGATTCTATCTGTCAAAAGAAAAATTATAGTATTCAGAAAATATATACAATACTATTATTATAAAATATAGTATTATTATAAAGAAACAATATAGTTAAAATAAACACGGGTTAAAATATTCATGAAACAGATTAAAATATAAAAAGACTGACAAAAACATAACACCGCCTGAACTGTCAAAACAAATTTAGCATGGAAACGATAGGGATTAGCTCGCCATGTTATTAACTCGACGAAACTCAACGAAACTCTTAACTCGGTTTATCCATGTCCATGGAAATGTTTGTTTATACATTAAACCTATTTGTATGTGTTCAAATTGTGTTTTCGTTTCTTGTTTTTTTCCATAAAGTACCGTATTTTGATTTTGTATTGCGTACAGTAAAAACCGAGTTACACATTTCCTTTATGTTCACGTATAACTAGAAATTATAATATCGATGAAATATGTATGTTTACTGTATAATGTGATTTTACTTTATATGTAGTGGGGTATGGTATCGTATAGTACGTAAAAATTCGACGATTTGTTTTCCTTTTATTTCTATTTATGAATTTAAAAAATCATTTTGTATACTAACATAGTCATAACAAAATAAAAGAGGAGCGACATATATAATATTGTACATATTATATTTTCCTTCTCTAATCGGGCCAGATGTGAGTTGGATATAATTTCATAGATTGAATGTTCATATGTAACATTTGATAGTGGAAGATGTATATCTGTCTCATTATCTGTGGTGGTACAACAAAATAAGTTTTTCTTATTATTTAACTACAGAAGATACAAAACATGTAATCATCCGGATCCGCTCGAAACGCGATATTTCAAAACGCGATATATTGAAATGAGATATGACAAAACGGGATATGGTACAAAACGCGATACTTCAAAACACAATATTTCAAAACGCATTATGGTATAGAATGTGCATTGCGAAGCGACGGGAGTGCAGCGACCCAAATGATACCGATCCTTTATACTCTCGCTCTTATCAATTTTTAAATTCCTATAAACTGAAATTAAATTTCCCCTTCACCCGCCTGATATAACCCGATCCTAAACTCCAGTTTTGTACCATATCGTGTTTTGAAATATCACGTTTTGAAATATCGCGTTTTGTACCGCATCGCGTTTTGAATTATCGCATATTGAAATATCGCGTTTTGACAATTCGCGTTTTAAAATATCGCATTTCAAATGGGACCCGTAATCATCATATGCAAACACTATGTCGAGATTGCCCACAAAGATTTAAAAATTCAAAAATACTTAAGAATAAGCAAATAAAGCAATTTGTCCTTATGGTTTGATATGAAAAATCGATTAAATTAATTAATTATTTGTGAACATCCTAGAGATAACCCCATCAGGAAATTAAGTTTAAAAGTTAGGTCCATCATGTATGTGAAGATAGCCCAAATTCCAGCCCCAAAAAAGGCGATGGCAACACTAATTATTGCTATCATCACATTTTTTTACTCTCAGCCCAAAAAATCTCCACATCTCATGATTTTTGACTATCAGCCCTGAAAAGTGCGACATTTTTACTCTCAGCCCAGAAAATATTTACTGTTATGACATCGAACACTATCACGACACAAAGTTTTTCGGGGTTGAGAGTAAAAATGTAGCATTTTCATGATAATATGGAAACAGAAAAATTTTCGGGGTCAAGGCAAAAAAAATTATGTTAACTATTTACCAATCCCCGATTATGTTTTTAAAAAATTGTACGTGATTTATTTAATGATCGAACTAACAGCTTTAGTCTGGTGATTCAAAGTAATTTTGAGATTATGTTAGAATTTTTCTATAGAATGGAGTTGCGATGTAGTCCATCAAAAACAGCAGATATTAGTTGGCCGGACTAGGGGGTTACATCAGGTGAAAGAGGAACCTTTAACGTATTTGAAATAATTTTTTGAGAATTTTTGTATGGTTAGTATTCGAGATATAGTCTCAGCAAATATTCGTTGGTGGGACTAGGGGCTTATGTGTGGTAATGATGGAAGTTTTAAAGTAATTCAGAGTTTTTTTCAGAATTTGCCTTTGCGGTTGAGTTGAGATATAGTCCTTCAAAGTCAGGAGCTATTCGTTGGTCGGGCTAGAATTTTTCTATTAGTTGGAGTTGACTTATATTTTTTTTCAATTTAGGATCTCTTTGTTTGTCTGGCTTGTTGCGAAGGAATGGAAAAAAGTTAATGGAAAAACGACTTGAATGACAGAAAAAAAAATAATCTAAATTGGTTGCATAATTAATATTCCGAGTATTTTTCAACATTCTAGTTAATTTTGGTTCTAAGGTGGTGTTTATGATATGATAGTTTCGTTTAAGATTAACTTATCGTTTCGAATAATGTTTATTTTAATGAGTAGGCCAGCTATAAAATTAATGCAATTTTTTATTGACATTTCGTCTCATTTACACATAGTGTAACAAAGGAAATGGGGAGTCACACATTTTGAGGAATTTCTGATTTTAACCACATTTTCTTTAAGGTCATACAATTCTTCCCAGTAATCATTTTTTTACAATAGGCAGTGTAGTGATTTGGTTGCTGATTAAGGAATTAATTTTTAATACCTTGTTTTCAATTTTTATTGTTTGTGGAATATGCTGCAAGGCTATGGGTTTTTGTGTTTGGCTGTTAAGGTACTCAGTATTAATTATTGCGTATTGATTTAATTGGGTATTTGGCGATAATAAATTTAAACCGCTACATCTTTTTTGAGGAAACGCTGAAAAACTTTTTTCTAGATTTTGAATGCCAATATTTTCCAGTTTTACAATATCTATGGAAATGTAAGGTCTATTTCCAACAGTCGACTTCCTGCAAATGTCGCAGAAAAATTGCGCGATGCAAGAAGGGTTCTTTTTAAAATAGAAATCTGTTATTTGGGTAACATTACATTCGCAAATACTTTCTAAACTAAAATCGAAATTTAGATTTTTTTTAATATTTGCAAGATTTGCATTGCCCTCGTACAATGCAGTTACGACCTTGGCAATAGGACATTCCGCTTCTTGAAATAAATCATTATGTGTTAATTTTATGTTGACAAAGCATTGAATAGTTGCATCAAAGGCGCAAGTATTTTTATAAAATGAGGTTTCTATTAAATTGCCATTACACAGCAAACGAGTGTTTCCTGGTGCTGTTGCAATATAGCTTTTTTGTTCTACTTTTTTTTATTCTCAAAATGTTTTAGTTGCAGTTTTGTGGCAAAATCGTTTTGTTCATCATCGGATTTTTCGTTAAATTCCTTAATATTTGTGGACAATATCTCGAATACTAAACATCCAAAAATTCTCAAAAAATTATTTCAAATACGTTAAATGTTCCTCTTACACCTGATGTAACCCACTAGTCCTGCCAACGAATAGTTTCTGAGTTCAATGGACTATGTCTCGAATACTTAACATGCAAAAATATTGCATTCTGGTGAGGAGGAATATTTAAAGTAATTTTTGATTTTCGCTGTCAGTATTTTTTTGGACAGTAGAATTTAGTTGTTTTTTGTTTATTTACGCGTTTTATAACTTTTTATTGTTTTTATTAAACTTTTATCATTTTTATTTATTATTTAGCTGTTATTCCGAAATATTTATACCCGAATTTACATTTATTGGTATAGTTGTTAATCAAATGTCGCTTTAGTATACATAAACATGTATAGTTGCCATAAGCAACTTTTTCGATGTTTGGGGATAGAAATTTGGGCTATCTTCACAGAGGTAGGGCCATCTATCACTTAAACCATACCAAAAGCTCATCTTGGAATCATGACTATAAGGTCCTGGGGCGGAATCATGAAATACGACCGGAAAATTTAAACGGATTTAAAAATATTTTCAAATTTATTAGATTATAAGTATTCAAATTTACCATGATGGATGCAGATTGATGTATAAATGCAACTTCTATAATATTTGAAGAGCAATGTTTAATCTCCTACAAGATTTTCGAAATTCATTTTTTACCGGTACAACATTTCCGTTTAAAGGCGTAACCAGCGAGTCTGTAAGACATTTAAGTAACAAAGCGACATCTGAAAAATGTATGTTTATTGACATTACTGACCAGCGAAACTCAAAGTACTTTTCGTTCAGTTTCGTTAAATTTGAATTGTCATTTAACAATCCGTAACAAGAGCGAAAATTATCGCTCAAACTGAAGGAAACGTCAAAATTTTATATTTGGAATGACGGTATGATGGTATGTGTTAAATTTTTATAATTTACGTGTACAAATATTATTTATACTTTAATAATTTAAATAATATTTTATGTACATTTTTCATCAGCTCTTTTCAGATCAATAGATTCCGATTGTTCACCAACATTTGTTGCCGCACAAGGTCTAACAGCATGTTGAAAACGTCACATGTCATGCGAGTTTGGATAAAAAATTACTGTTGACAATTCATCATTTCTAAAATCGTTACCTAAAATAAATTATGTTCATATACCGCTAAATACTCGTAGATACATTTATTGTTTTTAGTTAAATGTAAATATCTTGTAATATTTGAATCTATCTCTTGTGCGATTTAATTTTCGTACCACACAAATCCGTTTTTTTATTTTTGTCCATTCGTCTTTTAAATAGGGTAAGAAGCTGTTCAATTTTCTCAAATAGATTCATTTTTGACGAAAATCGTGGTGTGGTAATTTCTAATTTTGCAGATTGACATTTACAAATTCAATTGACAATTCTAATAGTGTTACAGACTCGCTGGTCAAACTGTCAAATAATCAGTAACAAAACATACTCGTTAAATTTTGTAAGGTTTCGTTACTGACTCTTACAGACTCGCTGGTTATAGCTTAAATCTGCTCGATTATAAAATAGTTGACGAATTAAATTGTTATGTTAAACTTTCATTTATTTGAGTTTTCATACAAAATATCTACGCCAACTTTGACCATTTTTCGAATTTTTTTGTGTTTGTCCATTGAAATATTTTCTAACAATTCATTTTTCCGGTCGGATTTCATGACCTTGCCCCTGTATACATCAAAATAATTATATATTTCCGGAATTTTTACAATTTTGAAATACAAATGACTTCAATGCCACCTCATAAAATGAAACGGCGACGAACCTGGGGCGAGAAAAATGAATTTCGAAAATCTTGTAAGAGATTAAACATTGCTCTTAAAACCTTATAGAAGTTGCATTTATACACAAGTCTGCATCCATCATAGTAAATTTTGAATACTTTTAATCTAATAAATTTGAAAATATTTTTAAATCCGTTTAAATTTTTCCGGTCGTATTTCATGATTCCGCCCCTGATCTTGAGCAATTTGTCCTTATGGGTTTGATGTTCTTTGTGTTTGATATGAAAAATCATAACACACATAAAAATCACATACTTTACCTTAATGTGTAGTCTAAATAGAGCAAGTAAGACCGTGTTTCGTTTTCACCGATATTAATTATTATTTATTTATTACAACTTCAAAAATATTTCGGGATGAAATTCTCATTTTTTCTTGCATTTTCAATAAATTTTTCGGTATAGCATTTAATTTAGCAAAGAAACACACCAAAATTTAAAAGGTGTTTTCGGCCAGCTTCACGTACATATCTGTGTTTAGGTTTTACTAGATTTGGCAAATAACAATTTCTGCAGAAGTTTTCTTAATATTATTACCAACATTTTTAAAATTTGGGAATTTCTGATAAAGCGAATATGAGCCATCATATTTAATGTTATTTGACGAAAGAGTCGATCAAATGACATTTTGATTTTTCGGTTAAATCATTCAGTTTGTTGTATTTTAATACTGTTATGTGATATGGTAGGAGGTACTCTAAGATTGCTTAGAATATATACATCCATCGATTTTTATTTATGTACCAATATAACAATATTGTGTTTTGAAGCTAAAAATGGTGGTCATTACTGTATCTGTATCCCCCAGACATTACATACAACTTCCCAGTGCATCAAAAAATGTCAACATGCAGCACAAATTAATAACATTTTTTCCTAATATCGATTTTTATTATTATTTTTTTTAAAACGGTTTACAGCAAATCCTCAAATGATTTTGCTGATGTGAAATTGATATTAGATTGATGGTTGGAAAATATAAAAATTTTCAGTTTATATTCCCAATTAATTTCATGGAAAAAACAAGCTTTATGTACAACAATATTTATATTGGTTGAACCGGAATACCTAGGAGAATTGATGGTGAGACTTTAAATTAAACAAAAAATAAAAAATAAACTTTGTGAAGCTTTTTTCGTTTAAAATACATTTTTGTTTTAAATTAAAATTAAAAATTAAAAAAAATACATTGTACATATATATATTTATTAAATAAATTCATTGTATTTTTATCTTTTTTATTTTTTGTTAAAAATTAAAAAAAAAATTATATATTAAATTTTAAATAATAAAATAAATAACACAGACAGCAAAAATAATGTTAACGAATATTCAGGTTACATGGAACATCATATTTTGAGCATTTTTTTTTTATTATTATGAAAAGCAAATAAACTTTAAATCATCATAAAAAATTAAATCATGAATTTAACATTGTTTTCATTTTCATTTTTCCATTACATGGAAATACATAAAACTCCATTAAAACAACGAAAAAAGGTAATTTAAATGATATTTCTGTGGATGGTGGTGTTTTCCATTTTTGAAAAAAAGCAAATTTAAAATGGGATTTCTCGATGCTGTTTTTTTATGATGATGATAGACAAATTTTCTTAATAAATCTAATTCGTATTTTATGAGCTTTTTCGAGTTTTATTTCGAAAAATAATAAAATTTTATTTGTGTGTTCGGTGTTTTTGATTTTCATGTTTACAAAATGTTTTAGCAGAAAATAGATCTCGCACACTCGTAAAAAATTTAAGGTGATTACAAATCGTGTACGAGATGGTACCATAAGCTTGGTTGTATACAAAATAATAATAGTTGAGTGTGTGGCGTATGGGAATGGAATGACGCGACAGAAAATTTAAGAGTTTGAGATTTACATAAAAAAAAATCGGTGAAAGAGAATATTGTTATGGAGGTTTTTTTATTATGTAATATTATGTAGCTAAAGCAATAAGTTCGTAATAAAATAAGAACTTCCACAAAATGTATACAAATACCATGAAACAAACTTATTAAATACTTAAACGGTAACCGCCAACATTTTCTCAAATGTATGAGGTGAACCACCTCACCACTGACAAAATATTTTTAGTGACGAAAATACAAGCTAGATATACCATAAGTCAGCCATGAAGGTTTGGTGGCGCGTAAGACCCAATGTGGTAGATACAAGCTAATGTTAATATGATGAAACATTGAAATTTAAAAATTAGTATTTGGTGGAGTTCTAAGTTGCAAGCAATACATTTTCTCATATTTCGATACCAAGAAATCTGAAAAGGTGGGAGAAATGGCCTTAGAAAGTGTATGTGACATAGTCCTAGCTGAAAAACATAGTGACAATGGTGAACAATTAGCAGAAATGGGCGTTTTCGCATCATCTACAAATTTCATTTAATCATGTTGTAAACTTGTACACAACGTCGTCAACTATTTGTAATTCGCGCCTGTAGTAACCGAATGATTTACATATCTGGAACTTCTGTCTCCGGAGGCTTTAGTTAATGCCAATTATTATTAATATAAAATACACTTCGATTTCCAAATAACTTATACTGTTTGCCAGACATCGAATTTTTCGACTAAATTACTGACAAAATTAAATTGCAATTTGATAGTTTTTTAGTTTTCTCGCGAATCTAAATAAAAGTGTACGTTGATGACAATATCATCTTATCAACGCTTAGCCTGAACGATTTTCTATCGATTACCTCTTCATCCCTAACAAGAAAATGATTACCACACCAGAGGTAGCAGCTCAAGTGGTTGGACTAATTGATGCGTGGCAGAACCAGAGTGAAGCACTATTAAATTTGAGCCGATTTTCCGTTCGTCGAGTTTGGCAGGGATATCAAGAAACTATAGTGGCTGCAGGCGGCGGTAAGGATCTGGCCGATCTCATGTTACATCGCAGCGTGATGACCGGACCGCTTTCTTGTGACGCCTTCGTTGCGAAATCGTCATTTGAAATAGGTTTAACTGGGGCAGCGGCTCCAAAAAGTTCGTGAAGTCGAAATCAGTTGGTGGACAGTTAGAAGACGACTTCGAGAATGTGATTTATAACAGCCCACTGACGAGCCCGCCTTCAGTTCCCTTAGGAGAATTTGTATTGGACAGAGGAACAATGGAGAACAGTCCTGTTCCCTGACGACTGCAAGATGTGTTTACATGACAACTTTAAGGGAGGAAGACTGTACAGAAGATTAGGAAAGCGATTTGCACAATGTTGCATTGAAGAAGGTGTCTCGTTTGGCGGTGGATCGTGCATATTCTGGGGAGGCATATCACTTGAGTTGAAGACAGATCTTGTATTCATCTCCGGAGCGAATACTGACTATCGATCAAGAGGATTGACTTCTCAACGATACATCAAGAAGTACTCGAGGACTACGTCGTACATTTGGCCGAGTTTATTGGTGAAAACTTCATGTTCATGCAAGATAATGCGAGACCGCATGCGGTTGGTATAGTGTACCAGTACCTTCAAGAGGTAGCTGTGTCTGTTATAGATTGGCCTGCCCAAAGCCTGGGCCCAATCCCATCAAACACTTATGGGACGAACTGAAAAAAAGATTCGAGCCAGAGGTATTGCTCCAACAAGTCTCTAAGAGCTGCAACAGGCGATCGCAGTGGAAAGGAAGGCGATACCTCAAGGTTTGGTAAAAACTTTGGTGAAATCAATGAAACAACTAATGGAAGCTGTTATTCGAGCTAGGGGAGCGAATACTTCTTATTCACAAAAACTTGTGCTTCAGACCCCAAAAACCACTTTGTTGGCACGGTATAAGTACAAAAAAGGTATACCTCTGGATAAGTGTTGAAATTGACTTTGAATCTTTATTCAAGAAAGTAAAACAAACATTGGATAGTTGGCTGACATCTACTGACATTTGGCCTCCATTTGATAAACGCTGATAAACGCTCGTTGGCGCAAATGGATGTGCATGAACCTGGTAATCCAGATTGGCAGCTCTTCAATAGAAATGAGGAAGAACAAATTAAGTGTTACTCAAGTCACGATCAATTTTAGCTGCTTAAAGCAAAGAGTTGCAAAATCAAATAGAATGTTATATGTTAGGATCATTGGTCATATCGTTGTGCCGATGATAATTTATCCATACAAGCGAGAGAAAAAAAATCGGAAGTCATTCCAATCCACTTAGACATTAGGAATCATAAATAATCGAAAAATAATGATTAAAGATATATTTTTTGAATATATTTCAAAACATTTCCATTCGATTCTGGTTAAAAATAATATAACTATTCCAACTAATTTTTTTGTTGAGGGTCATAGTACTCACATGACATTTAAAGTCAAGTCTCAAGTGAGTGAACTAACTTTATATTCTATAGCTGTTAGAATTTTGCAGTCGTGCGTCTATACTTCATTCAAACCCTCATTAAAATTGTCGGCCCTAAAATGTAATTTAATGGCACAAAAAACGCCCGGGTGATCAGAGAACACCGCCTATTTTATTCTGAAAGTATTTGGTGATTGTAATTCGCTACAACATATACTATTAAATAATTTATGTGATTTAGTATCAAAATGCAAATTTGAATAATTAGACGATTACCTAACAGCTACAAAACAACTTTATCAGACCGAGTTACCTAAAATAATGAGAAAATTGAGCTTTTAATAACAATGCCTAAGTTGTCTACATTGCAGACATGGTCGATGTTAGGGACGCAAAAAACGGTGTAATCTACGTAATAGATTACGTGTTGACTCTGCGGAAGTATTACCTTTTCTCATATTTCTATTCTGTGTAATCTGAAGAGATAGTATTAAATGACCTTAGAATATATAAATGACATAGGCTGAGCTAAAAAATATATCGACTATGATGAACAAATAGTCCAGAGTGGGTTAGTACTAATATTTCAATGTACTTCAAATTTTGTTACTCAGGCACCAACTAATCGCTTACGTTATATCCTCTTCCATGTTTTTGAAATTTATTTTTCCGTATAAACAACAGGTGGTTGGTACGATCAATAGATTAATTTTCATTGCCTATTTTTTGTCTGGCTTTCTTTTATTTATTTTTTGCCTTTTTTCTACTATATATAACTGAAATTGTTACTTTTACAAATCAATAGATACTACTGATGATGACCTAAAAAATCGAAATTGATCGAGTGATTTTTTAAACTTTTTAAACAAATTTTTTAATTGAAATATTCAAAAATCTTATTTTTTGCGAAATAGAAAAACAAGTGTAAATATAAATAAAATGTGTTTATTAAGTGTAAGTGTGTTTCGCCAAGTGCCTACGTTAAATAGTGTAAAAAGTATTTCTGGTATTAGCTGGTTGGTTTTTGAATTGAAGTTCAAGATTATTTGTAATATTTTACAATATTTGTAACATTGTTGCAAAAAGCTTCAACGAAAAATTTTATTAAATAAAAATTAAAAGACTCTTTTAAAGACAGTAGTTTCTGGAAATGTTTTGAAGTCTACTTTATGCTAAAAGTGTCAAGTGATCGATTCTAGGGTTTGGTAATATAAAAAACAGGCATTATTTGGAACGTTTGAAGTGCCAAAATTTAAATTTTTTAGTTTTTAATTAAAATGTTAATGTTAAGGATTTATGAACAACTTGTCCTTCTAAAGTTTCTTGAAGTAACTTTGAAAATCAATGTCAATAAACTCAAAAATAATCAGATCTCATTCATTCTTTATATATAACGTATGACGTGAAGAAATAAGACAAAAATAGCTTTAAATGCAACACATTAAGAATAAATAGTTTTGACAACATTCTTCAGCAAAATATATGAGTTTCAGTTTAGGCCTAGTCCGTTCTCAAATTAAACTTCTAAAATAAAATGACAGGGAAACATCAAAACAGGGATACATAAAGAAATTTCCAGAAGCTTCTGTCGATATAGGGATCTTTGCATTTTTAAAACAAAGTTTTTCGTTGAAACTTTTTGCAATAACCGTTCCAAATAATTTCCGTTATAGTAAGCCGATCCCTGAGATCCATCACATTTCACTGTCACCATAAAGTACACTCCAAGACCGTTCCAGAAATCTCTGTATATATAGGGATCTCTATTTTTTTAGAATAACATTTTTCGTTGAATCTTTGTGCAACAACCGTTCAAAAAATGCTTGTTATTTACATGACCGACCCATAGGGTCAAACACTTGGCACTTTCAGCACAAAATAAGCACCAAGACATTTCCAAAAACCTCTGCATACAGAACAGTCTTTAATTTTTTAACAATAAGTTTTTTTATTATTTGTTTTTAGATAGCCTTATGTATCGACCATTTGTCACTTTTCTACAATTTTCGCAATAATGTCGTTGCAGAAGTTCGTATTAGAAGAAAAAATTTCAAAATTATCGTTCTAAAATAATTTGATCGAAGATCATAATTTTTTTTTGCTTGTTATATATTTTGCATACTTGAAATTTTTCCATTCTTCATATACATTCATATACTTCATATACATATACAAGGTTGTCTTGACTGGTATATCATTGTTTCAAGTTGAAATTAAGCGACTTCCACTCGTAGCCATGATCTTAATACCATTGAGTACATGAGGAATATGAGAAGGATACGGAGGTCATTCGATTGTGTCTCTGAAACTCGACCCTGATCGAAAACCACTTTTCTCGACGTTTTGAAGGGCCTTTATCCCAAAAATGCAAAGTGCCGGGGCTGAAACCTTACGAGGCAATCAGAACTTTATTCTAAAAATTCACTCGAAAAATTCACTGGAAATTGGGAGACATCAAAAATTTCTAGTAAGAACTGTGTAGTTGCAAAATGAATCTGGAAAATATGCGCGATCATCATTGATTTTGAAAATTAGACCAGTTTTAACAATTTTCCTTGATACAGAATAAATCAAAAAATTAAAGAATTCCGAATTAATTTAAATTTGGCAAGAAATATATGTATATGCAGAAAAACTTTTCTAAGAATATAATTACCAAACTGGAAAATTCATTAGAAAAATTTTCAGATTCTTCATTTATTGTGTAAACATTTGTTTATAAAAATAACTTGTTGTATAATAGTATTATTTTGTATATATTCTATACCAAATGATTAATTTGTCACTAACGCCAACTAAAGTGTGAACTAAAGTGTGGATAGTAAAATTGTTGTTTTTCTAAGACCATTCAACTGTAAATGGTTTGAATGTCACATGATTTTATTGGAATGAGCTAAATGCAACTGCTTGCAGTACCACGCCACAAGAGTTGATTAGAATACCAACGCACTTCAACTTATTTTGTGATATTCCTCCAATTTGTTTCAATCCTATGAGAAACATATACAGGGTGGTCCAAAAGTCTGTAAACGATGAATTTATTTCGCGCACGGGTGGAAAATCGGAATTCTGATACTGGGGTCTTTAGTAATTTCACGCGAGGAATCGAATGGGCCCACCAGATTTTGAGCCCGATAGGGCCTTACACGAGATAGGAGGCCCAACTTTGAAATTTCAAATGCAAACTCATCTTTTTTATTGCAGATTCGGATTGGTTAAAACCAAAAAATTGTTCGTCCATTTTTGGGTCCTATGCAGCGTTTTTTGTTAAAAAATCCGGGGGTGTCTGAATCATTCAGACCAGGGCCAGGGGCACATATCGATATTCTGATACTGGAGATTTTCGCTGTTACGCTGAAAAAATGAGGGCTTTAAATGTATCAGCAGAATTCGGGTTTTAACCAATTCGGATGTAAAATTTCCCACTGAATCCGAATCTGCAATAAAAAAGATGGGTTTGCATTTGAAATTTCAAAGTTGGGCCTCATATCTATATATCGTATAAGGCCCCATCGTATATATATCGTATAAGGCCCCATCGGGCTCAAAATCTGATGGGCCCATTCGATTCCTTGGGTGAAATTACTAAAGACCCCAGTATCATAATTCCGATTTTCCACCCGTGCGCGAAATAAATTCACCGTTTACAGACTTCTGGACCACCCTGTATATTTTGAATTTGTAAAATGAATTTCTGATAAAATAATTTTCCTTCGAAAAATCGAAATGCTACATGATCATAACATAATGAGTAAACATGTACATATCTGAAATCAGCGCGACAATTTTAATTTGGAGCACTAACATGCTTCAGCTAAATTTGTGACATTCTTCCAGACTTTTTCATTGACATTTCACACTTATATTTTCTATAATAAATCAATAATTAGCTATCAGCGTCAAAACGGTGAATTTATTAACTAAATCACTAATCACAAAATTGTTGGTTTTTCCTAGACCTTTCAAATGACGTGCTACATGATTTTATGAGAATGAGAAAAATTCGAAGTGCTTCCAGCAAAATTGTTGCTTTTACCGACTCTTTGTAAATGAAATGTCGCATGATTATAAAAATAAAAGTTGTAACTGCTTCCAGCGCCACGGTAATAGTTCTGAGTATTAAGGTGTTCGGAAAAATGTGCGGCATTCTTCAAGACCTTTTTAACGATATACGGCAAGTATTTATTCTATAATAAACAAAAAAATAGCTACCAACGCCAACACGATGATTTTATGAACTAAAGTTGTATCGAAATTGTTATTTAAGACCTTTCAAACGTAGTGTATCATTTGAATGTTCTTAAATAATAACGAGTATATGGGAAAATTGGAAATCAATATCGTGGTATTTTTAGTGAATTCATATGACAAATACCCGATCCCTTTGAAGTAGAGATCCCAACAAATTTTCATTTCTCTGAATTAAAAATAGATTGGCGAAAAAACTTCAAATCACGAATGCCGTTCTTTAGATATCATCTTTACAGACATCCAACCATCCAGACGAACGTACAATCGTTTTTTGTTTTCATTTTTGGAACGAGGACCTTCAAAACGTTGAGGAAAGTGGTGTTGAATTGAACGAGGTTAATTTTTCATCAGTGTTTTCAAGATTTCAATAACCGATGTTAGTTTGCGATATATCTCGAGACATTTTCAATGATACATCACACTTGTGTTCTATAAAATATCAATAATTAGCTGTAGTTTTGTCACCTAAAGATGTCAGTGAAGTTTATCCTAAGTTAATCCTAAATAATAAAAATGGCGGTTAGTACTATTTTAGGAAAAACTTCAAACTTCTACTGAGAAGTATGAAGTTTATACTATAATTCAAAATAAAACAAAATGTGAAGATGTTTAGTGATTTGAGAACATTTAGGCGATTTTACAAAATTGTTAGGTTTACAAATAAATTAAATTCACAACGCTTATTTAGGTTCAATTTGATAAAAATTCATTATTCTAATAACAGCAAAATTGTGGAGAAATTATTAATTATTATTGTTAAGTAACTAAACATCGTTCACAGATTTAAAAAAAAAATAAGTAGGGTCAAATAACAGTGGGAATTTTCGGAAAATAATAATCGTTAAGTCATTACGCATTTTATTCCTTCAAAGTGCTCAAAAGAAAGATTGAAGATTTAAATTCCTATACAGGTACTCCACTAGAGTGAACCAAAATAAAATTCTAATGAATGTTAAATAGATAAATCCGCATTCTTGTAAAACCTAACATTTCCCAGAAATCTTGATTCTTAACAATTTCATATCCCAAAATTTTAACCGGTTGCCAAACTCGCCATAATAACAACTAGGTACACCAATATGTGCACTCCACTTTTGCTAACACGATAAAAATTCTAATGGAGCTCGCATGTCTATAACGACATTCAATTGTAGAATGGAATTTCTTAGTAAATTTGATTCTAAGAAAATTCATATTTCATAATTTTCAAAGATCGGCAAACTTGCCACAATAATATTTTGGTAGACCTATGTCATCCCGATTAAAATTCTAATGGGGCTCACATATCTAAAACGACATGTCGTGGTGAATGTAGTTTTAGATATGCGAGCCCCTTTAGAATTTTAATCGGGTTGACCCAAGTAGAGTGCACATATAGGTCTATCAAAATATTATAGTGGCAAGTTTGCCGATCGGTGAAAATATTGAGATATGAATTTTCTTAGAATCAAATTTACTAAGACATTCCGCTCTTCAATTGAATGTCGTTTTAGATATGCGAGCTCCATTAGAATGAACAATTTTGCTCTCGGTTTTTATCTTCGACTATACATTTGGTTCTACTTTATTTATATACTGACATGTTTTTTGATCGTTGATAATTTTATGGTTCGAAATATATTTTAGCATATAAAATTAATATAATTTAATTTAGAGCTTTACATATTGATTGTTAATTTTTTATTTGTTTCTAGACTTTTATAAACGTCTATAATTATATGTAAACATTATTGTTTTTAATTTAAAATTGTGAATAATTATTTCAATAGAAATATTTTTTCGCCTAAATGACTGCTTTAAACTAATACACTCTCATTAACTTTTGTTTTTGTTGGTTTAGGATTAATTTAGTATAAACTTCAATTGGGTAACTAAAGCGCTTCGAATAAAATTGTTGCTTTTCCAATTCATTTGAAACAATATACCACATGATTATATGGGAATGAGAAAAACGCACCGTTCCCGCCCCATAACAGTAGTTTTGTGTACTATATTACATCACCCAAATTTGTGACATTCATTAAAACCTTTTCAATAATATTCGGTATGTAAAGGGCTTTTAAAAAAGGACATAACAATTTTGTATCTAAATAAAACACAGAATAGTTGAAATATTGGGCTGAAATGTATTCAAGGTGCAGTACACATGTTACATTTAACTATAGAATTCGATCTTGTTCCAACGACCAACGCGAGCATGTTGCAGCGATCGATCGTTTGAAGACAATTTTCTAAAAACCGCAACGACTTACGTGACTCCATAAAAGGAAAACCAACTGCGTTAAATTGCAAAAGCGAGCTAGAAATTCGACAGGACTATTTCTCGAGATTACGCTGTTACCGAACTTCCCGTTCAATTAAAATTGTTTGACCAGCTGTGTGGCATGTGACACCATATTTTTGGAGCCCCATTTTACTATGATGTCTAGTCCATCCAGTTCTGACCAAAAATAGTCTTCCAGCATGGTGTTCATTTACATCGACGAGAAAATATGATCCAATCACATCTCCGTCATGAAATTCACTCAACAGGTCACTTTTTGAGGTTGTAATGGAGTCTTTTGAAGCGCATGTGGGTCTGTTACTGTCCAATAACGTATAGTTTGCTTATTGACAAAGCCATTAAGCCCAAAATTAGTTTCAATGCTTAAGATGATTTTCGATGAAATTCATAATTTTGTTCAAACCTTAGCACAGCCCAATTGGAGAAATTTTGGGCGCCTCCAATGATTATGAGGCTTCAGTTCTTGAGTTAATTTAATATTCTCTCCTTTAATGTTTCCAGCGCTATGACGGTAGTTTTATGAACTAAAGTGCTTCAGGAAAATTTACTGTCTTCTCCAAAGCCTTTTCAATGATATACGATAAGCAAATATTGTATAATAAAAGAAAAATCTAAAGAACTGAAGTGATGCCATCAAAATTGTTGTCCGATCCAAGACTTTTCATACGATATACTTCATCAGTACATTAGAATAATGTAAAGTAATTCATGGTATGGGGTGGTTTTTCTGGGTGTTGCAATCCTCTTGAGATTTCAAAAGATTTTCAGTTCACCAAATTAAAAATTAAAGAAGATTTGCTAAAAACTGGGATCGCATACGTTCCTGAGATATTTTCAGTACAGACATCCATCCAGACGGATGGACAAACGGTTTGTTTTTGCATTTTTGGGTCTTTCAAAACGTCGAGAAAAGTCATAATTTTTATCAAGATTTCAATAACTTGGTTTAACAGACCGAAGTTTAAAATAGTGTTTGTCCGTCCGTCTGGATAGATGAATGTATGTACCGATGATAAGTCAAGATCGGCTTATTCGATTCGACTTTTTTTTCACAAATCTTTTAAAATTAATTCAAAGATTTGAAAAGCTTTTGGGATCTCTACCTCAAGGAGGTTGATACCTGCCATTAGAAATCTCCCAAAATACCACCTAATATCACAATATTGCTTTACTTTTTTTCTATATACTCGTGTAGTGTGAAAGGGGATAAGATAACAATTTCTGTACAACCTTATTTCATAAATCCACCGTTTTATCGCCTGTATTCAAAACTACCGTTATGACGCTGTGAGCAGTTACCATTTGTATTATTCCCATATAACCTCCTATATGTAACATAACATTCAAAGGTCTTGAAACAATCAACAATTTTGTAATCAGCGCATAAGTTCACAAATCCATCGTTTTGGCGCTGGTAACTATTTATTAGATTTTTCTATAATATATACGTATCGTATATCATTGAAAAGGTCTTGAAGAATGCCGTTAATTCATCTGAGTCGACATAGTATTCAAAGCTACCGTTGTGGCGCTGGAAACAGTTACAATTTCTCTCATTCCCATATTATCATTTCATTTGAAAGGTCTTGGCAAAACCAACAATTTTGTTATTGGTGCTTTAGTTAGTAAATTCACCGTTTTGGCGGTGGCAGACAATTATTGATTTCTAAGTGTACAACATCCAGTGACTTTTTTGGGGTTGTAAATTTCCAGACCGAAGTTCTGATTAGAACTTGTAAGGTTTCAGTCCACAGCACGTTCTTTCTCAGCTAAAGCGACTTTGTTGCTGGTGAACAAATTTTAACTTTTAATCCTCTTCCTAAAGCCTGATTTATTACAAGTTTTCACAATTTCTGGTGACCGCTCTTAGTATCTTAGTATCACCCACTTAGTATCTCCACAATTTTGTTTTGTAGTTAACACTTCTATCATTTTCACTTTAATACGTGAATGAATAAATCATATATTTATTCGTTTGATGTGGCCCTGTGAAATAAAGTGATAAAAATCTATTGTAATTATTATAATCATTTCAAAATTTTGACTATGTGGTTTAATTAATAAAACATGAAAATTAAAATATTATTTTGATGTATAGATTTACCCGTCTATCGTATTTTTATCAGTTTGGCATACGCGTGTTAAACTCGTCAAAATTGCATTAACTCTAAATCATTTTGATTTTTATAAATTTATGTTGGTTAATTCTGTATATTATGCATAAATATTTTAAATATGTATACTACATACTATTTTTGTGTTATTTAGTAACCAACACAAAAAAAAAATGGTAATCCATTTGAAAACCAAAGTATTTCGTAAATATATAGAAAAACCACATTCATTTGATGTATCTACCATCAAAATGAATATTACATTGCATATCTAATGACTAAACCATTATTGTGGATAGTTTTCATTTTTTGTTTTGATATTTATACAATTCCTTTGTAACTTAAAGCCATGAGCACAATAACACATTGCATTGTATCTATCTATATACTCAACTCAGTATTATTATATATGTAGTCGTATAATGTTGCCCGAATTACAGTACCGAATACAAATATTGGAATGGTATTTATGTAAAAATTTGGAACTACAATTTTTTGCTCGTTTTTCAATACTGCTTCAGCCAACTGACTACGATTTTAGAATACTTCCAAATTTCGGTCTTTTTGTACGCAACTGTATATTATGATTGTACGGAGCCAAACAAAAATATTTCTGGCATTCCATTAAAACCACACTCAGAAATAGGATAATAATAATAAAAAATAATACTTCTATCATGTATGTAATTTAAATGGTATAGGGATAGGCACAATATATCCTCTGCAATAATATATGTGTTTGGTACTACACAAATATTTACATGGACCTACCTTTGTATATAACTATGTACATAGAAATGAAATGAACAATTTAATCTCTCTCTCGTAATAATCATACCCACAGATTAAAATATGAATTATTAATTAGTTATAAATAATTATTAGACTCATAGAACTATATCCTGGCTTTGTCTGTCTCCATCCATACTCTACCTCTAGCATAGTAGAAAGAAAATTAATTTCTCTTCGTCCTGAATGGTTTGAATATTACCAAAAAAAAAATATTTATATTGGAAAGAAAATGATGATGACGATGTTGATAATACTTTGATACGTAAAATATATGTAAATTAAAAATTTATAAATATTAAATTGATGATGGTGTATATGTACTCTGTGTACTGGTTGCAGAAAGGTAGTAGTAGCTGGAAGCTGAGTTATGCAACAAAAAAAAATTGTATTTATATTGAATTATTTTTAATAAAAATAAAATTTTAATCTGTCCGGAAATTAGAGTGGAATAACTGGAAATACGTTGTACTCTGAACATATTGAAAATAAATTTAATGCATTTTTCATATTTTTATTTATTTATTTATATGATTTTCCTCATTTTTTTATGTTGTTGTATTTTTTTCTAGATGTTCCCGATATCGTGTGTCAAGAGTATGCAGTGCCGCACATGCAGGATTTAATACCAAAAATACCGGGCGGTTACGTGAGCGTACGCTTAACACCACCCCCAATCAACAATATATTTCCAAAGCCACCGCCAGTACCGCCACCACCATCCGAAAAATATTATGCCGCCACTGCAATATGTAAACCGACATCGACCGTAGTCGGTTCAAATAATAATACCCTACAAACAACACCAACGACACCAAATTCTGGTGGCGCTAACAATAACAATAATAATCCGTATAGTGATTTAGATGGAATGTCGACAGACGATGAATTACAACTGTTAGAATTTCCGCGGCATTCATTAGTTATTGTTGAAAAATTAGGTTCGGGCGTATTTGGTGAATTACATTTATGCGAAACGAAAGGGTTAAATTATAGTTTAGTGGCGGTGTCAACGTTACGGCCGGGCACATCGGAACACACAAAAAAAGAATTTCGGGCGAAGGCACGACATTTAGCGCGACTAAACGATCCGAATGTTGTTAAAATGGCGGGCGCATGTTTGCACGACGAGCCCATATGTGTTGTACTCGATTATAGTGATTGTACCGGTGATCTAAATCAATTTCTACAGGAACATGTTGCCGAAACGGGGCCCGTCGGCACACAAAATAATTATTTAAGGTAAATAGAATTCGAGACGAACTCAAATTACTCGCGTAAAAATTGTTTTATGAAAACCTTTTTAGTTTCTATTCCAGTTACGGTTGTTTAATTTATATTGCAACACAAATAGCATCGGGTATGAAATATTTAGAACAAATGAATTTTGTACATCGTGATTTAGCAACAAGGTAAGTCATATTTACGATTCTTATATATATATTTACTACCCACTATATACCATCTACACCAACATAATATTATTTATTCAGATCGCATAACAAAAATTTCAGCTTGTATATGATTTTTACGAATTCTATTCGTGTTTGAGCGTATCGTACACCATATTCACAAAGTATATATAGTTACAACGAAAAAGAGTTTATGGCGGATGTTTTAAACTTAACATTTTGTTTTGGTGGTGTGTGTGTGTGTAGTTCGATCGAAATAAAATTGAAAAATTGGAAAACGGATAAATTAAATCAAATATTTATTGATAGTAGTAATGCTAGTAGTAATCAAAAAGTTTTTACCCCGTTTTATTTAATTTCTCGCTATAAAATTGAAACATATTTCAAATTAATCTAAAAGCTCAAAAAAAAGCACTTTGTTGCTTATGCTGCTTTTATCGGGTATGACTAAGTTTTTTAATGCGCTATTATTACGATATTGTGTAATATAATACAATTTTGTGTTGTATATGTGTGTGTGTGTATGTTTGCTGTCGCAGACTTTAATCATTTTCAATGTCTAGAAAGTTTTTAAGGAGCTTTTGTGTCCAAGATTATGATTATAGCATTATGAATAATGATTTTAGTAACATAAGTGTGAATAAACTGTATGTGCTTGTCATTTTGTTTCGTGATGATTATAAAACGCTTTTATGGATCTATTAAATATTAATATTTCTGTAATTTTGAGAAAACACCTTATTTTACTCGTGGCGGCAGTTAAAAGGCCCTTACCTTAGCTTTTTTAAATAAGGTAACTAATTCGATTATGTAACGAATGCTGCTGAGTTCGTCGGGAATGATGAACTCTTGAAACGGGTATCGATTCTGGGCAACGGAAGTTTTGGTCATTTCTGTACATCCTTGTTCAAATTGACGTCAAAAAAAGCAAAATCGTGTAAAGAATCCAAATTCTCGTCGACTTGTGAAGGTTTGCGTACCGAGGTGTCACAATAAATATTTGTAGAGAAATTGAAATTGATTTAAACCTTTTGAAGGTTTAATATCATTTCGATGTTTAAAATTTCATGCAAATCGAGATTATTTGCCTGGGTTTATCAATATTATCTAAGCGCTAAATCCTATTATTGAAAATTAGCTTAGATTTCACTTTGACACAATATAGTGAACTGTGGTTTGTGAGGCCTTTGTGAGGTTTGTTTCGCCTTTTGCTTAAATGTTAATTTAGGTCGGTGAGACCAAATTTTTAAATTTTGATAAAAACGACCTAAGTTCAAATTCGCCATTTTGGCGCTGAAGGCAGGCACATTTTTAAATTCTTGATCTAAGAAACAGTTTGATCATGCCCAGTTTAGTTCATTAGTCCACCGTTTTGGTGGTGGTAGAAAATTATAAGTTTAATAAAGAATATATATACGTGTCGCAATCTATTCGCTCATTTTCTTTATATAAATACTAGGTGAATTATCCGGCGTTCTACGGGAGAAATTAAAATTATTTTGAATTACGGATATTTTGCAGGCAATTTATCGTCGTCACTGTAGTCGCAATCGTATATGACAGGAATTCATCAGGTACTTAATTCAGTATCGGAAGCATCACCGGAAGCCTCAAAAATTGAAATTTTAGAAAAACATTTTACCGATGCCCCTAGATCCAGGGTCCCAGCCTTCAATTTACCAACTCAGAAACCTTCGCGAGCATGCACGCAACCCATCATCAACGTTTCATCGCAATCAGATGAATGGTACAGGGACGCCAAAGAATGAGCCCCTTGATTTAGAGGACGCATCCCTCAGATTCGAACATGTTTCTAATTTCATATAATCCCTTTCCTAAACTCATTCCCAGGAAAAAAAAAATAACCAAAATTGAAATTTTACGAAAAATTTGTCCAGTCCTGACATTTCAAACGCAAAAATCTTCGCGGTCGTTCACACGCGGAAGATTTTTCTGCAAATTTTGTTAAAAATGATTTTGATTTAGGATTTCCAAAGAGTATGGGAAATTAAAGCGCATTTCATTTGCCAGATTATGTTATTTACTTATTATTTTTTTTAAATCAATAGCTGTAATTAATCCGCAAAGCATCTATTGTTGCTGGTTTATCCACATAATCCGATGCCTTGAAAACACCCTTCTGGGGAAAGGAATCGAGAGTTGTCAAATCTCACGTTCTCGGCAGACAATTAATAATGCGTTCATCGTAACGCTTGTTGACGAACGATATTATTTGCCTTTCTGTCCGGAGAGAACGAATCAGCGCTTGATGGTGTATCCACTCTCGAGCACGCCACGTACAACTGCCAATGGGAAAAACACGGCAACTAAAGGTTTATTCCACACACTTCCAACTATTGGCCTTTATTAATCGTCATTGCGAATGCAAGACAAACTGGAAACTGGAAACTGAACGCGCTTAAATGGAAACGGCAAGTCGGTTGGAATTAATGGTATTCTTGGAATCAGAACATCCTCGCCTTTGAACTTTCCTATGATTATCGTTGCTTCAATCACGTTGTTTATCAGATTCTTAACAATGAGTCGTGTTTCATTGCAAAGTTTTGGTTGGTTCAGGTTGCGTAACATGATTACCACCGAACCGACCTTGATGTCCAAATCCAATGAATTCAGGAATTCAATTGGATAATTAACGACTTCATTTGGGTCTGTAATGAAATCGATCGACGTAAATGAATGTAATTGGCCAGCGATTTAACTTATAATTTTTATATTCAAATCGTCTACGTCCTTATTTCTCGCTCAACCAAACATGGCTTTTGTGATTTGCACCAATATTCAGGAACAATTTCGTGGTCAATTCTTCTTTAGAGGTTGTGAATTGACAAAGATTAGGTGGTAACGAAATGAGGCCGGTCGAAGCGTCAACCTGAATTTTTCCATTGCCAATGTCTAATAATTGTTTTGAAAACACGTCCGCCGATTCTTCATTTTGTAATGCGACTCGCATATTCGTTGTTAATTTGAGAGTTTTCACATATCTCCAGAAATTTGATGTCTTCAAGCAAGCGTTTATTTCATCAGCAGCTGTTGATCTTGGAATGACTGGCAGCGTTTGGCGAGAATCGCCGGCCAGCAGAATCATCGTACCAGCAAAGAGATACCTACAAAGCAAAAGGAGGAGTATTGCGCAAATCTTTCAACGTTCGCCATTTCTGATTTTTTGGAAATGTTGCAAGTCGGTTCATCTATCGTTTGCAAATTCAGTAGCAATCAACTGATGCGCTAGAAAAAAAAATTCAATTTTCTTCGGGTTTTTCGGAAGTTACTGAGTTTTCCAATAAGATTTTCCAATTTTTTTCTTTTAAAAGACCATCTGGATCGGATACGTGACGAATCCCGTACACAAACATCATTTTCAAAATTTTCCGACTTTCCCGGGGATTTTCCTAAAATTTTATTTCGTAAAAACAGTCTCCTGGTAAAAGAATAGCCAAAACAAGATTAAGCCAAATCGGTTAAGCCGTTCTCAACTGAATCGCTATAAAAAAAAATTCAATTGGATGCGTGTAAAAAAACATCATTTTTCGATTTTCCGAGTTTTTCGACTTTTCCAGTGGGTTTTCCCTAAATTTCCTTTCATATAAACCTTGTCCTGACAATTACGAACACAACAAAAAAAAATCATTCAAATCGGTTCAACCGTTTTTTCAAAGTGACGATCAGTCATACATGCGCCAATTGATTTTTATTAACCGTTTGAGTCCCAAGATCAGTGTTGAGAGATTTTATGTCGAGAAAATAAAATAAGCAAATGTGACGGAGCGATTGGAAAATGACGAGAATCGCATTACCTACCAAATACAAGAATCGATTGTCACAAGCAGCGTTGGAGTTTATTTTTATTGTTTGCGTTTGCACCACAAATGGTTTTACGTTGTTTGCAATGCGTTTGCATTACCTTCTGGGACTCAAACGGTTAAAATAGAAGATATAATTCTTCTGTACGTGTGTAAGTCACTGAACTCCTCCTAAACGGCTGAGCCGATTTTAAGGAAATTTTGTGTGTGTTTCAGTGAGTTTCTGGATGGTTTAGATTCACAATTGGACCCGGTATGTGACACTGCAATCGGGATCTAGGAATTTTGTTTTATTTTTTAGAGACATTTTTTCTTAAATTTTTTAAGATTTCTCACATATCAGAAAACATAACCCCTATAACTCTTATAACTAACAGTGGCTGAACCTCCAGAACCTATATTGATACACACTTGGCTTCCGAAACCGTTTGAAATTTTAAACGGATATATGTAGATGTTTTATCGAATATTAACAGGGGGTCATCTCGAGCTAACTATCTAAATACGTCTGTACTTGAAATCTTCAATAAAGGGTGCTAGTCAACTTTAGTGATTTCTATATGGAGAGAGATTCACATTAGTTAAGTGTTCAATGTCAATTATTGGTTTGATATTAAACTCGAAAATGAATAATTATCATTTTTCCTCAGGCCACAGTTGTATCGCTTTTAACATAAAGCTTGAAAGCACACCTCTTTAATCTTAACAAAAGCTAACAAGTTTCCTTTTCTGAGCACAAAACTATGCTATTTCATTGGACGATATACGCTTGGAAGACGACAAATAAAAGACTCCGCTATTAGAGTTCCAATAAAAAAAGGAAAAGTATGAGAAAACATAAGAATGAAGCTTTAGAAATCAACACTCTGTCCAGCATCATCAGATTTATCAAGTCTCTATCTAAGATTGATTATTTATGGATTACATCGAGTTTGGCTAAGTTCTAATCAGGTGGATTAAGTACCCACCTGCTTGAGACTTGGTTTACTTTCTAAGAGCGCTGGAGTATTTCCTCCTTTGCACCGTATAATAAAACGTAAACACAGTAAAGCTTACCGCTTGTACGGATGCCATTTGAATTGTTGTTAGTGACAGCTACAGTAGTGCATTGAATTGATGGTTGGCGAGTAACCTGGCACTGTTGTACCTGTATTGTATTATCTGTAAGTAAGTATGACTTTATATATGTCATTTTCACTGCGTGTCGGCTATTTTGTTATTTTGATGAATTATCTCTCTATTATGATATATTCAATCGTTAGAGGTTTCCCATCGTTCTTGTTCACCGTAAAAGACTTGTAGTTCTACTTTTAGCGGTGTCATTTGTATTGCTTCTGGTGTGGTTGTTTAACCGCCGTTAGACTGTTTCAATTTGATCATTGAGGTTTCTTCTTTTTGTTGTAGCTGGCCAAAATTATCCTTTTTGAAATAGTCAGGCGTTTGTTCGGCTTCTTGTACTTTTATTAAGATTGCAGTCTGTTGGCGGGCTATTTCCTGCATAGTTCTTTTAATTTTAAATCGACAGATTTTGTTAAATGGTTTCCATTGAATAATCGATTGGTAGCCATTTTTTAATAAAACTGGCGCTTGAGGACGCGTTGCCGGTTGAACAACCTTTTGTTGTTTTTTCTTTTGGTGTTGATTGAAATTATTCTGGTTGTTGATATATAGTTGATATTTCCTCATAGACCTTTTCCTGCTCCGCAGTTGACATACACTGATGCGGCTTACTATTGGTTCAAGCTAAGTTGTTGTCTCGGTATTTAGTCGTTGACGCATCTCCATTGGTAGTTTGTTTTATATGTCCGCATTTTACTTCCATTTTTTTTTAGATATGCTTGGTTCTGCTCCAAAGGTGAAGCCATGACCAGGATTTAGTCTTATTGACGACGTATTCCTTGTTGTTGTTTTTAAATGGCACTGGTGTTTCTTGTTAGTTGTCATTGCCGGTTGTTTTAGTAGCTGGACGGATCAATGTAATCTCTCTTTTGGTTGTAAGTTTAATTAACCGTCGGTTGTTGTGGTGGCTCGAAGCACCATGTAAAATCTCTAAGTAACTCGACACATTGGGCGTGTCATATAATACAAGCAAACTGATTTACAGTTACTTTATCGTGAACAATTTACCATATAACAAACACTTAATTTAAGTGTCTTGAATATAAAGTATCTAAAAATACAAACATTTTTAGTACATGAATTTTCGAGAAGATGTTGTCAAATAGGTTAAATAGGTCATTGTGCAATTTCCGTCCAAAAAGGATTCAAAAATGGTTTTAAGAAAAATACTGGAATGGTTGTAATTTGGGACAGAACTCGTTCGTTTCTTAACAGATCATGATGAGGGTGAATGTGTTGGGGATGGAACGAGGGGTATGGTCACGAAAATATATATTTTTAAGCGTTGGCATAGCATTACATAGTGTATAAAGCAATTAAAATTACAAAAATAAAAAGAGAAATAATTCAGTATTCATTAGTAGACCACACTTGTAGGAATCTACTACTTTATTAAAAGGTTTAAATACAACTATTGCCGAATTAACCTCAACACATTAATACAAAAATATCAAATGGTGAGTCTCTGGGTTCGGTCATAATAATAACAAGTAATAACTGCAAGAGTTGTTGCGTGAAACTTAATAAAAGATTAGATAATTGACTAGAACATACTGTTAAAGTTAGTCGACTCACGACAGCAGAAAAATGTCGATAATGTAGGTTCAGTTTCACAACTACAATGTATCAGCCGAAAATGTCGGCAATGCAGTTAAGGGTGTAATGTGTAAAATGTATTAACCGGGAAATGACGATAATGCAGATTGTGCCGTAATAACTAAAATGTATCAGCCGAAAAATGTCGATAATGCAGATTAAAACAACTTGTATTATTCTACTCTTAAGTCGGTAAGGCAGATTCGTTAAATAGCATAGCCAAAAAACGTCGATAGAACAGATACATAATTTTGGTGTTAAACAATAATTGCTTTTTAAATCAAAAATGTTTATTTCGGTTCATTAACGTATATTATTCAAAATTAACTTGTTTATTAAATACATTAAAACTACAATAAAAAACTATTTTAATACTGAGAAAACTCGATAACACAAATCAAGCAAAACTTCAAAAATTTCAGGCCAATTCCCATGTAAAGCGTCCGGGAAAATTTGTATGAATAGATTTGAAAATTTTTAAAAATTGACCGTTTAAAGTTTAATGGCTGGAAATAGATTCAAATGAAAGGTCTTATTGATGCTCACACATGGAAAAAATTTCAGCTCAATTTCTTGCTTCCACTTCATTTGTATCTATTTCCGGCCATGACACTTTAAACGGTAAATTTTTGGAAATTATCAAAATTTGTGTGTGCGATATATTCAATCGAATTTTCCCTTACTCTCCACATGGAAATTGATCTGACGTTTTTAAATGATAATCATTAAGTGACGTCCCACTTAAAAAATTCTCCAAACATGCAACTATAAATGCTTTTTTAACTCCATACATGTAATACAGCACTTAGAGAAATTTGGTTTTGTACAGTCAATTGTTTATACCTTACATAAATTTCATATTGATCTAATTAAAAACTTAAAATTTTGTTGAAGAGTACTATTTAATCCAAAAACTTTATTTGCCATTTTTCTTGTTATTTAATGATAATTTATATAAAAAAATATAAAACGAGTTCAGTTAATTAGATAAAAACGAAAATTAAAATGCCAAAATTGTTTGTGCCTACTGTTTTTGCTTCACAATTGTTTGTACCTGACAAAAAAAAATGAACGAAAAACAAGAGGGATTTCATTTTAATCTAAAACTCGTTCTACTCAGTATGAAGTATTCCCTCCTTTCTTGGAAATAACTTCTTGGAGGCGGCTCGGAATTGAATTCACTATATTTATGAGGATTTTTTTTGGAATTTTATCCCAAATAGTTTTTATTTCGGCAAAAATTTCACTGGGTTGTCTTACAATAGCAATTGTCATTTTTTGCTTTATGTAATGCCATAGATTCTCCAACGGATTTAAATCTGGGCTTTGAGGCGGCCAATCTATGGTTTTTTTAACCAAATCTTGTAAAAATTTCATGATCATTCTGCTCTTATGAAGTGGTGCATTATCTTGCTGCAAAATAAAGCGGGGTCCAATCCCTCTACACCCGGAAACAAGAGCATTATCATTGAGTACGTGTAAATAAGTACTGGATGTTACTTTTCCAGACAACGAAATCAGATCACCGACGCCGTTATATGAAAAGCAGCCCTATACCAGCACTTTTCCTCCTCCATCATGGCGAGTTGGCATGATAACGCTGCTGCGTGCATCCTTTTCTTCTGCAGTAGAATAGTAATATTTTTTGCCGTAGGTTCCGTCTAAACTGAAGCAGGACTCATCGGCTCATAGTACGTTCCGCCAAAACTCCACGAGCTTAGTTAAATAACTACGTGCAAACTTTAGTAGCTTTTCTTTATTACGGGCGCTTATAAAAGGCTTCTTTTTGATTACGTACGATTTCACATTAACTTCAAGAAGCCGTCTTCGAACAGTTGTTAGGCTGATTTTGAATTTTCGGAGGTTATTTATGTTACTTTGAAAGGACTTGAGGCTGTCCTGAAGATTTCGCTTTAATATTGTAACTTTTCTATTATCCTCTTTAGTAGTGTGGCTCGTTTTCTACCCCTTTCTTTAACATTTTTCAAACTATGTTGGCACTTTGATTTTTTTATTTGGTAGAGTACCGATTTCTTATGGCAGTTGTTCATTGTGGCCAGTTCTTTAATTGGTGAGTTCCGAAAGGCTGTCCATACCGTACACACCTAAATACGTATGCCTTCTGTATGATAGTGCCGGACACGAGCATAGGAAGTGATCTAACGTCTCTAAACAACTCGACTAAACAACTTCTACAAAAGTCAACCCAGCCTTCTCGCATGTTCCCCAAAAAGGTAGTGTCGTTTTCCCAGGGATACTGCTTGTGTATAATAATTTGAGTTGCTTGTGTATAATAATTTATACTCTTTCATTCTGAGGCCACACATCCAAGGTTCTTGGATTAACACCAAGTCCTCATTTGACTTAGTCAGTCTAAGCACGAGAGCTGCTGAGGCAGCTTTCGTGTGATGTAGGTTTATTTGTACAATGCTAACCATTATAATCTACCTTACTCACCACTTCATGCACTCCCTGCATCAAGATAGTGTCATCTGCCTCGCTGGTTTGGTTGCCAACCTCCCTCGTCATGTGTTCGACGGGTTGTCCTCATCGGACTTCAGAGAGGAGGTGTTGAAGTAGATGCATATCTATAAAAGTTAAATAGAAGAAAACAAGCAACTTAATTCCGATATCATATTTCCTATAGCTTAGAATACATTTCATATAAATATTATTATATAAACCTTTGAATTATATCACTTCATTTTTAATCATTTCATATAATATGTATCTGTAAAAGAAAATTTAATTAATTTAAATTTAATTGAATTCTAATACTTACATTATGTTGTTGACAGTTTATTGACATCATGATATTATTATTAGGTTTAACTGTATTTTTTAAGGTCTTTATGTATTACCTCAAGTAACTTAATTACCCATTTGTTTAGTACCAATTATCGATCGTTATCCGATATTCCAACCAAATTACACTGTCAACGATAAAACTACTAGAAAACAAGAATTTATCGCTACCTAATGGATTTTAACGGAGTTCGTAATAAAAAATGATTTTGCTCGTGCATTCCAATTTTTGCGAGTCTACTGAACACATCTGGATACAACAATCAAAGGGTAATTCAAAAACTAGAGGATAGATAACTTTGTGATTACATATAAAACCTATAACTTGGTGAATACAAAAAAAAAAGAAAATAAACTTTGCTACAATAGAGAAATATTTTATATTACATTTTGTAAAATTAAAGAACATTGTGAGGAAATACAAATCTTAAATTATTTCAATTATTGATTAAGTGATACGTATATCGACGAAACTGATTTACTCGTATCATTTCTTTTCAGGAGGCTACCTCCCATCACCAACTTCTCCTCGTCCGAAATATCGGAACAGGGTAGCCGTTCGTCCTCAGCCCGCTGGACTGTTTTCTGCCGGGTCCGTTCGCCGTCGCCCCCAGGCTGGTCTTCTGCACACTTATCGACCCCGTCTTTCCTATAAACTTTAAGAGTGATCGACCTGAAACCGAAGTTGATCATTCCCTTAGATCTAGCAAGGGAAGCCAAGGATTCCTTATTGAACAGCATGATTGCCAATCTAAAGCCCCCATTAGCCTCCTCCTGCTTCACAATCCTCCATCCTTCCATTGCAAGATCGGGATTACCTGCTCAGATAATCTCAATGATCTCGCGTGCCCTCGGCCTGCTCGGAATTTTTCTTCTGCTGACTGCTTCAAGCCTCGCGCCCAGCCACACCTCGCCTACCTCGGTCACGGCCCTTTTATAGAAATCGACCGATCTCTGGTCCGTGCACGCAGTTAACTTAACGCGCCCTTGGTGTCATCCCGCATCTCTGCAGGACGGGGGGATCCCGAATTTTCTCTCTACAAGAATATGGAGTTTAGTGCATTATACACTACCCTCCACTTCTCCGATGTGATGCTTCCATCTTCCTGACCTATGTCAATGACAGCTAGCATTAGCACGTGCTCCTTCAGGATTTCATTGAATAATTACAGTTTCTGCTCGTTAGGAGCACCCGACGTCATGTCTGCTTGCACTTTGGCCAGCTTACTGCCTTCTGCTTCAAGCTCATCCTGGGACCTCTGTCTTTGAGACATAAGGACCCTCTCCGAGCTATCGCAGCTGACAGTTTTCTTAGCCCATGCTACAGATTCCTTCTGCGCATCTGTAAGCTGTCCCTCAGGGGTCGCAGTCAGTTTCTCCAGAATTCTAAACACCGACCGTCTCTCTCTGTACCTTCGCTTTACTGCGGAGATCTCTCTCGATCACCCACTTTTCTGTTTGGCGGTTCCGCTTCCTCCTGGCTTCGACGCCATGGTGTTGCTTACCCCTGCCTCAGATGAAGGAGCCCCACCTTTCTGGTTAGAGTTACCCTCCTCTATAGTACTTTCCGGTTTTTGGTGGGTACCGGTCCCCGTGTTTTTACACGAAAAAAAAACTCTCTAACTCGAAGAAAATAGTTAATGATATAAGAAAAATGAGCTCTTCATTTTCAGCTAAGAATTTTATTTCTCAACATAAACTTTAATATTCTTGATTTAAGGTTTAATTTATACGTTGAAACAAACTTTAAACGTTTGTTAGAAGAAATTTAATGTACAAAGTGAAGAAAATATGGTTTGGTTTCTATTCAGAATATTGCCTTTGTTTTTACTAATAATTAGTTCTTCAGTTAAGAATTATTATACAGTTTAAAGAAATGATTCTTAAAATGGTTGCTTAACTATTTTATTTTAAAACTAAATATTCTTGTTTTGATCTATAAATCTCTACAAATATTATCATTAGTTTCTTGTTTAGAGAAACAGAATTATAGATTATCTGGATGTAAGTATATATTTTCTTGAAAATATGTATTAATTTTTCTTATAGAAAGAATTTTTGATTAGATATAATCGTACTCATTTCTTCTAGAGAATAAACTTATTCTTGATCAAAGAAAACATTCTTCTTGCCCACTTTAGCTTATTTCTTGTTATAAGAAATCATTTCCTGATTTATTCTTGATTGAATAATATTCTTCTTGTCCGCTTTATTCATATTTCTTGTAACCAGAAATATTTTTGTGCATTCTTATTGGATAAATTAAAAATACAATTCAAATTAATATTCGATTTTATTTCTTTATAAAATGCAAATTTTTTATAAAATAAATCTTTTAACTATAAATTACAGATTAATACAAAAATTGATACTTATAAAACGAAATAATATATATGTACATATAAAATCATTTATAATTATTATATATAAAATTAAAGCTATTATTTAAAATTTCCATTCATACGATATATTTGGTTTAAATATTTTAATTCCGTTTGGAAGGGGATGTAGAACAAAAGGTTTTAAATGTGTAACGTAATTCTCAGTGCACCAAATACTTTCATATTTGTTTTGTTCATCACCGACAAAATAAACCCGAAAATGACTATCGTTCTTGATTATTTGTACATTTTGAACTATCAAGAAAATCTTTCTATTTGTTTTTACAATGTCTATTATTCTTGATAGTTGATTTTTTTCTTTAAAATAAAGGTAATACGATTTTTTTAAAACAGTTACTTTATATTTTATCATGGAAATATTTTCAATCTCTAACAGAGAAAAGGGCATACACAACAAGGGTACAAACAATTAAATTCCAGATCAATCTGAAACAAATAAGAAAAAAATGTTACTCTTTGGAAACAAAACTTCGAATTGTTGTTTTTACCAATCGAAAGCCATCTGCATGCTTTAAAATTGGCCATTAATCTAAAAAGTGTATAATGTTAATGTTCTCTTCTGTTTGGAGATTACTTTGTCGGCCGTTGTGTGTGGCTGTCCAGTGCCTCTCGACATCGTCCCATGGGCTAGAGAAGTGGTACAACGATTTCTTAGATCCTTCGAATTCTTGACTTACTTCTGAAATGAACAAAAAAAAAATATTATTGATTTATAATATCTATGTAGAATACATAAGTTAGTTTTACCTGTATTTGTTGCAGTTGCAGTACAAACTTTTATTTGTTGAGGACGTCTATCTTTTTTTTCCAAGTATCCCACCTATCGATATTTAAAACTTAGATTTTTGTGGTTGTGGTGCAATATTCCAGACGGCTTCGGTCCACCTCTATAATACAACTCCTGAAAAAATGACAAACTTTTGTTTTTATTCATTTACATTACATTATATCGGTGTAATAAATATTACCTTATTTTCTCCAGGAAAAATGTCGCAATATCTTTAGAAATTATTTCTAATATTGCCGCCGTTACAGGGCTGTCTACTAAACAGTCGACGATCGAAGTAACCAATAGGTCTCTTGCGTCTTCATCCAGATGTGGCGAGGCACTGTTGCTAAATATTTGTAAAACTCTGGAACCTTTTTTGGTTTTGAGAAATTCTTGCAGATTCTGGAAAATAAAAATGTTTATAAAATAATTAGTAAGATTTTCACTTAATTTGGGTAATATTTCCAACAAAATCTGATGATGAAAGTTTTCCTGTTTCTGTGGAAGACACCGAGAATGATTGGTTTTTGATCCAATACGATAAGTTGGAAGTTCCTGACACGGTCGAACAATTAGGTGATGGATATAGATTAGTCGTTGAATGTCCTTGAAAATAATTATGCAACTAAGCATTAAGTTGTGTATATAACAGCTGCGTTTTTGTGAAAAATAATCGGGTCGAGTTGGCGATAGTTTTTTTCAATACGCCAACTTCAATTAGCCAACGCTAAGTTGGTTGATGAATAAGTTAGACCAAAGTCTTCTAAGCATAACAAAAAAAATCTATCATCGTTCTATAGTTTTCTTATAATTTTGTATAGCTCTTAACAGTTCCGTATAATAAAAGCATTGTTCAGAACTCAAAACAACGATATTACATATTGAAGACTATTTGATCTAACTTATTAGACTTAAAAAAAAGTAAGTTATTTTAAATTGAATCAACTTGAAAAAAGCTATAACAAACTCATCTCAATTGTTCTTCAGAAAAACGCAGCTAGCTAAGGTTAAATTTTACATTTTCTATACGCCATTGTTCAATTTTAAACCTTAATTGAGATTTTGTCCTTAATTGAAATAAATCTGGAAACATCTGATCAAGGTCTAAAAAGCTTATCGCTTGAAGGTCTGAAATTTTGTGGAAACCACAGTCTTAAAAAAAATTAAATGATTACTGAGTTAGCATAATATATATCAAAACTAAATACTATCTAATTTTTCTCCTGCTAGCGCCAAATCCCACTCAATCATTTTTGACTTTAACTCGCTCGTCACAATTGCAGCGGTGTGTGACATTTCTTCCAACCCAATAAACTCTAAAACAGCGCCATCTTGAAAAAATACATTAAAAACATTTTAGATTTTTTTTTAATGGCCGCTATGATTTTTCGAACTCAGGCTGTGTGCCAAACTTAAGGTAAATCGTTTACTACGGTAAAAAGTGGCTGTCTTGTAGTACCAATTTTTAGAGTTTTTGAAAAATAATTGAATTTACCAAAAAATTTGTCTAAAATTGACTTTTACCTCAAGTTTGACACGCAACCTCAGTATCAAAATGAAAAGTAAATGTATAGGTATGTTAAGTTACGTTAACTGCACTCAAAAACAAATTTCAGTAAAAGCAAGTTTCACTTAGTAACACAAATTAAATTTTTAGTTTTGTTAACAAATTGCGCGCGGTGAAACTTTTTTGTAAAGCAACTCTTAATTTGGTAATAGAGATATCTTTTAAGAAAATTTGTTTTTTCAGTGTACGAGATGCGGATAAATAATTTTTATATGTATAGATAATTTAATACCGTAAGAATAGACAAGCGATGACCCATCTAATATAGTTTGTTCAGCCATTGTTCTAATAAGAAAATTAAACTTAAAATACAAAGCGTTAACACAAGAATATATGTACTCATCACGAACACTTATACACACCTATAACTCTATTTTGTATCGAAATTACTATACACAATTGCAAATTAGTGCTTATAAATATTTTTCATAAAACAAGAATTTAATACTTTTGAATCCAAAATTTTTATTATTAATGATCAACAACAATAAGTGTTACGTTATATACGATAATAAAAAGAAAACTAATTATTGGTTAATTTTTATCACTAATGAATCACCAAAATCAATGTTATGCGAATTTAAGTTAAATAAATGCAATTCTCCGAATTTAGATATGCTGCATTTTTCGTGATGAGTACACACAGACACACAAATAGCCAAACCACAAAATATTATTATACAACTAAAATAATAAATTACAAATAGTAATTACACTTTAACAAAATTTATTATATTTTGCACTGCTTATAAAGCCGTTATGTATTAGAATACACACTACTCAGCTACGCTGAGTTCAAACAACACTATTTGGTTATAAACTTCGTGGAATATCCTTTTGTGCATTGTTTTTTATTTATTATTATTTAACAATGCATAATAGGGGATTCCCCGAAATTCATCAATATTACATTTACAGTAATTTTTATTTTTATATACATAGTTTTTATTTGTTAACCTTTTTCGTTTTCATTTTGTTATACTTACTTTAATTTATTTTAACAAATTTTAAATGAAACCAATTTCTGGATATAGGGCAATAAACACTATTTATTTTTAACACAAAGCACATTAAATATACAAAAAAAATCATAACATACCTCACCATAAAAAAATTGTTAATAGAATGATCACTTTGGACGGCAGTCCAAACGAGTGACGAAAGCACCTACTGTGCTGGAAGTCGAACGAAGTATATATACAGCAAGTTTCGAACTTTTTCCCTTCGAGGCCGCCAGGATCATGTTATATACTATTGGAAAGGTCTTGAAAAATAAACCCAAATAATGTATAAAATCATGAATTTCTACAAACATTGAGTGGAGATATGACCTTCCGAAAATTGCCCCAAAAAATCAGTTTTTCGGGTATAACTGCCCCAAAAAATGCCCCAATTATTTTCTAACTGGCAAATTATGATTGTAGACGTCAATACCAATTCAACGACATCTCAAACGTCCAAAACGGATGACTTTGACCAAAGTTATGACAATTTTAAATTTTTCTATGACGTCACCATATAATCTTGCTTTGGTATATATGTTTGTTTGTTTGTTTGTTTGTCCGTACCTCTTTCATTTGATCTCATATTTTCAGGGGTGGTAGTACTTAAAAAACTAAGCAACTTTTGTTCTACAACTTTTTGATTTGGCCGCCATGTTGGCCGCGGCCGGCCTCTGAACGGCCATTTTTGGCCATTTTGCCACGCCCACAGTGCTGAATCTATTCGACATACCTTGGACATATGCATATCGTTGGAAAGGTATTGACGCCAGCTATCAAATAGCATAAAAAAAATTTCAAAAAATTAGGTTGGAGGGTCATTTTGGCCAAAAAACTGAAAAATGCGAAATCGGCCGGCTACATTCGGCCAAATTGCTAAAAAATGAGCCCAAGACTTTTGGTTCATATTTTCAGGATTATTAGCCACAAATCTCACCTACAATATGACATCAACCGTTTGTCCCAGAAAACTCGTATATTTTAGATATTGACCTCCATAACTTAAAAGACACCTTAATTTTTTGCAAAATTTCATTTTTTGGCTCAAATGCACCCTAATATCGGTCCGTTGCGGTTCGTAATGATAGTGAATCAACGTATTACAATGAAACAAATATAAATACATCATATTATTATCATTGCTAAGAGAATTTTTACCAGTGACTCTTTTTTCATAACAAAAAAAAATGAAAAAACTGACAAATTGATGTGATCGAAAAAATCACTAAAAACATTGAACAATCTCCTTGCATAAAATCGATACTTTTTTAATCTTTATGATGATTTCTTTAAAAAAATAGATCTTACCACTCCTCCCATCGCATAAAGATGGAATATCAGCGAGAGGGTAGCTACCATTAATTTTTGTTTCCAACTAACACATTAAAATAAGAATATTTTATTGTATTGTTTAAGGAATCAAAAATGAATGGTAGCTGCATGCGGTTAGTGACAAAACAGCAAGAAACATGCAAAAAATTGTTAAATTACTCAATCGAATTTGTACCAAAAACAGATGCATCTGTTCTAAATTTTTACTACTCTGTAACATTCACTAAAACCTAAACTACATATGTTCAGCCGATAGCCTACGAGAACCGGTTGTGTAATAAGATCACACCCGGTATGACCTGTTTGTGGCATGTGGTAAAGGATTCTGAAATAAAATCTACTAAAATACTACAAAATGAAGATTGAAAAAATGCATGCAAAATAAAGAAATATAATCGTCTACCACACACCTGAAACCGTACACCAGACCGTAGGCTATCGTCCTGAACATAATGAAAAAACTACCTATCTAAACCTAAAGATGCGACGTGACCCCTACTACTTCTCAACATAAAAAAGATAGTATAAGTCTTTACTATTTCGGGGCCAAGAGCATGGTGAGATGATGCCATCATCTGCTCTAAAAAAGTTTCCATTCTTTTTCAAAATTACTGTGTAATGGCCTTCTTTTAATTCTGTGCCATGATGGAAAATGGCACTTGACAAAACATATTTTTTATTTCCAAAGCTTAATTCTGTCTGAGGTACAGAAGAAAGTTGTAGACTATTAATTTTCACGTAGTATTGATCGGCAATGATAAGTGAAAATATGAGAACGCGACGCGTATTTTCAAGATAACACTGACTTTTCAGTGGATTCTTGCACTTATCACAAGAACTATCATCATTTCCCACCCATCTACCAAAATTAAAACTAATCAAATCGGATAAATTACATTTTCTTCCAATGGGTATATACAATGGGCACACTAAATCTGGATTGCTATACACACGCGGTTTTGATTTGCACTTGCTGTTAGTGCATTCGATATGAAATGTTAGATCATGCTCGCATAGATCTTTGATTGAGCTTGATGTGGCCGAATTCAACACAAGTCTCAAAAATTCGCAGCTATCTTGTTGCTCAAAGTCACTGAAATATTCGCGGCGCAAATCAGTAATATCTAAATTGGTTCCAAGTAGCAAAGGATTAAAATAGTTGAAAAATGATTGTTTCAGTGTTGAGCTTGGACCTCTCAAAACACAGTCTTTAATGCACTGAATATTTGTCAAAGATTGAAAAGCAGAATTAGCATAGCAAGCATTATTTCTATTTTTCATTCCACGAATGCCATGTGCCGCTTGATCATTTACCACAACATTTCTTTTTCTGCTTGCTTTTTGATTAACTGTCGATGGCTCTAATGTAACTTCGATTTGTTTGCGCAAATATCTATTTTTATCAGAAATCTTAGAATTTTTAGTTTTGGTTAAATCAATTGACGGCAAATCATTTTTATGGGTGGCTCTCAATCTATTATATTCAACTATGGCCCCGCTATTTGTTTTAATGCTGGCTGGATTTAAATTTATTATATGTAAGCCGGAGATTGATTTCAATCGTGATAGTGCAACATAAGTTTGGCCATTTGCAAAAATACTATCACCAATGTCAACTACACAAGATGCTAAGGTTAAGCCTTGACTCTTATGGATTGTGATTGCATACGCTAAACAAATAGGAAATTGTTTGCGAGTAATAAATGCGCCTTGATTCAATGGAAATTTAGATTGTACGGGCTCTAATTCATATTCACCATTTTCAAATTGAATAGTTAATTTCACTACGATTCGAACTGATTGGCCATTTACTTGTTCTATCGTTTCGTGCATCTTTTTAATTATTCCGATCGAACCGTTCACTAATCCAGATGCAACATCAAGATTTCTCAGTAACATAATTTTGACCCCTTTTTTTACTTCAATTCGATCTTCTAATCCTGCAGTCTTTGAGCATTTGCCTTTCTGCTTGAATGACTCTAACGACTTTGCTGCTCTTTTTTTTTGATTTACTGTTTTCGCTTCAATTTCATCTTGAGCTACTAGAACCACTTTTTCAGATTTAATTCGATCTAACATTGCTGCATTTACATTTCTACAGTGTTCTCTTGTCGCAAATAAGCAGACCGTATCGGATGGTAGCTTGTCAATGAATTGCACTAAATCCGCTAGACAACTTGCAATTGTGTCATTCTTTAGTTTAATTTCTCGATTTGCAAGCAACTGATAATCTGTTTCATTTAAAGTGCCAAGTCTAATATGCGCCAATGTCTGAACAAACTCTTGGTCTGACTGCTGTCGAACATTTTGAGTGAGTTCATCATAACTGAACAATTCTCGCCACAAATTAATTACATGGAGCCCAGTGAAATACTTTGTTAGTTGCTTTTTCGAAATATCTACAAATGGCGATGGTTCATTAACTGGATCCAATTGTAACAGGTCTCCAAAAAATAAAATATTAATTCTACCAAACCAGCCATCTTGGTTATTCAAAGTATCAAAAATTTCGCAAAGTTTTAAATGAATGTATACTAGAGTTACATTAGAAACCATCGATATTTCGTCAATAATAATGAGAGCCACATTTTTCAAATTTTCGCGCATTATTTTCAATTGTCCATCTGTCAAAGATACATACTTGGCTATGCCGTCATGTTCAACAGGTAGATGTAAAAGTCTATGAATGGCTAAGCCATTTACATTACGAGCAGCAATTCCTGTGGGCCCGGCAACCACAACTTGCTTTTCAAGATTCTTTGACACATATTTTCTAATCACGTTAATCAAAAAGGATTTTCCTGTGCCACCAACACCTGAGACTATTTTACGATAAACTGTGGGTGGTGCTAAACGAGGGTTTTTCAACGACTTGTGACTTTTTTCTTTGTCCCATGCTTCACAATAATTATTGACGCTATTAACAGCTTCATCAAATATTCTTTTCTGATCCCAATTTAATTGCGCAATTTCATCTGATATTGATAATTCATTTTGATTCAGTGCCAAATTATTCATGTCATTCAATTCATTCTCTAATGGTAGCTCAAACCCAAGAATATTATCATTTTCGTTGTCTTGTGTGCCCGCATTATCATATTCATTAAAAACTTTGGCCAATTCTATATCAAATTCTTCGCGGATTTTTCGAAATTCATTAAGCTTGTCGTGATAGCGCATTGCATAAACTAAATCATCTTTGACGGCAGCAAACGCTTCAAAATAGTTGGCCATACCACATTTCAATTCATCAATATTGCGCCAAGGTTTAAACAATAGCAGAATGCTATAATAATAATTATCTGGTTCTGCTTGTGGATTCGGCTTAAAATGATTAATTAAGTATGGATCGTTACGTCTACGTAAAAATTGCTCTCCATATTGAAACCAGATAACATTTTTAGACTGTGGCTTTTTATTTATGATATCAAAATAGCGCATAAAATCGTATAAGCTCATGTTTTCTAATTGTTCCGGGCGTTTCGGATAGTGGACATCTACCCAGTTGGGATAGAAAATATCGGTGTCATCGCCTTGTAGTCTTTTAAGCTGCTCTTTACTTTTCACTCTGCGGTTACGTTCTTTGCTCACATCTATCCATCTAATCACAGTGTTTTTATCAGTGCCAAATAAAGAGATTTGCAGTAGGGTATCGGCAGCTTCTAAGGCACCACATTCACGATTACCCAGGGCACGCATAGCAAATCTCCACAAATTACTTGCGACAGATCTGTGTGCAAAGAAATCGCTAAAATCATCAGTGGCAAAGGATTTTTCAGCTTTTGTTTGATACTTTGTGATGTAAGCCGTCAGAGCGCAAGACTTTTCACCAATAAATTGAATGTCCATATTACTCTGCCAAGCAAGCATGATGGGAGCATTGTAATCATTGATTCTAGTTTCAGATGAGTTTCGAGGTAAATCATACAGACGAGTTTTAGTTAATTTTCTTCGGCCAAGAATTGATTGCGCAACACTATGCATAACCAAACTGTCACCAGTCTTTCTTGGAAATCCAAACCGGCAAATCTTAGAAGATTGCCCTTGTTGGTTTTTCTTAGCACGCAAGCAATATTGATTGCACACATGCGATTGATATTTCGAAACTCTATCGTGAAGTGTTGGGAAATTTTGCTTGCATGGTAAATGACAAGTAATGTACTTGTTAATGAATTCAGCCACTTCTTCTGATGTTGAACTGTCTATTATGGGAGCACCCTTAACCCATAACAGGATATGATAATGTTGCAAACCGCGTGACTGATATTCAAGACGCCAAGCATAATGCTTAATTTTTCCCAGTGGCGCATCGTTTGACAATATGAAATCTAACATTGCCTTGAACTTAATGTTCACAAAGAGAGAAACACTGATTGGATCTTCGGCAATCAAACTGTTCAATGTGCGAAACTTTTTATCTTTAATATTATTTCGAAAGCACAGAAAATCGTGCAAATCGTTCCAGTGATATTCACTTGGGCTGAGCGTTAAGAAAAATGATGCGGGGCCATAGTTCTCAACCATGCAATTCACTTCATTCGTCTTCTTTTTCCAAAACTGCTGCGTATTACGTAGCCGACCAAATATCGTAGACAAGTTTGTATTAATTTCTTCATTGCTCCCAACCATTTGCAAAAAACTATTCTTAGTAAGATTATTAGTTGAGCTAGTGATATTGAGTTTTTGGAAAATGCCAGCACTAATTTGACGAATATTGGCTTGATTGAGCAAAAAGAAGAGATACTGCATGTTTAATCTGAATTGGCAATGTTTCGATTGCAAAATCCATTTCACAAATTCGCCGGGCTGTAATTTGACAGTTCTTTTGTGGTTTTGACCATTACGACCAGTGCAAAAGATATCCGGAAAACATTTGAGATCTAGATCGTCATCACGATTATCGATACTCTCATCGATCACTTTTAAAAGTTGATAAACTGTTGCCGGTTCAACATTCATATTGCCATTCATAAGTGGATAGACAGTCATATTTTCATAAAAATTATCAGATGCTTCTTTTTGTGTCACCATTTTCTTTTCATTTTCAGCGTATGCTTCCATTTCATATATTAAATTTTCATTTTGTTCTTCAAGTTCAATCCATTCCATATCAACATTGACATCATCAAGAAGAATTTCTGCACTATGTGGAATTGAAATATTACGATATATAGGATTATAATCTCTCAGCCAATTGAGTGCCGCATATATTTTTTTGACATCTATGAGAGATTGCCACATGTGCTTTTTATCATTTGGAATGCCACGCATAATAACCATGAGCTCTTGATCTTTCAAAATAGCTTCGGTTGGATCAGGCAATTTTCGCAAACTATTTTCGAGCGGTAAGGGCAAGTGGAAGACTCGACCCTTTATTTTCTTAATTACATCGGATTTTGGACGCTGTCTGTTGTGTCCACCCATGACTGTGTCCATCCGTGCAATCACTTGAAAAGCTTTGGCTCGTTGAATAAAGAGTTTTTCAAACTCATTCAGAGTTGCAATACAATCTGGCACTTCATCAAAATCTAAACTATTCAACAAGCAAGTCGGTGGTAATAAATCGCTCTTAAATTTCAACAAACAATAGTTGCATAGATGCTTATCTAGTGCAAATGACTCGTCTTCTAAATAATAATAACTTATTAAATCCGTGAAATGAGCTGATTTCTGATATAAGTCTTCAGGAATTGTATGTAACTGCGCTTTGGTACATAATTTCAAACAAGAGATACAAGTGTGAATAGGCCAATCACTTTCTCGTTTGCGTAAGGCTTCAAAACCTTTACGATATCGATCATACATCTCACTTTCCTCATTGAAACAAAAAGCATCCACAGAATAAGCGGCCAAATTACTTTGAATATCAGTGCAAATTGTCTTGAGCCGTTCTAAATTTCCATCGAGTAAATCTTTCTTTAAATTGCGCACTTTATTTAACTCGCGACGAACTGTGTACATTATTTTTACTATTTGTCTAATAAATGGGAAATGAGGAGATATTCGCCGAAGGAACAATACTACTGAGGTACAATTATCCTCTTTTTCGTAACAGAAAGACTGGTGACCTATCTTTTCAACATTGGCCTCATTTTCATGAATGTTATTATTGCACACATCAATGTTATCAATAAATTGTTCAACATCAGAAGGCTTCAAATTATTGAAAGAAGTAATCAAAGAACTGAATCTGTTTTGAATTATGCTTTTATTATATTTACAAATATTTGCATTGCAAACCCATTTCGCAGTAGTTTGCACGCTATCAAAAATGTTCATAACTGGGCCATTACAATTTGCAACTAATGCTGTGTCTTGAAGAGACTTGAGAGAATTATACGTTGCATTGCAGAAGTATGCTTCTGATGTTCGTGTGTGCAGCAATGGACCAAGAAGAGCGTCAAACTTTTGATTCTCTTCCGAAAAACAATCAGATTTAATTTTAGCGGCCTTTAACTTTTCTGTCAAATTGAGAAAAGATTTACAAAAGTTATTCAGAAGTGACTCTCTGTAATGGTAGATTTTTGAGACACTCTTTTCAACTTCTACAACTGACTCATTGGCATTAGCATTTACAAAAATTTTAATGAGATCAGCAACGCTCATTTCCAAATTGAAGGCATTTCGTAGTGAAAGAAAATCATTATTTTGACCTAACTCAGTTTCTTTTCTAGCTCTTTTTCTAGCTCTCAAATCATTTAATCTATGATTGCGCTCTTCAATTGCCTCATTATTTAAAGTCACTTCAGCGCGTTTTGACATGTCAGCAAGTCTCTGAGGTCGTTGCTCATCAGTCTCAGCGTCGCGCAAAAATTCAGATCGTCTTGCTTGATCAGAGAGTCTGTGAGCTCGTTGCTCATCAGTCTCAGCATCGCGCAAAAATTCAGAACGTGTTGCTTGATCAGAGAGTCTGTGAGCTCGTTGCTCATCAGTCTCAGCGTCGCGCAAAAATTCAGATCGTCTTGCTTGATCAGAGAGTCTGTGAGCTCGTTGCTCATCAGTCTCAGCATCGCGCAAAAATTCAGAACGTGTTGCTTGATCAGAGAGTCTGTGAGCTCGTTGCTCATCAGTCTCAGCGTCGCGCAAAAATTCAGATCGTCTTGCTTGATCAGAGAATCTGTGAGCTCGTTGCTCATCAGTCTCAGCGTCGCGCAAAAATTCAGATCGTCTTGCTTGATCAGAGAGTCTGAGAGCTCGTTGCTCATCAGTCTCAGCGTCGCGCAAAAATTCAGATCGTCTTGCTTGATCAGAGAGTCTGAGAGCGCGTTGCTCAACAGACTCAAGACTGCGACTTAACTTCTTTCGCTTGGCATCTCTTTTCTGTGTTTCATCCTTTCGCAATATTCGAGATATTCTCAAATATTCTGTCTTGTCGCCAGTTGCAATCTGTCTCTCAGCCCAAATTGCTTTCATTGAGAACAAACACACAAAATTTTGTTTTCCAGATATTTTATCTAGAGAGCCACAATTTGCCAAGAGATTCTTTGCTAATGCTTCAATTGAATCATGTACGCATAAGGCGGCAACACCGTTTGATGTACGAAAACCATCATGGCCACAACTATGTGAATCGAAAAAACTATACTTTGCAGAAGAAAGAAAAACTGCATAGGTATATCCATTGCAAATGAATAGAGCGCTGGTTATACCCATCGAAGAAAAACTGGCTAACGATTCAGAAACTTCAAATTCATTATTGTGTCCCTGTCTAACAAACTTCAATTGATTTTCTTCATTTATTGATGTATCGTCGTCATAAAAACGATAAAGGCGGTTACCAATAAAAACGTAACGATACACTTCTTCAAACGTCAAGAGATTTAAACTGTTCGCGAATTGTTCTTTTGAAACCGAATACAAATGATCACCGATTGTTAAAATTCTATCTAAATCTGAATCGTTCCAATTAATCGCGTCACTTTCCGGAGTGAAAATTGATTTAAAAACACTGTAAACAATAGCAACAGAAGAAATCGCGGTACACTGATTGCCTCGATTATCGGCCAAAAATCTTTCATTCGATTGGTTAAAATTCCCTACAACTACATCAAAAGTGTTCCATACTCGTTCTGGTGTAACTGTTTCTAGGCCAACAGAATTGTTAAATACTTTGGACTCCTTCGCTTTGAAATTGTTCGCATAATTTTTACGCTTTTTCGGGCGCCCCATTGTCGATTAAAAACGCGCGGGGTGAAAAAAGTTAATTTCAAAATGAGCACAAATCGAGAAAAAAATCACGGTAAATTGAAAGTAAACAATTGGAAAAAATCTATTTAAAAAATACCGAAATTAATTTAAATTTAGAAAAAAAATGATGAAAACGGCTGAAAAATTAGAAATTTAATTTAAAAAACGACAGCGAAATCTCGAAACCAAATTGGTACGCACGGACGTCCCTAGCTCACACACCACGTGTAAAAATGAAACTCAAATCCACAAAAAAACGCGTATATTTATTTTATTTTTTCAAAAATATGAACGAATTTTCGATTTTGCACACGAAAATATTTTTCACAAGAATACGAAAATTGTCGTCGCTGAATTATTCGAATGCACGTGAAAATCGAGTAAAATGTTGTCGCTCGAAATTGACTGCACCACAATTGCGCAAAAAATCACAAAAAATCGAAGCAAATTCTATGCATGCACACAAAAAACAAAGAAAACTATCGATAAAAATCAATAAAATTCAATCGCAAATCAATAAAAATCGCCGGTAAAAATTTCTCAAGAGAACGCAGTCGTCAATAGAAACAATTTCGTTCTATTGTTTCTCTATTTTTTTATTGAAACAGTTTCGTTCTATTGTTTTTCGTTTTTAAAGACACAGGATAACTATATAACTTTTTCAAGGCCAACTAGTCGTAATAATGTATATTATGTATGGGTAACAAAATTCACAAAACAAAATTATTTTTTAAATCTCTTCGAGGCATGCTACATGAAAATTTAGTTTCCTGATTCAAATTAAGTCGTAATAGATTTTTATTTGTTAATTTAAACCTTTATTTTATATTAAAACACCAAATTATTTTGTATTGTTTTATTCTGTTTTCTCGAAATCAAAATTTAAACAAAAATCTACCTAGTTTTGGGTTTGGTGTGGGAACTTGGGATTTGGTGGATGTGGGTTTGTGTGGGTGGTGTGTGTGTAGGAGTGGGTATGGAGGTGTTAAAGGATGATGATATGGGTAGTGCGGTGTAGAGTGGTGCGGGTGAAATGGGTTTTGGGTGTTTGAATTAGATAGTGGGTGGGGGGTGGTAATAATGTTTAGGTGGCGTGGTTTGCGAATGATTGGGGTCGGTTAGGCTGGGTGTAGATGGGGTTAGGTGGGTGTTAGTGTGGGTGGATGTGGGTGTTTGTGATATTTTAAATACGCAAACCACACTGCATAGAATCTCTTTTTCTTAGACACGGAATAATAATATTGTTAATACTATATAGGCAACAAAAATGCTTGTAGAGTTCGGTTCCGAACCATTCCCGTCTTTTTTATTTCATTTTTGTTTGTGTTAGTGTAATTTCACCGAAAATTTGTTTAAGTCGCAATTAAAACCAGTATCATAGGTAAACGGGGAAAGAATAGAAGATAGTTATGATTTCTGTGAGATCAAGTGTGGAATAGAGCATTGTGCCATATACACAGACGCACGCCACTCGAGTGACGAATATCGAGAGAAGAAGAACGAATCATGCACACTCCGTAACACACAGCCGACAGCTGTGTGAAAGTATGCGTAATTCGTTCTTCGCCTCTCGCTATTCGTAATTTCACTGCCACGCGTCTGTGTATGAAGTCGTATTCATACGACAGATAAAAATCTCGGATTTTTCTATCCCAGATTTTTTTTCAACTTTTTTGTATGAAAAAAGCGTGTCTGTTGTATAATTTACGTGATGTAATTGGTTAAAACGATGGAATAGAAAAATCCCGGATTTTTATCCGTCGTATGAATACGACTTAAGACACAATAACACGTAGCGGCCACTTGTGTGCTATTGAGTGTGTATGAACTGTTTTGACTGACAACAATAAAACGAATCGCAATTCAATTCATTTTCAATTTGCCGTGCCAAAATCATTGATATCAAATAAAAAACCTCTTAACGAGGTAAATGTTCGAGTGACGAAAGCCGAATTCAATTCACAAAATTTCTGATATCAAATTTGTGCCGAAAAAAACAATTGCATTCGATTTGTCAACGATTTTTCGGAATGTTAGTGCATTCGGCGCGTTTGTTTACAATTTGCTTTCTAGCTGTCACGAACAACAGCTTGCCAACGATTTTTCGGAATGTTCAACAACAATGCGCTGAATTCACTAACATTTCGAAAAATTGTTGACAAATCGAATGCAATTGTTTTTTTCGGCACAAATTTGATATCAGAAATTTTGTGAATTGAATTCGGCTTTCGTCACTCGAACATTTACCTCGTTAAGAGGTTTTTTATTTGATAGAAAATACATTTAATTTTGCAATTTGTTCGATCACTTTATTTTTCTTGGAGCAAGAAACACATTTTTCGAATTAGAGTTCTGATTTTCTTGTTATGAAAAAATTAGAATTCATATGAAGAAATATTTTCTTGAATTTAAAAATTTATTTTGATGCGAGAAACGTATATTTTAATGAGAAGAAAAATGCTTAAATGATTAGAGTAACTTGTTTCTAAGAAGAAATTGTTTTTCTTGAACAAATCTATTCGTACTATTGATAAAGCATTTTTGATATCTTCCTCAACACCATATTTCTTAGTTTAAGAAATTTTTGTTTTAACGAGAACTTAATTTCTAAAAGCAGAGTATAATGTGTACTTGTAAATGAGCATTTTTTAATGAAATGCTAATTTTCAATATTAATTCCATAAAGTATAATTTCCAATTAGTATAATGATTATGACAAACTATACATTATCAACCAGTCTCACCAAAATACTAAACAGTCCTCACACCATAATGCAAGATAGTTCACGAACTACAACTTCTTACGTTCATAAGTCCGAGCTGCACTCAATTGGCTTATAAAGGAACATTTTCAAATTGTGCATGGCCTTGGTTGACCCCGATTACTCCTCCATCAATTTTGCACTGTGGTTTTAAAGTAAGGTAAGTAAGGTAGGTAAGTTGTAAGTAAGGTAGTATGATGGAAAAATACGATTTTACAACCAATTCTGAAACGTAATTGTGGTAAAATTGATATTCTAACCACCAACCAACATCTAAACTAAAATTATTATTAGATAACAACCAAATATTTTAAATAGAAAATTCGCTTCGTGACTACCAATCCGCAACTGATTTCTTGACATCACAACACACACAGTATGATAAAAAATCTTAATCTTGCCATATTGTGCTATATCTCAGGCTTGAAAGAGTTTGGTTTTGGCTTTCTTCAGCATAACGTTGGAAAACATGTCATCGTTTTCCTTTCAATCAAAGTGCAATTATGAACACTAAGATTGTGCATCAAACAATTTAATATGTATTATGATCCTCAGGGTTCATGCACCTACTGAAGATAAATCACATGACGCCAAAAAAAAATCATCGTAGTCGACTTTAATGATAAAATCGGTTGGATTGTAGAAATAGCAATATCTATCGACCAAAACAGCTTTCACCAGATCAGTAATAACGATCGTGTCAGAGCTATGGGACTGGCTACTAAATGCATGCATTATAGGATCCATATCGTTAACAACGTAACTTTAGCTAAAAATCTAAGAAGTTTTCAGTTTGACGTGAAATTTCATGCAAAAATTATAAATATAAAAAACTTAAAATTTATTTGGTTGTTTATATCATTTTGATTAAAGAAATACTCACAACGAATATTCCTTGAATATTTCTTCTTTAAAGATAATATTCTAAAAGTAAATTTATTAAGATCCTCTTGGATAAAGAAATTATATTTGTGTCTAATAAGAAATTATTTTATTTTTGAAATGTGTTTATTTAAGAAAATTTATTATCACAGTTTAAGAAAGCGCTAATTTTCTTAATTTCAGAAAATTTCTACTCATTTGATGATAATCTTCTTTATTTAAATTTTATTCTACTGCACTAAAGAGTTCATAGAAACGTTTAATTCAAGAAAAATTAATTCAAATCAATAATTAAAATTCTTCTTGCGTCAAGAAATGTTTCTTTCTTTAAGTAAAAAAAATTTACCACCAAGAAAAAATGGGACGAAATAAGACACTAAATTTTTAAATTAAGAAAAAGAGAATGTTGGACTATAAAGAAATCATTTTCTTTGTGGTAACAAGATTATTTTTTTCCGTGTATTATTTTTTTCCAAATCTTCCATTTATTCCCACGAGTATCGGAGAAATACGGTCCACCTGCGCAGACATCCGTATACGCAGGTAAGGCAAATACAACTGGAGGTCGCCAGATATCCAGAGGGCTCCGTTCACGACTGGGATTTGTTAAATGGGCCCCCACTTTAGCCGATCATCAGCACGGGTCGCAGAGCACCTTAATCCAGCCCATTGGCTCACCGAGCACCCCGTCTTCCCCGCCCCCGCCCCCTCCCACATTCACTCATCCATTCACCCATCTATATGGATATTCCAAACAAATGGGACCCAACAAATGGGAGAGCGCAGAGTGACGTGACGCTCAGTTAACTGGTAAATTCAATGTTATATTAGATCGAAATCAAGTAGCTACCAATCCAACCTAGTGTGTTTTAAAAATGCCAGACCCAAACATATTTTATATTTACATTATAATGGTTTCTACGTATTTCATGAATTTGTATGTCGAAAATAATCATAGAAATATTAAGAGCAATGAATATTGAATTATTTTCAAAGTTGATTTTAATAAAAGTAAATTGTGCTTTATTTTCCGAGAAGTTCAATCAACCTAAAATTGTTTAAATTATTTTTAACTTTTCTAAGTAAGAAGTACTCGTATAACCATAAGTACACGGGCAACTCTGTGCACCAAACTTTTTTGCAATTTCAAGATAATTTTCCATTTCTTTGTTGGACCAGTCCAACGAAAATAAAATAAAAAATAATTTTGAGAATTTTCTTATTTTCCATCTGTTACAGTATACAAGTATTATATAAAAATTATTATTGTAATATAATTATTTCTTTATTTATTTCTTCGTTCCATTTATAAATTAAATAATTATTTGCCTTAAAGGATTTTATGTTTTATTATCTGTTTTCTAAAGAAATTTCGTTGAAATTCTTTTAAAATAGTTCTTGGATAATTTTTTTTATCCTTAGTAGAATAAAAAATAAAAATAAATAAATATTGCGCAGAGTTTGTTAATTGCTTGTTAAAAAAAAATAAGAAAAAGGCGACAGCGTATTGTGTAAATTTGTAGTAAGGTTTGGGCAAACAGAAATAAAATGTCATTAGACAATAATCTTACACCATATCTTTGTAACAAATTGGTTGTTGTTGTTGGTAGTGCTGAGAGCTTTTCAGACTTGCTGTATATAGGTACGAGTATATGTATTTAACATAAACGTGTAATTATAAATCTCAACCATAAATGTTTCAGAATAAAAATTAAAAATGTTGGTTTGCTCAGCTCCTCCGCATAACTTTATGATTGAAGAATAACGGCATGTATACCATAATATGTACCTATACGAAGAGATGTAAAGTAAATTAAAATGGGGCCGTTTTTCCAATTACATTTTTGTTTTAGTGTTATTATTCCTACTTAAGAATAATATTAACCTTTTTGTTTTCGAGTTGGCTTCATTCTGGCATTCGTCTTTAAAAGAACAACAGAATATGAAAATACTTATGTTGCTATTATTTTAAATTAACATAGTTTAAAGGTCGAATGTATTAACAACAACAACAAGAAGCAACGGAACAAAACAAAAATACAAGTGTTACACGTTAATATCTCATTTTCTTTTATACTGTATTATATAAGGTACACACCCGCTTCCCCCACCCCCTGTAAAATATGTAATATACATATAAATTCAAAACCACTTTGTTTGGATATACAATGAGTTTTGTGTGCCGATACCACCCTCACAAACCGAACGAGTAAACGAACGAAACGAAATTGTTTTAATTTCGGCGAAAAATGTAATCAATAATTTTCCATTTTTTTATTTTTTCGTCTTCAGTTTTCCATTTTATTATAAAATATTCTTAATTGATCATGCAATCTGATACACATAAGAATAAAATACAAGTTTTCTTTCCTTCCATTCTTATCGTAAATATTTTTCTTATCATTAAGTAAAAAGGCATTGTTATTAAGTACTGTCTCTCACTGTACGTATACACAAAATTGAATATTTGCGTTTTACCGGGTGAGTATTTGGAAAGTTTCCATCTGAATTATATCTGTGGTACAGATATAGAAAGTTATAACTGCTTTTCATGTTATGTTCAGGAGAACATTTATAGTGATTCGATAAGCTTCCTAAAAAAGTGTTAAATTCTAGAGACCTATATATTTCAACATAGTGAGCATTATGATGAAGTTCCTTAGGCATAAGGAAGAAACCAGCTCCAATCTTTATATCTTAGCGATATTTGGGAAAATATAAGTTGTGATTTTTATATCTTTTATTATGGCTGTGTGTCAAACTTAGGCGTGGATTCCACATTGAAACAATTTTGTTCAGTAAAAAATATTGTGAAACTGAAAAGAGGAGAGTGTACATATTAAAATTACGTTTGAGTGATAAAGACAATCAAATGTTGCCATAAAAAGTATTGAGTTTCATAGTTTTTATGGCAACATTTTCACCGTTTACTGCCAGTAAATTTTACTGAAATTTTTTTTTGTTACTTTCTAACGAGTAAAGGATTTATATTTCTATCTCGTGTTAATTTTACTGAAAAAAATGTTTCACTGTGGAATTCACGCATTATGGGAAATCGTTTACTATGGTAAAAATTGGTTTTAAGACAAATTTTTCGACTATATATTTCTATCGTCGTCTTCTTCTTCTACTAAATCAGGGTCGATATCAGGTTTACCATCGGTTTTTACATTTTTGTGGAAGTCATGAAATTCTGAAAAGATTAGTTATATAGGGATTTTTGGAAATTGGTCCACCACAGCAGGGTAAGATATTCTCAGCATTCAGTTCTAGAATTCCTTGGCGTTTAATATTTAAGTACCAGGGGCCCGAGTTTGCTCGGTGAAAAGAAAGACCGTTTTTTAATCTCTTTCGCAAAACAACTTTAATTTCATTTTATTTTATTCGGCTGAGACATAAAAATCGATGTTGCCGAAGTAACCGTCGTCGCTGTCACTATCAAAACTTAATAGAAGTTTCATCAGGAGCGTTCAATGCTTCTTTCCACACAACATTATACGCACGACGTTCATTTTCAGGTGGTAGCAGAACTTTCAAGCTATTTTGTCGTCTAACACGGGAAAATGCTACGCACAACATACCGTGATTAAAGACAAGTGTATGGTCGACGCCAACAAATTCGAACGTTTGCCCTTGAGATTTTTGCACGGTCATCGCAAAAACGCTGGTCGAAGCGGAAGTGGATGTCGTTGTATTGCACATCCAAGTTGACCTTTACTATGTAGTCGAGCGTAGCTTGAAGAATGTGTTACATAATTCGGTAATAATCAGGCGTGTTCCATTGCACATACTCTCCGAAATATCTATCGTGAATATAATTTCTCCTTCCTGTTTATCCTTCACAGAATTATGACCTTTATACGATTTGTGTTCTCCTGGGAGACGATCGACTATATCAGCATTAATATTACTGACTTCTTTGTTTAGCTTCGCGAGAGTAACACGTTGCTGCATTCCATCGTAATTTTGACTCGGAAGACAATTTTCAAACACTTCTTCGATTAAATTACCACTGGAAATTATATCCTCAGGTAATTCGATTTCATTGAAGTCATTTTTTGGAAGATTTCCACTACCCAGTTTCAGGATATACTTTGCGAATTCTTCCTGTTCACGATCGGCACGCATATTTATTTTTAACGAAAATCCTTCGAAATGCTTCCAGAGATGACTTTTTTTGATCGACAAGTAAGCACTGACCGAAATCACCTCCACAGTTCTGTAGCTTTGACTGAACCAGGTTTGATGCTGGAAATTGAATCTGACGAAAGCGGAACTATCAGACCAAATGTCTTGGGTGATGTTTTTCAGCAGGCAATAGATTTGATGCGATTCCAGTAAATGCCATACATTTTACTTTGCGATGTTGGCCAAAAAGTAAGTGATACAAGGTCTTATACACGAAGGTTTTACCGGTACCGCCTGGTCCATCTATGAAAAACATTTTTTTTCAGCATAGTTAGAGTCATTAGCTGCACGTAAAATAATGTCCACAATTTCATTCAGTTTTTCTTGCAGAAGCCAATACATGCGTTCTCCAGTAGCAGCTGACTCATCAGAATTTAGAACGTCCATGTTTTGGTCATCTTTGTAATTTTCAATGTTGTCCATACCATATCGTTCCACCCAGAAACGAAAACTTCGACCTTCTGTCGCTGTCCTATTTAACTTGAATGCAACAATACAATAAGCACGTTGATTGCAAGATCCTCAGATCTATTATTTCGTTGTGCCTTTCCCAGAAACCTTTTGGATCTTCGGAACATCCAAAAATAACAATCTGAACGAAGAGTATTCGCATTACCGAAGGCATTTCGGACAGTGCTGATTCTTCTAGACCATCTATCCACTGTTTATCGTCGAAGGCGAATCCATGAGCTAGGCAAGTTTGTTTACATGTCGCATAACGAATGTCATTCATAGTACGGAGATCATCAAAACTTGTTGCGTCCTTCACATGATAGAGAAGTATTCACAAATGGAAGTATTCTGGTTACACGTTTTTCCATCCCATTTAAAATGTTCGGGCATTTGCCAATAGTAATTCTGGTTTGTTTGCATTTGCTTCAACGCCTGGTTATGTCGAAAATACATTGAACATTTTTGTCCAAATATCTGCCAGATCTTCTTGGGCTTGGTCAATACCTTGCATTCGATATTGACCGCACGTAAATGAATAATATAGCGCTGAACGATATGACTATTTGTTTGGATTTCGTGGCCCAATAATCGCCAGCATGCTTCAGGTGGTGTAATGCGGCGACCTTCCACATACGTGTCTGAAGCAAATTTGAACCCTTTTTGAAGCGCAATCGCGTCCTATGTAGATGTATTTATATAAAGAGTTTACTGGACCTCTCCTGCCAACATATTTAACATTGATGTGGCATTGGAATTTTTTCATCAAATAAGCATTATATGTGGCCACATGACGGTTATCTCGTGTAACTCGGCGATTATCCTTATCTTTTCGATATATTGAGAGTTCATGTGAAAATTCTTCTCGATTATTTTGGTCCAATTGGGGTCATAACGACGACCATACTTTGGTTTTTCATCATCCGCTAGGATTATGAATCATCCACTTTAACAATAATTCTCGCAATTCAGGGTCGTCGGTTTTTGGAACTTCAGCTGAAATTAGATCATCAATTTCTTATGGATTATAGATTCGATCTTCAGGATTCATGATCAACAGAAAATGCATATATTTGAAATTCGATTGTATACAATATGCGGCCACCTTTCCAAATATCTGTTTTTTATCCAAATCACTGATAATTTCATCAAAATTTTGTTTCGCAGTTCGAGCGACGAGATCATGACGATCTTGAGCGGACTGCTGTATGATAACACCATTATCAGATATAATACACGCTGCTTCTTTAATTTCTGGTCAATCGGGTTTACAAGTCATGGTGATGATGAAATCTGGCGACCCAAGACGACGAACAATAGCCATTGCGTCTTCGAAATGTTCAGTATAGTAACGAATTGATCCAGTGTATGATGATGGTAGTATTATTTTTTCACCAACATCTGCATTCTGTTTCGCATCTAAGTTGTTGATAAGTCGTGTAACACCTGATCGGCTAAAATAGTTTTTTGAGAGAGCGTTAAAAAAATTTCGTTTGTGAAAATAAAGTTGATATTCTTTTGACACCAACAACCTTTACGAAATTTTCAACCTATAATGAATTTATCAAATTAAAAAATTTTAGGCCAATTTTCATCTAGATAGTCTGGGAAATCAGACAGTCACACACAAAAGCTGAACAATTCTAATAATTGACCGTTTAAAGTGTCATGGCTAGAAAAAGATTCAAATGAAAGGCCTTAATGATGCTCACACCTGGAAAAAAATTCAGGTCCATTTTCATGTGGGGAGTCTGGAAAAATTCGTTTGAATATATCGCACACAAAAAGTTTGAAAACTTTCAAAAATTGAACGTTTAAAGTATTATGCCTAGAAAAGGATCAAAATGAAAAGCCTTAAAAATAGTTACCCTACTTGTAAGATAACTTCAGCTCGAATTTCATGTCAGTAGTTTTGGAAAATTCAATTCAAGAAAACATACAAATTTGTCAAGAAATCCTGAAATATACCTAGCTGGAAAATGTCGATAATGCAGATGAAATCTATTCAAGATGAAATGGTAGCCAAAAATGACGATAATGCAGATACAAATTTTATGTCTGAAAGAAATTCAAAATTTTCACGCGAAACAATTCAAACTAATATATCAAACCGTGTGTGCGATAAATTCAAACAAATTTTCCCAGACTCCTCACATGAAAATTTACCTGAAATGTTTTCCTGGTGTGAGCATCATCGGGACTTTTTAATTAAATCTATTGTCAATTTTTAGATATTTTCAAAATTTCTGTGTGCGATATATTCAGCCGAGTTTTCCCGCACTCTTCACATGAAAATTGACCTGAAATTTTCTCTGAGCATTAATAAGACCTTTCATTTGAATCTATTTCGAGCCATGACACTTTAAACGGTCAATTTTTAGAAATTTTCAAATGTTGTGTGTGCGATATATTCAATCGAGTGTTCCCGGACTCACCACATGAAAATTGACTTGAATTTTTTTCCAGATGTGACTATCGTTAAGCCATTCATTTGAATCCTCTGCTAGTCCTAACACTTTAAATGGTCAATTTTTAACCTCCACATTTCATGTAACCTGGAAATTTTTTCGGGTGTGAACATCATTAAACCTTTCGTTTGAATCTCCTTTTAGCCATGACACTTTATAAACGGTCAATTTTTAAAACTTTTCAAATATTTTGTATACCACATCCAAATGAGTTTTCCTGAACTCACTGCAATAAAATTGACCCGACATTGTTTAAATGATAATCATGGAAAGATATTTCATTTAAAATATTTTGCAGACATGTCACTATAGCTGCATTTCCCATCTTATTTCCCCAAACATCTAATAAAGTACTTAGAAAAATTAGGTTTGGTATATTAGTTTTAAATGTTTCGAATGAAAAATTCCTATTTAAATTTTTTTTAGTTGGTTTTTTACGAACAGCAAAATAACGATTTCTAATACAAATAATTAATTTCCGACATGTTTCCGACGTGTTACCAACAACTGTCCGCTGTCATTTTGGTTTGATTAGTGTACATCTGCATTACCGATATTTTTCGACCGGTCGGCTAACATTAATAGGGTAGCGTGACCTTGTTAAAGCTAACCGAAAGTTGCCAGCCGAAAGTGAAAAAATCGATAATGCAGATAGGGTCTTGACTACTTCAGCTGAAAGTTGAACAAATTATATGTACAAATTAAAATGAAACACGCTAGCCGAACGTGACTAACCTAAAAAATTAGCCGAAAACATATATTATAACAAATAATAAATACAATTTCAATTTATCCGATATTAATTTATTATTTCATATCATTCACGTTTAATTTATTGAAGCTTAACGTTAAAAGTGTTATGTTTGGAAAAGGTCTCATTTGAAGAGGTTTGATCGATGTTATCTTCTGTTAATACCTATTTCATACAGCCGAAAATTGCCAATAAAGAAGTTTAAAAATTATCAAGTTTTAAATGGTTTGTAATTCTCGTTAAAGTGGTTTGGAATGCAAGACTATGCCGGACATACAAAGATCGGACTATTGCGATTCGTTGGGCCGTGATCATAGGCAAATTTTAAATATATGTTTTGGTGTGGTCTAATGAGGTTGTAGGGGTGAAATTTTGTTTTTTCCCTTCTTCTGGAAATAAAACCGTATATCTCGAGATTTCGCCATATGGACATTAATCTGAGTATGTATATAGGTCAGTAGTAGATCTGATGGGGTTAAATGGGTGAAATTTTGATTTTCCCCATTTTTCATCAATAAAATCGTTCGGTATTCTTGATTTTGGCAAATGGACATCAATTTGACTGTGTCGATTCGATAGCCTATGACCATAGGTAGGTTCCGAGTATAAGGGTGTGTCTGATGGGGTTATAAGGTAAAAGGGATTATCCCCATTTTTCAACGATAAAATCGTTCGTCATTCATGATTTTGGCATATAGACACCATATCTGACTATTGAAAAATATAATTGGTGTCACCAGATTGGTGTCTATATGGCAAAATCACGAATGACGAACGATTTTATCGATGAAAAATGGGGAAAATCAAAATTTCACCCGTATAACCTCACTAGTCCCACCCCATGACCTATAATCAAAATCTACTTATAGTCATCGAGTTGCAAACAATTTTAACGACAATTATAAACCATTTAATTCTTGATAATTTTCAATCTTCTTTATCGACTACTTATGACTGTAAAAAGTAGATAGGCCATTTCATCCCTATAACTCCATCACACTCACCCCTAAATTATAATCAAAATATACCTCTGTTCATGCGGTATGGAATCGGCATGTTCAGATTGCTGTCCATCTTTCAAAATCTCGAATGACCAACGGTTTTATCAATGCGAAACGGTGAAAATCAAAATTGCATCCCTATAACAAGATCAGACCCACCCCTAACCTATAATCAAAATTTACCTATAGTCATAGGCTATTGAATAGGGTTGGCAGATCGGTGACTGACTGGCATAATCATGAGTTGCAAACATTTTTAACGACAATTAGAAACCATTTAATGCTTGATAATTTTGATCTTTGTATCGACTAATTTCGGCTGTATGAAGCAAATATGGCATTTCATCCCTATAACCTCATCAGACACACTCTTAACCTATCACCAAAATCTGCCTATGATAATGGGATATCGAATCGGCAGTCATATTGGCGGTTACCTGGCAAAATCTCAAATGGTGGACAATTTTACCGTCGCAACAACGGAAAATAGAACATTTCGCCAATATAACCTAACAAAATCCACTCCAAACATATAATAAAATTCTACTTAGGGTCATGGTTCATCAAATTATTACAGTTAGATCGTCGTTCATCTGTCAAAATTTTGATATACAAACCATTCATCAGCTAAACGTGACTGCATCTCATGGCTATTGTATAGATGTCTGTTATTGACATTTTATGTTAGAAAATTGATGATTCATTTATAACTTTTAAATCTGTATTGCCGGCATTTTTCGGTTTGAATATTGAGGTTAATCTTCTTTATTGATATAATCTACATTATCGACATTTTAAAATATGTTCTCCTGGGGTAGCAAAATTAATACATGCATTACCATCTTTAGGCTGGAAACTTTTGGCTAACTTTAACAGTATGTAGCGCGCTAGTCAATAAAAAGTCAATTTTTATTCATTTTTTCCAACAATCGCTCGTTGTACAAACTAAAGCCTAACTGTGCTCGCTCGGGTCGATTAAAACATACGAAATGATTGAATTTTTGCATAAAAGAGAGAAATATCAGCATAAAAAGTTTTCAATTGGTCACCCGGTACATAATAACACGGCGTACATCATACTCGCAGGTGAATATAGCAATGAGAAGAAGGGTCTTTTGTATTTATGATTATGTTGTATAAAATTTCGTTAAGATATAAACATAGGTAAATACACATTAACTGCGATCTGCGATAATAATTAAAGGTACGTAACAAACAATGGATGTATTATTTTACAGTATACACATAAATGAATTAATTAATGTATAAACAATTAAAATGTACAGATAACAAAAGTGAAAAAAAAACAATTTTGTTGAGCGTAATGAGAATCTATTATCTAAATATGTATATAATGGCGCGCTTCGCCTTAAGGCGGTATAACGAAGAGATGATCCTGATCATCAGAACATCGTACAATCTTATTAGCATAATTTTAAAATTGAAATGTACTTTAAATTGTTATCTTATTTGCATTAAGTAATTTAATCCACTCAATATAACAATATATGTAGTATGTTTTTATACATAATGGAATATATTAAGCCTTTTATGCTCTGGTTTGTGTTGAAAAATGAATAAAAATGAAAAACTATTAAAAATCTAAACTACATTATATAAAAGAGGTCAAGTGTCAACTATGAATTTTAAATAGTTTTTTGTTGTGTGCACATCTACCTACATAGTCGTAGGTATATACATAGTTTCACATTTACATAATTTTAATTTTAATTTGTTTTGAGTGGCAATTTTTTTTTTTTTTTTGATAGAAATTTTAATTTTTCCGTTTTATTTTAATGGAGATTGGAAATTAAAACTGTACTTCACTAAGTTGATAATTTTGTTACTTAACAGATTCATAATAAAATATAGATTATTTGCCCGCCCCACTATCCTCTAGTGAATTATATGGTTCCGTACAGTCAAAATAAAAAGTATCGTAATTCCATTGAACTTTATTTTTATTATTTTCAAGATTATAAATAAAACTTTTTAAAGGATTATAAAATACAAAAAAAAATTAAATCTATTTTAAATCACCTAACATAAAATTTCAATCAATTTCTGTTGTATTATTTTTTTTAATGAAAAACTTTATGAAAAAGTTTTTCCTTCGAAGAAAGAAAAATTTGTAATATGTATTATAGTTTCTTTCTCTATTTTATTTTTAGTTTTGTTTTTGTGATGTTGTTTCCATGCATATTGTTGTTGTTTTTATTAAGTGGAATAAAATAATAAATATTATCCTATCTAAAGCAGTTGTATAGTCAATCGTCGAGTAGACGATAAATGTGCATTTCGAATCTCATCCCTACGTTACATAAAAATGTATTAGCGTAGGTTTTTATTTTTTCTACAAAGTTGTCCAAAAGTTATTTGTGTGTGGCTAGCTGTCTCCTTATATCTGTGTATGCTCGAAATGCTTAAGACCTCATGAATTTTTGGTAAAAAATTTTAACGAACTTTGTAATTACCAAAAATTTATTTATTTATCTTTTTTCATACCATTTATAAAAATTTGTTGCAACATTAAAGACTACAAACATTATTTAAAAATAAAATAGATTATATAAATTTAGACAATTAGAAATGAAATAAGTACATCAATTAAATTTAAAAGTGACACGCACTTGTGTTAATTAACGACACGAATTTTTGATAAAACTTTTGGATTTTTTTGTGAGGTGAATACGTTTTCATTAAACGTGGATTTGCAATTCTTTACATTGGCTTCAATGCGTGTCGTATTTTAATTTATAATCTGATTGTTTTACGAAAATTTGCTTATAAGATCTTTAAATAAACTTTTAAATTTACACATACAAAACAAACTACATACTATTAAAAATGTATCTTAATTTGGTCGTGGTTATCAAAAGAAAGTAGCCATATTTTCAAATTTCTCAGATATTTTAAAGAGCTTAATTTATTATTATATATTTTTTGAGCTATGAAAATACAGAAATGCCCACAGCATTGTCGGAGATAATACCAATCAATCGACTTAATCCTTTCATAGCCTCCTCTATTTAAAAAAACTTTAAGTACTTTATAGAAATAGAAATATCTCAACGGTAATATTTTATTATCTACGAATAAAGAAAAAGTGTGGTTTTTAGAATGTTTACTGTGTTACAAGATGGCTACTGCCATCCTTCAGTTTATCACTAAGCGCATGCAGAGGCCTCCACGGTGATATTTTGCCGGCTACGTTCTCAGGGAGAAGTGCGAAGGGTCGTAGGGTTTGAGGCATGCGTGGCTCCTGGCTTACACCGTGATTAACAGAAATTTGAATAAAATAAAAACCGCAAATAATAATAATATAGAAACCGGAGTTCCGCCGAAATTCGTCGGACGGAACCTGAGGAATGAACAACACAAATAATTATGAAAGAAGAGAGGTGCCTTGGTGCGCGCATCCATTCGAACTCAAACAAGGCCAAGCGCTGGTTACGAAATTGGATGCGGGCACCAAGGGACCGCAAACCCTACACCGACACAGAGGGAGTCTCCCATCATACCTAACCGGAAAATTAGTAATTCATTTTACACAAGGAAATCAACTGCAAAAATAAGAATAATCGCCGAAATGAAAACGAAGGGAGAAGAAACGAGACGCGAGACCCATGTGCATCGAGCGTGCACCCGCTGTGCGGCGCTCGATTACAAAATTTAAATTTGAAATTTTAAAATAAAATTTAAATATGTATATATAAATAAAGTCAAAAACAAAATTTAAAAAAAATTTAAAAAAAAAGTAAAAATAGTGTAAAGAAAAATAAAACAAAAAAATCGTACCTTAATATATAAAAAGAAAAAAAAATGTTGCGGCCTTGGGCGACCGTCATGCCACAGGCATCCCTGCCCGGACCGTTGCGGCTTGATGTGCCGTTACCCCACCGGTGCGGCCTTGGTGCCGTCGTTGGGTGACTCCCCGCCTTTGCGCTCGAGCGCTTGCGTGGTTGGGCACTATGTTGCGGGGCCTCTCCCCGTTACCAAAATACAACTAGCCGGCTGGCCACCTGTTCGTTGCGACCTTGTGCGGTCGGTAAATAATTTTGACCTCGATTGGCCGCCAAAATAAGTTGGGCGTTGTCTCGCCGATCCCCAAATAAAATGGAGTGGACTCAACTGGCCACCCGTTATCACCACAACAACCACACACTATCGCTGGATGCACCGTACCAACGGTTGCACTCGAGTTTAATAAACTTTATTTTATCTTTTTCCAATTATATTTTCACAAACACTTTCCTTTTTTTTTTATTCAAAAAAAAATCAAAACAAAACTTTTTATTTTTATTCAAGAAAAAAAACTTGACTTTTTCCTCCCCAAAAATTACTACTCGACCGTCTAATCCAAAACCAAAACTCGAAATTATCACATCAAAAATCAAAACTCGAAATTATCACATCAAAAATCAAAACTCGAAATTATCACATCAAAAATCAAAACTCGAATAGGCCAAAAAAAATTCTCACGCCGCACCAACGCGCAAAACGTTCTAGAAGAATGTCTTTCTTCTCTGTTTTTCGTTTATATCAATTCGCATTGATATAAACGAGAAGCATATAAGAAAAACATTTTTCTAAAACGTTATACTTTACACACGCTCGATGCGCATTGGTCTCGCTCTCTCGTCATTCTTCTCACCCCTGCGCCACCACACGATGAGGTACAAAACAAAACGTCGCGAGTGCGTTCAGCGCACAATTATAACAAACGAAAGCGAAGACAACAACCGAGGTGAATATAAAACATAAAATTGTGGTTGCGACCACACAGTCGTAACAACTGTACATAATACGAATCACGTATTTTTGCGCCGCAATTTATTTTTTAGCGACTCATAGATACCGCCACCCTAAAGAGGTAGACTATAATCTAACGTCGAGTGAATTAAAGCAAAGTATAAAGATTTTAACAGAGCTCTGGGACCCAGTTCTCGCAAAATGTAAAATTTCCTAAATGTAGATTTCATTTGATTAGAAAGCTTTTCAATGTGGGGTCCAAAATTCAATTTGGCATCAATAATGACTCCCAAGTACTTGAACACTCCCACTTTTTTAATCGATATACACTTATGAGCCAACCGCTTGAAAACACAATAGGACGAATGTAGCGTCTGGGGTTGTTTTACTGTGCAAATGCAAAAATAAAAAATAAAATTATAAAAATATAATTTGAAATTCAAATTTTCTTGGTAAAAATGATTGAGTAGCTAAGATTTTACGTTTGTGAAGTTAGCCCAAAATTCTTACCCCAAAAATTATATATTTTGCTGCTGGCCATACCGTCTTCTAATTTGATAACTATCATAACAGAAAACTGGAAAAGCATTGAATATCACATAAATCCAAAGATTAAATATGAATTTGAATGAAATGAATATAAATAATACAATTGTATTTTAAATTTATCAAATTATACTAATGATAAAATAAAAAATATACACATTTAACTCAAACATGTTTATGCTTTAATGCGCGTGGACTTTTTCCTAAATATTTCCTAAAAACAAAAACAAAAAATTAGGAATAGTTTAGGAAATACTTCATAGAAATGTGAAGTTTTTCCTACAACTCTACAAATGTATCTTAGTATTAGTGAGTATAATACATAAAAATAGATCGACTACACGACGAACGATTGATTGAATGATGATCCAAAACATGTTCAACAAATCTGATCAACGGCTACCCGAATAAAGAAAAGTTGAATTAAGAAAGTGTTTTTTCTGAATTTAAATAAATGTTTTTAAATGATTGATGATTTAAGAAAAGTTGATTATTTTATTTTAATATGTGCGTTTCTTAATTAATTTTCAAAATATTTTAAGAAAAGTAAAAAAAAATGAATTAAAATGTTTTTTTTAAATTATTTAGGAAATGATTTTAGAAAACTATTCAAAAAATATGTAATTAAATTTATCTAGGAAAATTTTGAAATTTTTGTAATTTTTTTTTTTTTACTTAATAGTTTAAAATTGTAAATATAATTTGACAATTGAAGAATTGTATAAATTCTGGAAAAGCGGGGATTTAAGGTGGGAAGTGAAAATTTGTAAGGTGGGAAGTGAAAAATTTAGCTTTAGTTAATAAACAATCCTACATTTAAATTTTTTTTGAAAATGTATATTCCTTACGTAATTTTCTCGATGTTCACAAAACATTTCAAGAAAATCACTTGGGACTTTGGTGGTCAAATTTGAATAAAACTTCAACAACTGAATTGCAGATCAATTAAATCGTTTTGCATTCATAATTTGCTTTCCTAAACCACTTTCGAGTTCGAAGGCATCAATAAGGTGGTTTAGGAAAGCAAATTATGAATGCAAAACGATTCAATTGATCTGCAATTCAATTATTGGAGTTTTATTCAAATTTGACCCCCATAGCCCCAAGCAATTTTCTTGAAACTTTTTGCATAGCTTAAACTGACCAATATCTATCTACAAATATGCGCTTATTGATGCCTTCGAACTCTAAAGTGGTTTAGGAAAGCAAATTATGAATGCAAAACGATTCAATTGTACTATGTATTTTATTCCTTCTGTGCTGTTTTATATTTTGAATAGTAATTTTAGAATAAAAATGATTTTGTTAATTTTTTATTATTATTTTTTAGTTGGTTATTTATGATTTTTTAACAATATTTCTTCTTTACTAAAGCTCTCGCTTGTTAATAATAAATTTTATTATTTTTATAATTGTTATTTTCAATTATTTTGTTGAATGCTTTATTATAAGCAATAATTGAAAGTTTCACTAATACTATCAAATAATTTAAATATAGGAAGATTTTAGGAAATTTTTCATCACCGTCATGCTTTAAATGAAAGTGATAAAGAACATTTCTCAAAATTCTAATAATTTTTTAACACAAAAACTATAGTTGCTACCACGTAAGAACTGTCAGCCCAAAAAAATCGTATACATACAACGATATTTTAATGATGTCAGCCCAAAAAACAAAAATGTCTTTCATTATAGATTTTTGAAGTAACCACAAATTTTTTATATCTTCTTGTTGTCTTGAAATTTATATCGAATACAGTTAACCCAAAATTCAAATTTTCATAGTTGGAGGAATCATTGTAACCGTATATAATAAATGTATAAAACAGCCAAGAAGTAATTCTTATTATTTCCAATTGGTTCATGAAAAAACCTATGACGTACGTCGGTCTTTGTTAATAAACGCCTCACATACGATTAGTCGATCCGTTCATAAACAGTTTCATTTTTAATACTATACATACTCATACTGAGAATGGCCTATATTCAGCCACTTTACGAACAACCATAATATTTAATGGAAGTTGAGATTTTCGGTGTTGGTAATTGGTTTCACTATGATTTCCGGACAGATCTGGTTCTAGATTTACGAGTAAGAAGTTTCAAGAGGTTGTGATGGGGTCCTCATAATCGAAGCTGTAATTTTCGGTGTTGGTCATCGGTCTCACTATGATTTTAGGATAAATGTGGTTCTAGCCACAGGGCAGATCTGGTTACGGGCCAAAAGCGGAACGTGATATTGCTGCATGACAACACTCGTCCACATACAGTAAAATCGACCCAGAAACTAATTTTCTCCTTAGGGTGGAAAGTTTTACAGCAAACGGCGTACAGCATCTCTAGACATGGCTCGCTTTAACCACTTATTTAGATCGATGTCATCATATTTGAAAGATTAGTGGTTCACGCAAATTGAAGATGGGCAAAAACAGCTCAAAGACTATTTTGATTCGAAACCACCAAATTTCTATCGCGAAGATATTCATCATCTACCTGATAAATGACAAAAAACCATAGATAATAGTGACGAATATTTCGATAATTAATCTTTGTAACAATTATATTTTCAACAAAGTTGAATTTGACCGAAAAAACCAGAGTTTCTACTTGCAAACCTAATATATAAAAAACAGCACCTGACTCTGTTTTAAAACGAATGTACACATTGTAAATCTCGAATACATCATACTTGATTTCGAAGGTGATAAATACAACTTACCAAAATTTTGGTAAAAACTTTTGTTAGGCCAAAAATCTTCATTCCTACTCTTCGACTACTCTTCTGGAACAGTTAATCTATAAATTTATTAGAATCTTATAGTTCTTAGTCGGCTTTCGTAAATTGTATACCTTTCAACATTGCCAAAGTTAAAAAACAGTCACAAAGGTGTCCACTCCTAGAACACCGTTTTAGCCAAATTTTGGAAAAGATTGAAAAAGTTTAATACCGATCAATCAATCTGTCTGAAAAACATCTTCTCTTAAATTGTAGACCGATTTCATAGCAAATTATAATTAGAATAATTTTGTTTCTAATGATTTTTTGAAATATTTGGGAAAACCTATAAAAATCGAGAAAGTTTTAATTAGGAGTTGCTACCAGTTACGGTTCACAGATTTCCTCTACATTCCACTCAATATTATGGTTGTTCGTAAATCGGCTGAAAACAGGCCATTCTCAGTATGAAGACCACATCACAACCTCCTCAGTATGAGGACCACATCATAATCTCAACTTCCATTAAATATTATGGTTGTTCGTAAAAGGGGCCGAATATAGGTCATTCTCAATATGAAGGTGTATAAGTATTATATGCATATTAAAATAAAAGTTAATCAACGGATCGACTAGTCGTATTTATATATGAGGCGTTTATTAACAAAGGCTGATATACGTCATAGATTTTTTAGTTTTGAAAAATTCCAGAATCTCCCACTTTCTTAATAGAAGTTTACATATTTCGAAGATAAACAAAAGTAAAAAATTCCGTTTGAATTTGGCGTATGTCCGTCTTTAAAACTCGAGCGAGGCCACATATTATTCCACTTCCTTAAAAATAATATTTTCGTGAACCAATTGAAAATAATAAGAATTGTTTCTTGGCTGTTTTACATTTATTATACACGATCACAATGGTTAATTGTTGTTACTGTCGTGATAAAAAAATTGTTGGGCCGAATTCAAAAATCTATAACGAAAAATAACTATATTTTTTGGGCTGAGCTCAGTTTCGCTCTAACCATTGTGTTGTGTAGACGCCCAAATTTTATAATGGATAAATATACGCCACAAGAACGATCAGAAATAGTGACAATATGTATTGAAAATAATCGTTCCATTATTGCCACTCGCCAGGGCCTCGCAAAACCACAATCTATCGTTTAGATGCGAATTTTCGACAGTACGGTACGACAGCAGACAGACCTCGTTCTGGAAGACAACGGACGTCTCGTAACGCTGAAAATATAGCTCTGGTGCGCGATAGTGTTGCAGAGTCTCCAGAAACATCAATTCGGAGACGTGGTTCCCAGTTACACATTTCTGCGAGCAGTTTAAGGCGAATTTTGAAAACTGGATTTGTTCCCGTACAAAATTTCATAAATTGCTACCGAGAGATCATGATCAACGAGTTGAGTACAGTAATGGAATCCTAAGGCTGTCTGGTGAAATTGAAGATTTTTCGTCTAAATTGATAATGAGCAATGAAGCCGATTTTCTTCTCAGTGGCCACGTCAATAAAAAGAACAGGTGGTTTTGCGGAACACACAATCCTCAATTAATTCATGAAACATCATTGCATCCACTAAAAACAACTATATGGTGTGGTATTCGTGCTGGAAACATTATTGGTCCCTATTTTTTTGAAAATGACCGAGGTGTTGAAGTTACTGTTACTGCTGAACGGTACCAAGACATGATTCGAAATTTTCTTGTGCCTGAAATGGAACAGCAATGACAGAGGACATGTGGTTTCAGCAAGATTGGGCCACAGCACACACAGCCCGTTCAACAATTCAATTATTGAATAACATTTTTCCACGAAGACTAATTTCGCGAAATGGCGATTTAGCATGGCCAGCCAGATCTCCGGATTTAACAGCACCAGACTTTTTCTAATAGGGTTTTTTAAAATCAAAAGTTTATGTGAATAAGGCCCAAACGATTCAACATCTTAAAGTCAACATCCGTCACAAAATTGAAGAAATTCAGTCTGAGATGTTGCAGGATGTCATAAAAAATGCCTTAAAAAAGCCGAAAGTTGCATAGCGAATCGCGGTCACCATTTAGGCGATATAATTTTCCAATCATAACGAAAAAAAATGTAAGACCATATAAACTTACTTATCTTTTCTTTGAACAAAGTTATAGGCAATCAAAATGGTAGCGGGACTTTTGCTCCACCCGTTAGTATACTCAAAATCACTGGACACGCCATCAATCATAACAGTTTGTGGACGAAACGATAGAAATCATTTCAGCATGCCAAATGGAACACCGCGAAATCCGGCCATGGATAATTTTTCCAATAGTAACAAGTGATTAACAGTATCAAATGCTTATCTGATTTTCGCCCTATTAGTCTGCTTCCTGCTTTGTCTAAAGTTTTTGAAAAAATACTACAATCACAAATATTAACTTACGTTTTTTTTTTTTATGTTTTTAATCTATGCAATCTGTTCTGGGCCACGAAGGTTTTAGGTTTCAGTGGTTGACACTTAGGCCATTTTTTGGCACATTGTGATACCACGCATTCACGCCACATCATTAACCCATTCACCTATTCACCTACTCACACAACTACAGTATACCACCTGCACATTGCAAGCTCCATGTCAACCTCTACATTGACATCGACGGTGGGTCGGCGCTGAATTCTGCACTCCATCAGAGGGTCTTAGTTGTGTTTATTAACATCACCGATTGTAATTGATGATGAAAATTTGATTTGCATCTAGCCTCTGATGGAATTCGAACCCAGCACCTCCCGGTCCAAGTGCCGAAGCTTTAACCACTGCACCACTTGCCCGGTTTCTGGGCCGAAGCACTCCCAACTCTTTCGCAGTTCACTTTTACCGTTCTACTTTACGCATTGCTTGCCAAATCGAGGACGTACGGCTATAGGTCCGATTTACGTAGAACCATCTGCACATTGCATTACTCCATGCCAGCCTATATAGTACTGACATGGAAGATGGATCGGCCCATGAGTTGTGCACTCCGACAGGGGGTCGTAGTTGCGGTCATTTCCATCATCGATCGTAATCAAATGATGAAAAATTTGGTCGGTATTAACTTACGTTGAATCGGAAAATTTACTATCAATTACCAGTTTGCTTACAGACGTCATTTCAGCACTAATAGTGCTTTACTACATATCAATGACGACATCTGCAGGGCCATAGATAAGGGTTATCTTTGTAGGCTGGTTTTTCTAGACTTTAGTAAAGCTTTCGATAAAATTGATCAAACAATTTTGGTTAGCAAACTTCGTAACAGTTTTAATTCTCAATGTCGGCTTGTCGTTTGGTTTTGTCATATCTATCAAAACGATCACAATTGGTTAGAACTAATTCAGGAATCTCAAGCTCTTGTTATACTAATTGCGGTGTTCCCCAGGGATCGGTATTAGGTCCTTTTCTATTCAAGATGTATGTATATAAACGACCTACTTGCAGTTATCACTCAATGCAAACATCACCTTTTCGCGGACGACCTGCAAATTTATAGATTTTGTAGGCCCAACGAGATAACAAATTATTGAGATATTGTCTTCTTTGAATTAAAGAAGAAGTACTTTAATGAACTTCGATTGATATTTAATTCTTGTGGGAGATACGTACACGGGCTAAAAAAGTACAATCATATCTCGAATTTTACTAATTCACGACTTGGTTGTTCTTTTGCTGAATTCTATGAGTTTCGAGTTTGTTTATACATTTTCAAGTTCTTAAAGTATAAACAACCCACCTATATTGTAGGGAACTAAGTTTCGTCTTCCAATCGTCGCATTCATCTTTTGAGTCCGGCTATGAACAAATGTAATCTGTTGAATTCATCATTTTTTCTGAGGGGAGTTAGCAGGTGGAACTCGTTAAGTAATAACGTTAAGAAATCTAAATCCCCTGCCGTGTTTCTGAAAAAATACTTTTCCTCAGCCTAATAATATCAAAATTCTATTTTTTGCCAATTTCAAGTTGATGAATCGCTCAAATGTTGCTACACACCTATAGGTTAATTCAATAAATTAAAATAAGTAGTTGCCACTAATGTAATAAGTTCATAAGAACTTTAAACATTTATATTAAAATGAAACTAATAAAACAAAATAAATAAATAAAATGCTTTAGTTACATCGATAAAAAACCGCCAAATTTCCGGATTGAGTTTAAGAAAGTTTGTTTTGTTTAGATACTCAAGAATTTTTTTTTTTTCATAATTTTCTCCAGAATTTTAGAGAGTCCAGATAATTTGGAGCCGCCCCGGTGGCAAAGTGGTTAGCATATTTGCTCCAGCGACCGGAGGTCCTGGGTTCGATTCCCGGTGGTGACAAGGAAAAAATTTCACGGTTGGTTTAGGATCAATTAATCATCTGATCAATTAATTAATCACTCATTATCCGAAATGAAAATATGATTATGAAACCTCATGTGAGGCGGCCAAATCCCTTGATGGGATATAGTGCCAGAGAGAAAGAGAGAGAGATAATTTGGAAATAGGTTGGACATTAGACATGTTAATTGAATCGCCATTTTTAAATAGAGGTATGATTACAGCTCTTTTCATCCGAGTCGGGAAAATTCCTTTCAACAAACTTAGGTTGATTATATGTTCAATAGGCGATATAATGTTTTCCCCGATTTGTTTTAAAGTCCTATTTCATCGAACCCACTAGAATTAGTATTTTTCAAATCATTTATGAACGATAGAATTTTACAACCATCAACCTGCGAGAAACAACAGGTGGTGGGCTCGATGAAATTGGAAAACTTGATATCATATTCCTCCTGAGCACTACAGGTCACTTTATCAATGCTGTTGTTGAGATGAGTTGGTATTTCCACAAAGAATTTATTAACCCGACCATAGAGTTAATAATTTCCCATTGCTTTTTAGGATTAGCTTAATGTATTTGAAATTTCTTCGCGTAGTATTCTTTCATAGTTTCTATATTGATGCGATAAACATTTTTCTTTAGGTCAGAATATCTTGATTTAAGAGAACTATTTTGCGGATGTTTCTTTACTTTTTTGTATAATTTATTTTTAAGATCAGTAAGTTTCCTGATTTTAAAAGACATCCAAGGCTTCAAAAGTTTTTTTGAGTGTATTTGGTATGAAAAGCGATGTAGGTCAACATGGCTTTTTAGAATAGATAAGAATTTCTTAAATGCAGTGTTCGGATCGGTACTATCTAATACTTGGTTCCATGATACGTTAGCCAAAGATATATTTAAGGCCAGATAATTAATTTTAAATTTAGTTGTGATTTTAAGATCATGTGGTTGCGAAAACTACTGACTGAATTCAATCGTTAATGCAGAATGGTAAACTATTCAAATCAACTTTCACACATATTCCAGAACTCCTTCCAAAATACATTTTAGAATTCCCATTGCCAGATATCAAAACTCCTTCCAAAAATTATTATTGAATCCTAGTTCCATCCACCATACCCAATTTCATAATGATCGGTAAGAAAGAGAGAGCCATTCAATAGTAAAAAAGTGGTTTGCAAGATTTTGTAATGGGAATTTGAAGACGAAGAACTTAAATTGTACTGGATGAAAAACATTGGATCAAAAACAGTTAGCAGTCACTCACCAAGCAATATAACTTCGATTGTATGCAATGGGAAAAATACAGAATGAAGGAAAATGGGTTCCTCATAAACTGACCAAAGAAAACAAAAACAGAACAGTTGCCATCAGCATGATTTTGCTATGTCGGTACAAACGAAAGAATTTATTGCACAAAATCATTACGGATGATGAAAAGTGGATTTTGTACGATAATCCTAAACGCAGAAAATCTTGGTTTGATCCAGGCCAGTTATCAACATCAGTTGCAAAAATGACTACTTATGGGATTGGAAAGGAGTCAAACTGTTACAACTGAAGGTAGCAGACCAAATTGATCAAAACAACCGATGCTCTGGAGTTAAAAAAAGTGCCATTTACTGTCCAAGGAAGGACCTCCAATCCTTCCGGGTGATATTGCTGCATGACAACGCTTGTTCACAATAAGCAAAACCAACTCAGGAACTCAAGTTCTCGTTCTTGAATGACCTACGATTCAAAAAAGTTGAAGATGTGCCAAAATTACTCAATGACTCTTTTGTTTCAAACCCACTAAGTTTATATCGCGAGCCATTCATCATTTATCTGATAAACGGCAAAAGACTATAGATAGTAATGGGGAATATTTCGATAATAAATCGTTGTAACAATTATATTTTCGATAAAGTTAAATTTGGCCAAAAAAGCAGAGTTTCTACTTCCTAACATATGAATGTAGATAAATACGATTTCCGTGTCATTAGAATTCATTTCAGTCCAATTCTTTTGCATATTAAACATTTTTTAAACATAAATAATGTTTAAACAAGTACATTCGAAAATTTCTATCCGATTAAATTATCACTTATCTGTCAAAAAAAAATCTTACCTAAAGACTGTGGTAATTCGGGTGCGTTCGGTATTTTCACAATAATAGTACTAAAAAATATTTATCACATTCGACATTTTAAGTAGAAATAAGACTTTTAAATAGAAATAAAGCAAAATTAAAAATAATTTACAAACGTATAGTTTTCACTTCGATTCATTAAACTCCACCAGGGGTAATTTAAATAATCAGTATTAGTCAAAATCACAGCAGGAGCGATTTTTCAATTAGACTTGACAAAGTGGTAATTCTCTCAATCAGTATAATTTATCTCACTTAGCATTGAAGCGGGCCGACGTCTTAAATACAATCGCGTTGAAAAACGGCATTAATACTTTGGCGAGTAAAATTGTTCCCTATAGATCGGTGGATGGATGGGCTAGGTAGGGGACATATCATCGGTCTGGATGTCTGTCCCGGTGATAAATCTTATATGGCTAATAGGATTCATTTTTTTCTATTTTCAATTTGGAAAATTAATAAACTAGTTCCTGACACGTCCGAAGAGTCCTGCCCTGTAAAAAAATCCCTCATAAAAACATGCGAAACCATGATTAGGCTTTAGGATTAGGTCTTGAAAATTACCACCAAAGTATATTGTACTGCCTTCATCAACGGGCTTTAAAAAAATAAATCTTGTCTGATTTTCGCGATATTTGTATATAAAGATGAAGAAAAATATGAAAAATGTTGTAAAAATTTATTCCTTCTAACAGTAAATTTGTTTACTGAAAATTCTCGACATCTACACATTTCACGTAAACTGTCCTGGTTGGATCAGGTTTTAGGCTCAACCACTTTAATCATTGGTAATAATTTCGTAATCATTAACCGAAACAAAAATTTTAAGATTTCGGACAAACTCACGAACCTGTACAGAAACATGAAGTTTGTCCTAATATTTGTGAGTTGGGGACAAAGTTAGCACATACATCACGGGCGTTATTTTTGTGATTTCTTATTAATTCAAAGTTATTTCTTGTTTTTTCAACTCTAACATGTAAAAATAATGTAATTAGTACTTTTTGTAATATTATGGGGACAACAGTGGATATTATTCTGTGTGTTTCCCCCCTATCATGCAACCAATAAAATAAAATAAAAAATAATGACAAATTTCCAAGATCTGGTACAAATCTTAATATCCGTCATAGAACTTAACCACAGTTGGTTAAGAAATAGTCGAATTTACTTGGTCCAGCTAAATTCCATAAACTCGTACAAAATTTTTATTAGAACACTAACCACCATCCAGGCCGAACACCAACCAGAAATTTGAAAACCCCATTTTTTTCTTTTTTTTTAACACCCGGGATTTTGTCAGGATCCAGGAGTTAATCTTCAAATTGCTATCAATAGAATTCGCGGACACCAAAAATTATTTTTATTTGTCATATGCAATCCAACCTAAAATATACAAGCACATTATACGTGCTTGTGCATAGCACACATAAACAATGCCGCGAGTGTGACCCCAAAACAACGGTTCTTTATATGATGTGTACAATAGTTTTTCATTACAACACACTCGAATATATCCTGTTCATGTCAACAAAATTTTAATGTTAATACTTACAACAAAAACAAAAAAAAATTATAACAATGTAATAATGACTAATTAAAAATTAAATTAAATTTTTTTTATAATTTATTTGGTTCGAATAATTTTTTTTTGCGCTGCTCAGAATTATGATGCAACCCAAATAACCCCCTATCAAAATTATAGATTTTTTTTTAACATACACATGATACATACGCATGCAAATACAAATTTTATTTTATTAAATTTTAATTAATAATTCCATTTTAATAAATACTTATTTTCGAATATGCAATTAATTGAAATGAAAGCTTTATTAGTAGAATTTATTATCCGCTGTTGCACCGCAACTCCACCTTATTTGATAATGAAATATTTTTTGCTTCGTTTATTTAGTGAGGAATATCAGAATGTTACGTGCTACTACGATGTAATAAGTTACCAAGAAGCAGCTTGCAATTACTAATTACCCGACAAGACAGATTTCTGTGAGATTATTGGTACAGCGTGGACCATCTGTTGATACTTTTTTCAATCGATGAATTTTAGTACTTAATGTTATCAGTTCTATTCTTTGATATATGAAAAGTTAAGAATATGCCATTTATCATCAAGGAGTCGGTAACGACACCACAATGCATTTTGATTGTCCAAATTTGTTTCGTTCAAGAACAACAACATTTTGTAAATTAGGTGAGAGTTTTGGTCGACGTGGACGTCCTACTGAGTGTGCAATTTGTCAAAATTATTGATCGTTTTAAAGAAACTAGTTCAGTGGAAGGTCGTAAACTCTATCAACATGTTCATCCAGTTCGTACTGCTGATGCAGTGGCAGCTGTTAATGAAAGTGTTCGTAATGAACCAAGCACATCAACCAGGCATCGTTCGAAAGAACTAAACATTTCACAAACCACATTACGATGCATTTTACATGTAGATCTTCATTTGGATCCATGCGAAATTCAAGTAACCCTAAAATTAAAGTTTGGTGTGGTTTATAGGCTGGTGACATCATTGGGCCGTTTTTCTTTGAAAACGAACATGAAAATGCCTTTACTTAGCCCGAATCTAAGTAGTTTAAAAGTTATTAGAGGGCAAATGAAAAAAAAAACAGAAAAACAAAACAATACCATTAGGGAATCCAAGTCGGTTCTACCCGACTTCGTGTAGTTGGGGAATTACTCACCTCCAGAGGCACTCGAAGCCATCGGACATCGCCGCAAACAACCGAAACCGACAACCCTCCTATGCATCTGAACGAAAATGGAAAAAACATAAATGTACATATCCCATACATTGGAGGGAATCCAATTACCCGAATTTCGGGTACCCGACTTTTGGTTCCGTGTTTTTACCTTACCCCACCGGTTTCTACAAACATACGTTTCTATTTTTTTTTTCATTTTCGTTGAGATGCATAGGAGGGTTGTCGGTTTTGGTTGTTTGCAGCATTTCCCGAAGGTTTCGGGTGTCTCTGGGGGTAAGTAATTGCCCAAATACACGAAGTCGGGTATAGAACCGACTTGGATTCCCTAAATACCCTCGCAATTTAGAAATTTAAACATTTTTAAATGTGCTGGAAGCACTCAATCTGATACTGAATAACTATTACTAAACCTAACTAACTAATATTCTAAATTTCAAGAATGTTCTTAGGTTGCAACCCAAAAAACGTACAGAGGCCTCAGTTATATGAATCTTCTCAACACATTGTACTCAAACAGAAGACAGATATAAAACCTTTTATGAATTTTTCTAGATCGATCGTCGTTCACGTGACCCAAAATTGATGCAAAATATAGGTAATATTCGGCATCAGTAGGGTTTTGACCAAATAGCCTTGGTAGCAGATTTCATAATATGCACATGAAGTAGTTAATAGCAGCCCGCCGTACTAAATTACTTTTTTCCAAGATAAAGCTACAGGTAAATCATTAAGAATTTGGAGATTAGAAAAGGATCTAAAATTGAGTCCTAAGGCATTAGGATGTTCATCAAGAGTCATTCATCCATTTTAAATATATTGGAATAGATTAAAAGCTTTAGAGAAATTTAAGAGAGACAAGATAGAAGCATCTTGTTATCCGATAGAGAGGCTATATTGTCAGTTATCCTCTTCCATGGAGTTTTTAAAGCCAAATTGTGTGTCAAAAGCATATTATTTAAAATAAGTTAATTATTAACTTGATGTTGAATAATTTTTTCAATAGCCGTTGACCAAGCAGGAACAATACCAGTTAGTATTAAATTTTTTAAATGAAATGAAAATTGTTTTACCAAGGAGGAGGACATACAATATAGGCTGCTTAAAAGACTAATTCTATGAATATACCTTACGATCTGGAATCACAACCTTATAAGAAACCCAGTTCAAATTAAATAGATTATCAAAGCTATTTTGTAGTATATCCCTTGTTGACCCATCCTTATGTTGGCCAATTCGTTTTCCTATATTTGATGTTTAACTCTTCTTTTTTCGCCTTGATATGTTTTTTCCATCTAAGTTTAGCATTGCTGGTCATGCCAAGGTCGATTGATGGTCCATTTGCATATGGAATTTGATTTGAATTGAGAACCACGAGAATACAGTTTATAACGTTGACGTGTACTGATTTGGCTTCATTCAATAAAATGCATTTTGAAGTTTGCTTGTTACTTTCGAAATATCTTTTAAGGAAGTCTCTCGTATAAAGAATAAACAGAATAGGTCCGCTACCTTGTGGTATACCTGCTAATATTTTTTTTTGTTCAGAGTATTAATTTTCAAATTTGGCTTTAAAGTTTCGATGTGCTATGTAGGATTTAGGAATTTGAAAAAATTGCTTTGGCAGGTCTCGATGCAGTTTAAATTGGTGCCAAACTTTATCGGAAGCTTGAGCTCTACATCTAAGAAAATACTGGAGCAAATTTTCTTATTCTCAAGTGCATCCTCTATGACATCCGTTATTCTGTGGACTTGTTGAACTGTTGAGTGATTTTCTCTAATACCAAATTGGTGTGGTAGAATTAAACATCTCTCTCCTTTAATTGGTTTGAGTCTATTCAGCAACAGTTTTTCAAATATTTTTTATATGACCGGAAGTAGTGATATCGGTCTTTATATGATTTTTTATCGTTTACAGATTTATCTGGTTTAGGAATCATAATTACTTCAGCCACCTTCCATTGACGTGGAACATATTTCAATCGGATCGGCTTTGTTAAGATCTACTACTTTGTTTACGAACGTTGTATTTTCATTTGCTGTTTGTCTCGGCAACGGTTGAAAAGTCTATTCTAAATTAGCCACAAATATAGGTGGTACTTTGGTTTTTTTAGCCCCTTTGTTGCTTTCTAAAACGAGTAATCGTCATCCTTTAGTTCAGGAACACCCCGAGGCCGCTTATTTGTGCTTTCGTTCTTTATTTCCACTATTAACCGTTTTGATTTGTTGCACAAAAAATTGAGGGTATTTTTGTGTTGTCTGCTGCCAGATTCCGTTTCTCTTTAACTTGTTCTGTGACTTAAGTGGATAGTTATGTTCCTTAATGAAATTGTATGTGGAACTGATAAATTTTCCCATGCTGTTTGTTGAATAGTGTTATTTAATGCTTCTACTTCATCTTACAGCTGCATGTTCTAATTGGAAGTCGAAGATTTATTCGTTCGTTCACTTACTTTTTGGACAAATCCCAATTGTTTTTCTTGTTTGTTTGTTTAGGCTATTCTTTTTTAATTATCATTGTACTCAGAGCCATGATCACAGGTGAGTTGTCAGATGATAGTCCTTCACTATTTTCAATACACGTGTAGTCCTCTAAAACTCCTTTGATTGAGAACTCACTCCTTCTGAAGAGAAATTCACAGTTGTTCTCGAGCGTTGCATTAAATAACTATTTTCCTTTAGAGATCTTAGGTCTAGATAAATTTATTCTTATATATAGCTTCTAGACTACGTTCTTCTTTCGAAAGGCATTTATCGTTTCTATACTTCGGAATTCCACTGCGTCATCTGCGAGTAGGATCTCCTTTCTTGTCCTATGGGTTCTGATTACGTCGGAATTCTAATTGCAGTTGGAATCCTTTCTCTTCTAACATTATTGTTTTGAGACGATTGGCATGTTTTATTTCTTAACCTTTGCAGTTGTACCGCTATTTCGCACCCTCTATAGTTGGCTACAATTTATACACCTTGCAGGATCGGTTCGGCTAATTGGGCAGTCTTTCGCGTGGTGTCTGCCGGCACATTTTACGCACCTAACGTCTCGCCCGCAATATTTTTGGGTGTGGTTATAACCTTGACACTTCTTCCATTGAGGTATTAATCTCGTGTTCTTTTTCAGTGGTTGAATGTGAGCATGAATGGCGGGAACCCTTTTTTAATGATCTTGCTTCTTTGACTGTTTTCAACTTACTCCCGTTTAATGATGTTTACCGCGTCTTCAATTTGCAGTTGTTTCATTTTGAGATCTTCAATTTTATTCTCCTTCTTGCAGGTCGGATGAAAACCCCTGTCCATAACTTTAATTTCTCTGTTATTTTTGTCTTCATATGTATACCCCCTTTATCTTCTTCAATGAGCTTTGTGGCTAAAGCTCTGTATGCATCGCGATCTCTTGTATTTATCCTCCAAATATTATTGTTAAGTGCCACTACTCTATAGACGTTTCTAGACACTGACTTCATTAGAACTTGGGTATTCGCAAACTCAGTAATGGCTATCACATTCATTGGTGTTTTCATTAACTTTTGCATGCGAATATTACCCAACTTCTTCGTTTTTTTCTTGGTCTTTTCTTTTGTTTGTGCATTCAATCAGTTTCTATTGTAAGTTTCTCATCATCTTATGGAACTCAGCGTTAGTACAGGCAAGTGTGCTGATTATGTTATAGCTAGTAAGAGGAGTTCCCAGATCTTCTATCAGTCTGGTCTTCTTCAGCTTCTCATTTTCTTTCTTTAACTTAGCTCTTGCTGAGTTGCAAACTTCGATCAAATGGGCAAATGAGTTGGCTCACTTCATAATTCACTGTTTCTCCCGCCGTTCAGGTATAAGGTTGACATTTGGGCTGGTATAATGACCTTCTAGACCGACGTTTCTTATCCGCCACCTAGGACATGGCAACATTTTACGGAGACATTGGTGTCGATTCGTTGTACATCTTCTATTTATCCTTTCTTCTATTCTTCTATTATTTCACAAGCCACTCGATACTTATTTCAAAATTTTTATTTAAATTTATAGCTTGCTTGCTTAAATGCATCGAGTTTTTCTAGCAAAAATATCAGCATAGATGAAAATAAAAATTATTACAACATAAATTTGTCGTCTTATTGAGATTTAAGCAAACGGCCCTAGCCTCTATATAACTTTTCAAGAGACGGTGATTTTTGGTTACTTTGGATCCTTATTAACCCGAAAATTCACTTTGTGCAAGGTGGGCCATCTGTTAGTCCTTTTTCTTTTGTAAATAAAACGCACATTTTGGGAAAAGTCAATTTTTTTTTTATTGATAAAGAATGGTAGTTCTATGTCATTTATGCATGAAAAACAATATAGTTCATATTATGCCCACCAGCTCGAATGTTGTTTTTAAGTTGTTGAATTGTTTGTGGATGACGTGGTATTAAATTCGGGCTTCTTGGTAGCCAAAGAACTTCATTATGAAACCAAACAGTGGCTCTTGGAAGGTGAACTTCTGTTTCGTGAATATAAGGATTCTCCGCTCGCCAAATTCGAAAATTTTGCTTGTTGACGTATCCATTAAGATGATTTTTGATGAAAAACCTTCATTTCGGTCAAGCATCCAAATATTAAACAGACGACGATTTAATCAGTCTAGTGTTTTCAATTTTTGAGTTAGTTGAATTTTGTATGGATGTAAATAAATATCAACATGCAAAATGCAACATGCACCGTAATGTAGTTTGTGTAATGTTTAGTTCTTGTAAACGATGCCTGGTTGATGTACTTGGTTCATTACGAACACTTTCATTAACAGGTGCCACTGCATCAGGAGTACGAACTGGGTGAACATGTTGATACGAAATACGACCTTCCATTGAACCAGTTTTTTACAAAACGATCAATAATTTTGCCAATTGCACGCAGTACTAGTCCAGGAGCCGAGAAAACGGGAAAAGAAGCTTTCAAATTTCGCCTGAAAGACGAAATGAATAAAACCTGATTTCTAGAAAAACCCAGAAATAATTTAAGCCTAATTTTAAAACGTTCCACAGGCGGCTATACTAACAAAATTTGTGCTTGTCATAGAAGTATAATTTTCATAAATTTACATTCATAAATTGAGGAAAAACTAACTTGTCCCTAAAAGATACTATATTAAACAAACCTAAAACAGAGGTATACCGTTCAATATATTTGTGTTGAACAACAAATTAAACAATAGAAGTAAAATGTTCTAAAATCCAAGAATAAGCAATTCAGATAGCATATTCCTGTGGCACGTTCATTGTCATCCGTATATATAGTGGCTGAATTTGTGCTAATTCAGGATTGGCCAAATTCTATTGAATGACAAAAACCGTTGAATGAACAATTTTCTGACAAAAAGTGTTTTAGAAACCAATGAAGTTGCACTTCTGATTGCATATTCAATTAGACGACAATGAACATATTTGATACGAATATGCATTCAGAAGTGCAACTTCATTGGTTTCTAAAAAACTTTTTGTCAGAAAATGTTCATTCAACGGTTTTAGTTATTCAATGGAATTGGGCCAATTCTGGATTTGCATAAATTTGGTCACTATATTTTTCGGATGAACATGCCACAGGAATATGCTGTCTGAATTGTTTATTCTAGGATTTTATAATATTTTGGCTTTTCTAGAAATCAGGTTTTTAAGACGAAACAAGTCTTTCAGGTGAAATTAAATTTTTTTCGTATCCTGAACTAATTAGCATAAATTGGGCTTAATCGGTATGCAAAGTTTCATTTTAAAATTAGAGCATATTTTTGACTTTTCATATGTCAAAGAATTTTTTTGAACAGATAACATTCAGTACTAAAATTCATCGATTAACAAAGGGTCTTACAGATGGGCCACCTTGTATTTGGTAGCTTTGTTTGTAAGGCATGGGGAATGGAAAATTGCTTACAATGTTAATGTATCGTCTCATTACAAATTGAGTATATTAAACACTCTTATCCCCTATGTTTCTTCAAGTATTGGTGATTTTCGGATAGACTAGATCTACTTTAACCCGAAAGTACACTTAGTATTAGGTTGGGTTTTCCTAAGATATGGAAAAATTATATGCAACACCCCTTGAAACTTAAACGTACTGTCGTGTTGAGACCTATACTCTTTTAGCCCAACCTATACTCTTTTAGCCCTTATAACTTTTGAAGGGTTTCGATTTTCGAAGAATTTGTATTGGATGAATTGCATTTTATTGCACGCCAACTGTTGGCATTATGATCAGTTAAATTATCAGCAATATGATTTGAAAGTTTCATGGAGTTCAACATAGTGTCAACTGTAGGGTAACCTGAAAGCTTTTATAGAAACACAAAATATCCGTTTCAAGTTTTAGGGAAGGTTAGAAAAACCCTCACTATCACTTATTTATTTGCTTTGCGTTCAATAATTGAAAAATTCTAATAGTCTAATAATGAAGCGACGTAAACCGTAGTCCACCTGTATACATTACATAATAACAAAATTGAAAAGCTCGAGTACGAAATACCTTGTTATCAACCGTATATTCATCATTTTCTTATACATTATATTGTATTGTTATCATTGTATAACTCGAGAAGAATCGAGAATGATCTGATAATGATTATTATTTGTACACAAAATGAGAAAAGAAAATAACAATAATAATTTTTTCACTTTCATTCAATGGAAAATGTACACACATCATTTTTCAACTTGAACACAAGCACAACAACAAAAAAAAACTATTTTGTTGTCATACCATTTTTCATTTTGAAAAAAAAAATGTCTCCCAATCGTCACATTCCACATATCTTCTGTACGGTAGGTTGTGCATGTTGAATAATATACATACAGAGCACAAAACCCTTTCTCGAGCTTTTTCCATCTTTTTTTTATTTTCTCGTGTTATCTCTCGAGATATTATTAGATTACAAATTTAAACTCATGTCATTTTAATATCATGTAAGGAAATCAATATTTTTTTTTGTATGTACGTACTCAGTCGTTTATTATTATATACATAAATACATACATACTATATGTATGTAGGTACGTACAAATTTATATTAAGGAAAGAAGATAAGTTATCAGCATAAGAAAAAAGTTTAAGTCAAGGATTGTTGATTGTTAAATTGAATGAAATTGAAATATTAAATTACATATTTTTTTTTGCCGAGTGTATACTGTAAAATGTTCTAAATTGATAATTATATAAGACGGCTATGGCAACTCGCGAATTTACGGCATATACGCACAGGCTATTTCACCGACCTTATATATAAAAAATGTGTAACAAAGTAGAAAAATAAATGTTCCCAATAATTTCAACCCTGATTAAAAATAATTGATTTATATTGTTTTTCAAAAATCAAAAGGAAATGGGAAAATTTTCTCTAAAATATGTAATTCAATTTCATATATATATACGTATATATATTGTATATATATTTTTTAATATTTTGTTGTTGTCTAATCCACTTTCTTAAAATCAATCATTTTCTTTTAAATATTTTTCATTGTTTGTTGGTGGAAAATCAATTTCACTCGAACTTTTTTTTTCTCGGTCTTGATTAAATCGTTCATTTTCTCATTCCGTTTTATAAGGGCTAAAGGTAGGCGGTGGCGCGGTAATACTTGATTTAGTACCGCTTTATATACCATCAGCATTTTACATTACGTTATTTATACAAAATGAACACTCACTCAGAACAGCCCACATAAATTTTATATAATCAGGTGAAATGAGCTCTTTCCGAATGTATTTCGTTTCGTTCATCATCATCACCAATATAATTACAAATCTTGACTAATTGTTTAATTAATTAAATAATTTATTTATTTTTGTTAGGAAAAAACTATTTTGCCTTTTTTGTAATGCGCGCGCCACCCCTACGCCGGATCTAGGTATATATATTCAGTTTGATGATTGGTATGGAAATATGATGTATTTTCCAAGTAATAATTATTTATTTTATAAATTCATTTTCTTTCAATTAAATATTAAAGTAAATAGAAAATGAAGAAGAAAATGTTCCGTCATTATACCTTGACTATGCCCTACTTTGGTATACAGATACAAAAAGTATATAAATCACAATTTGACATTTTCCCCGATAGTAAAAAAAAAATTGTAAATAAACTAATTAAGGTGGAGTTACTCATCCACCAGGGAAGGACAGTAACAATATGGCTTGCAAGATGTTTTGTATAACGCGAAAGGGGTAAAATATTTACAACGAGCGAAGCAAAATATTCTGCGTATAAGAAATAAGATTTATTAGGTAAATTATACACACCTAAATCAAACAAATCAATTTTCAACACAATTTTCTAACTCCTATCGTCCCCCTTTCCATTTAGGTGTGATAAATAAAGGGTTAAAAATTATTTTTTTTTAAATGTGTTATCATTGAATTACAATTTATTTATTTTAATTAAATTAAGAAGTTTAATTTTTTTTTTTATATAAATTTGTATATTAAAGATTTTTTGTGGTGGAAGGTAAAAGAAATCCGTTTACGTTAAGGAGATTATGGGCTACCCGGTAAAATGGTACCAATAATAATAAATAATTAGATTTGTGGCCAGTTTAGTATTTAACATTTTATTTTAAACTGAAACTGTCACATTGATTGATCAAAACACACAAGTTTTGAAAATTGGCAAAAAAGCTGTATACAGATATATATTTTCTATAAATACAAAAGTACAACAAGAAAATAGAAAATTAATTAAAAATAATTATTTTTCTCGTCTCAAACTAGAAAATAATTAAAATAATCGATTTATGTTTTTCCAATTTTTCCCTTTTTTCCGTTTTTTTTAATAACAAGCACACAAAATTATTTTCATTCCTATACCAAGTATAGGTACCAGGAGCAATAGGAACAACAACGACTATGGGGGGAAAACTAAATAATATAAAGAAAAACCGCATGGAAAATTTATTTACGTAAAAGACACAGAAAAATTTGTTTTTGCTCAAATGAAAAATTGAACATTTTGTAATGTGTGTGTACTGTATATATAGGAGGAGGGTATGGTGCTTAGCTGTTCTCGGAAAAGAGTTAGTTTATAGTTTAAAAAATTGCTGGAGACTTTATTTTTTTATTTCTTTGGAAAACTAATTCCAAGATATTAGGATTTTATAGTTAAACAGTTTTTATTTCGTAACTCAGATTATTAAATTAAAGTTTATTGCTTACAACAAGAAATTTGCTTATCTTGGACGGGTGAGTAGGTTGTGGCAAACACCCGACTTTGATTTACCACGAATGTATTTGTAGGTCTTGAATACTCGATTATATGCGAAAATATGGTAGTGCCGTTTCCAACAATTATCAAAAATAAATATCTATTAGTAAGTACACTGTTAAATATGTCTTATAAGAATTTTGAGTTAAAAAAAACTCTTAAAAATCAAATATGGTTTTTTCTTTTGAAAATTAAACGAAGCACACCGTCTTACTATCTAAGTTTCCATCAACTATCTCGTTCCGTTGATGTGGCTTTCCTATTTAAATTTTTGTTGTAAAAAAGGATTGAGTTAATCAATTTAAAAGAAACTAAAAATTTAAAAAAAAATAATGTTTGTAAAGTGTGCCACTCAACCAATTTAACGAACGAGTTCTACTCAAAAAAAATCTATCGCGACCAATCCGTTGTAAATAAAACCTCATTTCATTTGAAAGCTTAAACTTATAGAAATCATCCGGTAATAGTGGCCGTTTAGTACACATTATGCGATGTTTTGTTATTTCCCATTAAAAGTATTCCACTCAGACTCCATGAGTGTACTGAATAAATTCTACTCAAAAATTTTCCGACGTCAATCCGTTTTTCAATATGACTGATGTCATTTGAAAGACTAAGTCCATAAGTGATCATTTCAAGTGTGCCACTTAACGAATTCAACGAACGAATTTCACTCAAAAAAAATCTATCGAAACCAATCCGTTAGAAATCAAACCTCATTTCATTTGAAAGGTTAAGCCTATAGAAAGCATCGAGTAATAGTGGCACTCTTGGTAATTTAAAGTATTCCACTCAGGCTCCATGAGTGTACTGAATAAATTCTACTCAAAAAAATTCCGATGTCAATCCGTTTAGGATTATCACTGATGTCATTTGAAAAACTTAGTCCATAAGTGATCATTTAAAGTGCGCCACTTTACGAATTCAATGAACAAATTTCACTCAAAAAAAATTTATCGCGACCGATCCGTTTGGAAATCAAATCTAATTCATTTCAAAGGTTAAGCCTATAGAAATCATCGAGTAATAGTGGCACTCTTGTTATTGGCAATTTAAAGTATTTCACTCCATGACTGTACCGAATAAATTCTACTCAAAAAATTTCCGCTGTCAATTGGTTTTGGAATGTCACTGATGTCATTTGAAAGACTTAGTCCATAAGTGATTATTTAAAGTGCGCCACTCAATGAATTCAATGAACGATTTTCACTCAAAAAAAATCTATTGCGACCAATCCGTTGGAAATCAAACCTATTTCATTTGAAAAGTTAAGCCTATAGAAATCGGCCAAAATTGGCCTAAGTGTCAACCACTGAAACCTAACCTAATCCGCTTAATATAAACTTTACGATGCTCTGTTCTTGGAACTTTAAAGTGTGACACTTATTTTTGTTAATAAACGAGTTTTATTTAAACATAAATCTGGCGATGGAAAATTCAATTGTTTGAGCCAAATTATTATTATTCTCTATTCTAGAAACAACACTTTCATTCAAAAATCATTATTTCCGCAGAACACCAGCATGGTGATTCCTTGTTGAAAATTTAGTCTTTACATTTATTTGAATCAACTTTTTGTCGTTTTTATACTTTTCAACATTATTGCATAAATTGAAAATACTCAAACGAAAACTGCCACTTTCGGTACACAAATTTCCACCACATCTCGCAAGGAATTTTTGAAATAATTCACCCGTGATGTACAGATGTTTTCTTCACAAACCGTGATCTCTGCTTAAATTTTGGAAAAGTGAGCTGGACCGATATTGTCGTAAATTTAATTTAGAATCTTTCGGGTCATAATCGTTTTTCTCATAAAGGCTATACTTTTCAAAATATATAGTTGGAGAAACACCAATGCGATAAATTGGACATAGTTAATTTAAGAAAGTTCCGCTTTTGCCGAGACGAACACCCTCTTCGTCATCTACGAATCAAATGTTCTGAGTTTAAGTGAATTTATTTTTATGTTGATTGTCAAACCAAGCAGGTAGGGCCGAAAGACTATTACAAAACCCGAACGACACCACTCTAAATCATAATGGCCAATGTAAAGGCTGTCTGTTCGAGCAATAAGTCGGTCTATAGTCGACAAAGGTTAGGAAACTTATAGATCCATCTGATTGGGGTTTCTAAAATTTAGACAGCTGAAGAGAACCACGAACTATGGCAGCCCTCAATCAATTTGGGCAACAGTATTCGATTGATTTTGAGTCAATTTGCTTGGACGTCAGGCAGCACATGGGTATTAAGTGGATCCTAAAGTGGGTGAATTTATTCCAAAACTTTTATCCAATAAAAAATAAAAATGTTCACCATGCAACAGTAATGTCATCCTATCCCAGCATTTTAAAATCATCATCCTAGGAAATTATGAACCGTCATGAATTACTATAACAATTGATGTCAAGTGTCTGTTTTTCAGTTATCTATGATAAAAATAGGAAAGAAACTTGTTACTTGAAATTGACACTAGAAGTTCAGTATCCAAAATAAGATTTCACATGAGCATCCGTTTTGCGCTCATGTGATGGCCCATTTTATTTAAATAATACATTTCAGATTTTAATGGGAGGTTCTCCGGAACCTGAAGGGTCGTAATTGAGCATCCATATGTTGATTGATTGATGGTCCCTAAGATCCTGAAATATCGAATTAAACCATTTCTAATTTTGATATAATATGATGACCATATGTGGCCAGCCCATTCAATTTTCGCATGAAATATTGATTTAAATCAATGGCTCCCAGAAACCATGAGTGTCATGATCGATCTCTTCTGATTTCAATACGCAATTATCTTCACGAGTAGAAACTTAAGTACGAAAAATTACGAATTTTTGTTGAAAAACAACTTTATGAGTCTTCATGCAAATGAAATTAATTCGAATAGAATTTTAAATTCAATCCCGATCTAACTCGAATTTTCTTGTCACGCAGCACTCACAATAAACATGACCCGATAGCCAAGGCGCCTGGCTCATCATCTACTGCGCTCACTCTTAAACATTCTTGTGTCCCAACTGGCATTACTTCGTAAATGGAAGCCGAGAAACCACACACCTTGGCGCATCATAGATATCATTCTGGATTAGGTTAAATTTGACGTCTTTCGTTTGAATCTTCATCGTAAACTTAGCTTCTGGTTGTCTCTAATACCACAAATGTCTGGAATAGTTATCAACTGACGGTAGGTGATTCTCCTAAACCTCTAATATAGCACACTCGGGTTGACAGTCCTCTGGTAGATCCTCAAGTTATATTAACCAATATTGGATTAATGAGCCCAACTGTGTTGACTAATGGATGGAACGTCGTCTGATACAGGATTATACCAGATGTCGTTTGAGACCACCATAGGTTCCTCATTTCCGACCGCTTTCCTTTGTTCTTTGCTGGTTTCTATTGTGCTGTCCATTCTTAATATAAAATACAAACTGTTTACAACAACAAAAACACTTTTTTCTTGTAATTAGAAAATTTAGTTTGGGAACCCCCGGTATAACCCTCGGTTATGACTTTTGTTGATGGGCCTTACTCGGGTTTTGCTTCGGGTCTAGATTGTGAGGTTCCAGAATCGTATAGTGTCCGCTTCCCCAAATAAGCCTCTTTTTCAAACGAAACCGATAACGCTTTCTGCGGAGTTTGTCATGCTTCCCTACTTCTTTAAAATGATCCTCTATTGGGTTATTTCATGGGCGAGTTCATGCACCATCTCATATTTCTCTAGCTTGTAATTTAATAACGGACATGCTGGAATTAAAACAGATCAACTTACTTCATCGCAAACCAGCATCTTTTGAGCTTAAGTTGCTGCTTGCTGCATTTCACACATACACATGTCTAATTCAGTAGCCATACCTTCTCGGCGGTGTGGGTAATCTTTAATAAAGGGTCCAATGTTAAGGTTGGAGCTTGCGTTTTTCGTGAATGACAGATTGCATGCAATTCACTGGTGATAGCATCAGAGTTACCTCATGATTTGGTTTCACCTCCACCTTCGGAGGAGCTTCTATCCATGTTTCGTGGACCAGGTCTTACCAAGTGCCTTTAGAGTAAATTGTAGTAAATTGCGATGCCAATGCTCATCACACGTTATTGGGTAGCTTGAGTATTAATAACACGGGCTTGTCTCTGCTTAACAATCTAAGTATATTTCAGCTTGAAATCCTTAACATTGGGTGCGAGTTTTCAATATTCTCTCCTCTAACCAGCAGCGTATCTCTTTTGACATAAGCCTTGAAAGAACTACTCTTTAACAACTGGAAATTATTCTCTCCTGAGCTTGTATTCCTGTTGGTATTTTAGGCATGATTTGTTCGACTGACAACATTGATTTGCAACCTTCATCTTGACGGGCGCAATCACATCAGCTTTCGAAAAGACCCGTTTTCTCTGTTTAGAAAACAAAAGACTCGGAACAAGGATTTTTGGTGCTGAGATCTTAAAAAACTTAAGGAAACTGAAAGGAGATTTAGAAATAATGCCAAAAGATTTAATCTTCAGGCTTATTGGGATAATTTTTTAGTATATCAAAGAATAAATCTAGCAGACTACATGTGTTGCAGCTTCCAGATGGCAGACTTATCTCTTCCCAAAAATAAAATGTCGAATTACTACTTTCTGTACATTTTCCCGGCCGCGACTCGGTCAATTCTGATTTTGTTGCTTCCGAGCAATATAACTGTACTGTTTTTCCTCCCAATTGGAAACTTGCCAGTAGACTTGTCACTCGCGACATTTTACATTGAACTTTATTCTCCTTTCAACCCTATAAATTCCTATAGATTTTTAATATAATAAAACAAGCGACGCTTTTGAATACCAAAACACAAATAACTTTTAAACGTCAAATCTATGGTACGTTTACCACACTTGACGCCATTTTTATTATTTTGTATATCAGTTATATTAATGTTATGGCAGACAATTATGTCAGGTGGAGAGGCCGGGTAAAACTAGCCTGCTGCCATTTACTTGACGTAGTAATATTGGCAAACTGTCTATTCCTTTTTGTTTTAGGGAAACGATCGTCAGATCTGACACAGTAAAATAGCTTGTTGTAATTTTCAGCAGTACGGTTTCCTGAAAAATTGACCTTGAAAGCAAACTTTAAAGTTGCTACCATTTTTTAACAATGTAGAAGATCATTTGTGAAATCTTGGGGCTTGACTCCCAGTATACTGATGTTCAGCTATAAATTTCTGGTTCTACTCTGGTTCTCTTCTCGTAAAATATCACGTTTCTGTTGTTTGGTGGCATGTGGTTAAAGCAAGGTTACGAAACTTCATATGTCTTCGACTCATATTACTTACATTGCAGGCAATCTTGTTTCTACACCCCACTTTAGTCGTTCATCCTAGACATAGAAGGGCATAGAGAAATCTTCAATCTATATTGTTCATCTATACCAAAAATTATTATGATTACTGACAAATTGCTACCAAAATTCTCTTTCGATAGTGTTTCTCGGTGATTTATCCATTGAAAGACTCATGTATGTATCATAACTTCAATACGACGAGTGCTGATATTACTCACTGGTTGTGCGATTGATGCTGCTTATCTCGCTCTTTCACGCAAATATATTATTTCTTGTACAGATAATAAATCTTTGCTCAATGCTTTACGGAATCCTTTGATCACTTCCAACCTGATCAAGGACTGTAAACGTTTTTTTAGCCTTCTTTGTTCTAGTAATAGTGTCGGGGTTATGTGGATTCCGTCTCCTTGTAATATTGAGGAAAATGAAAAAGCTCCTGATTTACCTAAAGTAGGCTAGAATTCATTAGACCTGAACCGGCGGTACGCTTGACCTTTATTTCTTACCATTAACTACTCGAAAAATACAAGTTCTTTGAAAAATCTAGAGAAGAAGGGGGTTAGTATTCAATGTTTTTGATTGATTAGGTAATTTTCATGGATTTTCTTTGAATAAAGGCAGACGGCTACCACACTTGGAATTGACATTTTCTTATAGTAGAATTTAGAGGAAAATATTATATTTTTGAATATTTATGTCCAGAGCCATAACCTATTTAAGGAAATGAAATGGCACACACATATTTAAATAGCCAACTTCATCCTCTTTGATTACCATATAGTTACCATGCGACCACATATCCAGATTTCGCGATAATTTCCATAGTGTAGCATTGCTTCCGCCGTGTGAGTTTTTAAGCTGAAACTTTCAAATATCTCGGAAAATAAACCCTCTACGAAAAAAATGACCATTACCAAAATAAAATCATTCTAGAGGGGAAATACATTAGTGCTAAAATTAGGACCCCCCGCCCCTGTTTGTTAGGGAGGTGGGGGCAACTTGGAAACAAAGATAGGAACCCATATTTTTTATTGCAGATTCGGATTCCACGGCTAAAAGTACGTGGGGTTTCCTTGAAACATTTGTTTCGATTCATGATAGATGGCGCTGTAATAGGCGATATTAAATTTTTTTCGATTTCTCCTACTGAGAACATTATGCATACGATTCTGCAATATGTTTGCATTAAAATTAACACGTTTTCAATGAAAATTCTTGGTATTAGTTTTAAACAAATTGTATTTCTTAAATTAAAAATAACATTACTTTTAGCATAACCCAGCAACAACGACGTGGACATCATCTTTTAATCAAATTAAGTGCTCTAAATGATGGCCTTCGTCTTTGATATCCTATTACAGCGCCATCTATCATGTATCGAAAAAAATGTTTCAAAGAAATCCTACGTACTTTTAGCCGTGGAATCCGAATCTGCAATAAAAAAATAGGGGTTTCTATCTTAGTTTCCAAGTTGCCCCCCACTCCCCTTACAAACAGGAGCGGGGAGTCCTGATTTTAGCATTAATGTATTTCGCCTCCAGAATGATTTAATTTTAAAAAAGGTCATTTTTATCGTAGAGGGTTTATTTTCCGAGATATTTGAAAGTTTCAGCTTAAAAAACTCACCCGGTATACAGTGAATAAATTTAAATTTGGAAACTATTTTCTCTTTGTTCAATTATTTTTGTACAATTTAATGTGAATTGTTGTTTGATATAAATTTTTACAAACCTACACTTTTTAACGTCAGAATCGTATAAACATTTACACTTTTATGTTGCCACTTTTTGTGTACCTACATTTTTTTTAACGTTAGAAACTTCACACCGGTATTTATATAGCGAGCCGCTTGATACAAGACAGACGCCCGCTTCTGCCGCTGCTAACCTGGAGAACAGATAATTAGCGAGCCACTTGATACAAGACAGACACGCCCGCTTCAGCTGCTCCTAACCCAGGTGTGGTAGCCATCTGCGTTTATTCAAAAAAAAATCCATGCAAATTTGCTGTTTCAAACGTAACTACAATCAATCAAAAACTTTGAATACTATCGTTTTTATAGCTTAGATTTTTCAAAGAACCATTACGTTTTGGCTTATTAATACCTTTTGCGTTTTAATTAATAGCTGTTCCAGTTATGGTAGTTCTCAGCATTTATTCAAAGAAAATTTTTGGTTTTTAAAATTATTTAACTTTAATCTTATACTTAATGGATACCACTTTCAAAATTTATCAACAATCTTGCACGTCGCTCTTCCTTATTTTTTGGAAAAACTTTCAACTTCTTCTTCTGCTAGAAATATTTTGAATTTTGTTTCGTTTGTCAATTATTTTTTCCCATTGCTATCACAATCTATTAGAATACGTTAGAACAATACCTATTTCACCAATTTCGTTCTATAGTATCAAAAATAATTAATTTTACCATCACCATGTTTCAATCTCAATGATATAATAATTGAAACAGAGACAATGTAGATACAGAAACGAAACATAAACGTCGATAAACTAAACGATGAAGATAGAGATTAGATAAAGGATGATGTTAGAACATTCCAGCCTAGACATGAAAATATTGTCATAGCTACTTAGGTTTTGAATATAACTTTAATTCTGATTTGTTTTTATATACACTGTTATTTCTTAAAAATTTGCATGGCAGTTTAAATTTATTTTGCCGTAGTGTTTGCATGTGTTTATATTTCAAAGTTGCCAACATTCCGGCAAATCAAATTGAATTTAAACGTTATTTTGTCTATTATTTTCACTAATACTTTCAAACAAATTTAGGATTTAGGAAAAACTTCATAGTGGTTTATAGAAGCGTGAAGTTTGTCCTAAATTTGTTTTTATAATTTTAGGAAAAAGTTAGAACATACTTCACGCCGCATAGGCGATGCGTGAGTTCCGAAGCAAGGGAAGCTCCAGATTTATTTTAATTTGTAAAGGTCAGAAGGTTTATTTAAAATTTAATTCAATTTTACGGTTGTTTTTTTTAAATTCCATTACAAATCAAATTATAAAAATCTTGTGACTGTTTCAGTTTAGACAATAGATTCTTCTCAACAGAAATTAAAGAAATATATGAAAGGCGATCATCGCTCAATGTATTTCTTAAATAATTTTTAATTCTTCGTAAAGCAGAAAAACTTCGTTCAGAAGACACACTTGTAGACGGAATTGTTAGGAACAGGCCACACAAATTTGACACTTCCGTAAAAGAAGTTAATAAACCGTTCTGTTTAAAGAACCCTTGCATCTCCAAAATTGATTTATCCATAAAATCAGCATCACTATATATTACAGTTAATTCTGATCGTAGTTTAGAGAACTCAAAGCGTTTCCTGTAGAATTCCTGGAGCTTTTTATACTGATTTTCCGGAAAGTTTAGCTTAAAATTCCCAAAACATTTTGAATCCAACAGATCCAAAAACGTAAGTTCAATAATATTTTGAAATCTAGTATCCAATTCTGTTGAAATGCTATCTATTATTTCAACAAAAAGCCGCTTGTATGAAGTTTTTATATCTTGGACGAAATCTATTTTAATACGAGTAGTGATAATTTCGTCAATTTTAATGATTTCATTTATTTTATCCCAAATTTTTTTAAATTTGTCGGGAAAATCACAAATAATTTTTTGATAATTTTTGAGTTTATGATTGGCCAAATTTATATTCGTATTTTGCTTTTGTAAACAATCGAAAATCAAATCTGAATATGGAAAAATTTCAGAAAAAATTAAAAGTAAAAAATTAAACTTAAAATCACACAGGCATGCAATATAACCGCGAACCGAATTAATTGTTTCACTGTCCCAAACAAGAGGATTATCTAATATATTTTCAAATAGTTCTCGTAGTTCCTGTTTAAACTCAAATACTACGCTTACGATTCGGGCGTTATACTATTATCTTGTAGGATCAGCTGGAATTCTGTTTTTAATGAGAAAATTTAAGGCATTAGTTCGTTTAGACGACTTTTTAAAAAAAGTGCTTAAACCAGATAAGCTCATAAAATATGATTTACATTCTCTAATATTGGATATTGATTGCGATAAAACCAGGTTAAGTCTGTGAGCATAACAATGTATTAATAAGGCATCGTTGCAAATTTTTTTAATTCGAGCTTGTAGGCCCGTTAGCTGCCCAGACTGCAGCACCATCGTAACTCTGAGCTACAATTTTATCCATACACTCATATTCCAGAAATACTTGTTTAGCCACCTCGAATAAATTAGAAGCGGACCGATCCGCCGATACATTCCAAAATCCTAAGAAACATTCCTGAATAATTCCATTTAAGTCGATATATCGCAAGACTATTGATAACTGGGATTTATTAGATATGTCTGATGATTTATCAACTTGCTTGACCTTATTTCGTATTTTATTTGATTTTTTAGCACTATTGCAATGCTTGCAATTAAATCATTTTGAATGTCACTAGATGTGCCTGTAAAAACATTTGAGTCATCCAACTGTCGTTTTAGAGGAGGGAAATATTTTGCAATCAAATCCAAAAGTTCGTTATATTTTCCATTATTAATTGATGAACTTGTCTCGTTATGACCTCGAAACGGCAAATCTTGTTCTCATAAAAAACATTTAACGTCGATTAAGCTTTCTACTATTTTAAAATTCTCACGTACCTTTTCATTATGCTTGGCGGTATTTACAGCAAACGCTTCAGACAGAGAATTTTCAATTCTTTGTATTTTACCGAATTTCTGTAAATCTAGAACAGCTCTCAAATGGTCTAATGACTATTCATGTCTTTTAATAGATATGTGAATATTATTTAAATCACTGCAACCAGTTGTTCGCCAGACACCATTATCTTTTGCAAAAAGCAAACAAGGCCAACAAAAACATTTAATTAAAAAATCACAGCCGGTTAACCAACAATGCTTGTCGTATAAATCCATAGAAAAATGTCGCGTAAAACTTTTACCTGTAGTAAACATTTTTTTCTAATCTCGGCTTTGGTGGTCCTGATGACACAATTTCTTGTTTTGTTATAAATGGTTGTGATCCAAAACCGTGGTCTCGTATTTTTTATCTGCACAGTTACACCGATTTTCACAATCCATTTTTCCATCGAATATCGTAAAATGAAATTAATTATAATTTTATCATAAAATATAAAATGCACAAACTGTTTAATTTAATTTTAGGATATAGCACTTGTTGATACATGCGTTTGATGAGACTGAGAGAGTTTATAAAATAATCATCACGCTAAATAGACAGCACGCTACATTTTTGCAGCGTTTTATGAGATAACGGAATGAGATTTTGAGAATAAATAGACACACAGAAAATGCATACGTATTGAATGTTAAGCGTATTTTGTTTGCCAAGGAATTGGATTTGGAATTGGAATTCAATTCATGGTCAAAAGAAATAACAAACGAATTCCCGTGTTTTATTTCTTTTATAACATCTTTTTCTCTAGAGAAAACTCTAGTGACAAGCACAGTAACTAAAAAATAGAATTGGAATTTCAATACCATCAACTCTGTAGGAATTCAATGAATTCCAAATTGGTATTGAATACATAGCATTGTTTTTGTAATTTGGCAAATGAAATACGCTTGTTATATCAGATAAATATGAGATGGAAGATGACAATACACAAGGAATGAGGTAAAGCTAGAAAAGAAACAGCCTTCAAGTCGTATTCATACGACAGATAAAAATCCGGGATTTTTCTATCCCATCGTTTTAACCAATTACATCACGTAAATTATACAACAGACACGCCTCTTTTCATACAAAAGAGTTCAAAAAAATTGAAAAAAAATCTCGGATGGAAAAATCCGAGATTTCTATCCGTCGTATGAATACGACTTCAAAATAGAAAATATTAGCTGTGTTGCTTTCAAAAGAAAGCCGATTGTCTTAGAATGTTAAGGAAAAAACATTTTTAGGATTAGGAGAAATAAAATCATATTATGGTTATGGTGTTTACAGCAAGGCGTTATTTTTCTCTAAAAATTTATCTTGTAGAATAATTTAGCATTTGTTATTTGATAGCAAAATACCGAATTTAATTTATTCTATTTCATAAAATAAAAAAAAATAAAATAAATATTAAGGAAATGAACCAACACAGAAAAATTAAAACGCATTAAAAAATTAAAGCCAAAAGTTGTTGCTTTCACATTTCTTAGCTAAGCTAAGCGGATTAGTGAAAGCAACACAACTATTATTTTTATTATTTTTGTATACGTTTTAAAATGTGAATGGAAATAGTAATCGTGTTGCGCTCAAAACAACTGCGCAAATGCGAGCAAATGATTTATGTGTAAACACTGTGTGGAAATGGATTATATATATTTCTCTCACTTTCTCTATTTGTGCAACAATCATAACGAATATAGTAAAGGAAGAAAAAATACGAAGAGCAAATAAAGATAGTTTAAAATATTATCTGCAGATGTGTATAATTACTCGTATAATGTGATATTGCATGGAAGAAACCTGAACATGATTAGTTCTATGCTCAAATTAAAATTGTTTATACAGCGATGCGTTTCAAATAAAATTGATTTTGAGAATACACTAAAATAATATAAAAATTAAAGGGAAGCACTGCTTCCCTAGCGTATAAGGAAGCTTCGTCCCTCCTTCACGGGAATCTAATTTGACCAATCACGGCTGTTTTAAATTCCGTTCAGGATTCCTTATATGGCAATTCCCTTGAAGAGATCGATGACAGCATTCACTTTGTTGGTCCACTATCCAGCTATCGAGGGAGCTCGTTGTCGGTTTGTTATTTATAAATCTATCAAAGTAGGTCAGCTGCATTCCCTGTCCCTGGTTCCATGGACACAATGGTGGCCCATGGGAGTACGGAACCTGCTAGAATTCCAGCCATCTTTAATAAGCGAATAAATAAATTATTTGATATATAACCAAACATTGTACATAATAGTCAATGCAGCATGAACCGGCACAAGTCAAAGGTCACCTGTATAGGGGTTAAAAAATGATTTTACATAGGTACATTGTGAATAAATAAAGGAAAATTGTTGATGTGTTATGAGAAGTTAAGCCACCGTATCATGTTAACTTAATAATTAATAAAAAAAAAATTAAATTCTGTTTTAAGTTAGAAAATCACTTAATCATGATTTCAACTTCTTATACATAAATACCAAAATACGATATGAGTAACAAAGAAGTATCAAAGAAAACAAAAAAGATTCTTTCAACTAGAAAAAAAGTAAATTAAATTTTCTATATAAACAATTAACTTTTAACAGTTAAAAACTTTTTTTTTTGTTTCCACAAACCACAAAAATCTTGAGAAATAAAAACCACTTGTGCGTTATATATTTATTGTGTTTAAGATGTTTGGATGATGGGAAAAAAGGCACACCGAACGGATTTATCCCATATACACTCAGCGTGTTTATTTATGTAACTTTCACTTAAATCTTTTTTTTTTTTTTTTTGGTTTACGGTGTTGTAAAGTGGTGGTTAGGTTAGGTGTTTGGAAAACAAAAAAAAAAATAATAAGAAACAATCAAATAGATTAATGATTGTTTTGGATGATACAGCAAAATTGATGTAAATTGTATTTCACTGAATATTCTTCGTATGAAACACTTAATAATTTGCTATGCGAAGGCACTTTCCTTCTCGCTTCTAGTGTTATTTTAATTCTAGGCTAATACAGGCACGACACCTAGCTGTATTCATCTTTAATAATAAGCTTTATTATCATAATATAACAACATCGATTGTACACACCATGATCACGTAATACAAATCCATTCCACAAATAATTTTTTAGTACCCCCGATGGAAATTTTCAACGTCACCACCAAATAATGTATGCATGAATGATAATAAAAATAATGATAACAATACGATAAGAAATTTTTGATAATAAGAAGAAGAAGAGAAATTTGGGAAAATTGTTAAAAATATTAGTTTTTTAAGTAAAATGTATTTTAAATGGTTACACAATATACTTTTATATCTCTGCCACATATAAGTTTGATATCATGTACATTGTATTATTTCGTTGTCATCTCTCTTGACATGTTTTGTTGTAAAAGAAGGAAATTTGTAAGGATTTCCTTTCCTATTTTCTATACTCCTGTATACTATACACCACTCTGTATACATCCATGTATCGTTTTTATTCATTCCAAATGGGGATATACGAGCATTGTCTGCATGTGAAAACCTTGGGTAAAAATTTAATTTAATTTTTTTTTTTTTATTATTTGAGATTTTTATTTAGGTAATTTTTGGGAATATTATTATAACTGTCAAAAAACCATTTCCCAATTTTAATTACGTACATATGTATAAATCGAGATGTCATTTTGATTGACAGGAGTAAACATTTCAAGACCCGAAAACTCGCATAGGTTGCATATTTTAGTGATAAAAATTGAAATATCCCTAAATTTTCTCGTTAATAGTAGTGGTGGTGAAATAGCGTGGATGTGTTCATACTTAAAACAGTATCCGATCCTTATCGGATGAAGATGAGAAATGTTTCCCTCGTCGAATTGCCCGAGTGTAAAAGCACTAATGTGGTTAGAAATTTAGTGCGTAATTCATTGATTTGCCACCAGGATCAAACCGTGGTTTAAATTCGAGTATTCTATCACCAGTAGGATCCTAAATTCCTAATTACAACTCTTTCCAAATTCGAACTAAATTATCTAATTCATGTGTCTACATCTTTGTTAAAGTCAAGTCAGATGGTATATCAAATTTGTTGAATACAAATTTGTAAAAACCAGCGCCAAAACTCTATACTATTAAGTCCTAATTTACGAACAAAATCCTTTACCCGAAAATTACTTCACTCTAACTCAATGTGCACAGTGGGCAGCAAACATTTTGTATGATGCCGTTTTAATCCAGAAGTCCAATATCTTCCACAATTTAATCACGGTTTAAGATGGAATACTACATTTGGCGCATTTAAATGGAAATCTTGATTATACAATTGTTACCATTTTATAGTTTTAAGGCGTACGCTCTTTTACCGTTGCCATTCAGAGCCCACAGATCTTGGTTTGCGTTTTAATTTCGGTGTTGATTCGATTTTTTATTTGGGTTTTGCTATCCTTAAAAATTATAGTCTGATTTTCGAGTTGGGTTCTGGTACCATCAAACAAAATGAGTTAAAGCTAATTCAAGAACGCTAGTTCCAATTTCGATTTTGGTTTTCGATAATGGCTTTGTTAGAACGAATAGACTAAAAAAATGTTCATGATTTATTTAATTAGCCTAAAATTATCATTTAAATTTTCAATTGTTTATAAAATATTTTTTGATATGGGTTCTGCTGACTTTTTTTTAAAACTAGCAGAACCCATTGTTTTAGTTGGAAGGATAGGAGCCCAAAATTTTTTAATAGAGTATTTGATTAGTTAATTGGCTAGTTAATTTGGCTGCTAGCTTTAGGGACGTCGTTAGATGCACTTGGAGCAAGTTGAAATAATCACCATCTATATACTACTGTCAATGGTATACAATCTAAAAAATTTGTAAGGTTTTATCTTCCGGCTCGACTGGCACTTTGGTTGTTGCTTCGAAAATTCAATACGTATAATTCTTCTTCAAGGAATCGGGAAAATAGGAGCATCGTTAATATTTTTTCGGCAACCACCGCTGCTCTCTATAAATCAGTAAATTCAATTCTAGTTCGAATTGAGTTAGATCCATAACGAGACAATATTTTGTCGGGCTATAATGACCTTTCTTGGCTTTCATCAGTAATCATGCCGCAAATCATTGAATGTTGCCGATTTCTTACAATCCATTCATAGCACCCTCTTGAACATTTTAATATAAGAGACTTTGTTAAGGGCTGGTCACCATACCCTCACTCATTACATAAATACAGATTTTACTTCGCTAGTGTAGATCCCGTATACCTTCTTGAGCTGCAAACCTCATCCTTTGTTCATGCAATTCCTGCACTTGTAAAAGGCAGATGTCTAAACTATAATGGTCCAAAGAGACTGAGTGGTTAAAAAAGTAGTGGTAGTTGCTTTCTTTATACTCATCTCATAAAGTTCAGCTTCCATTTCAAGTTTCTGTCAACACAGTTCCCGGAAATCTTTCATTAACAGTGAATAGCGCCATTTAGTATAGTGCTACCTTTAGGAGGGACAACATTAGCAATTTTTTATTTTTCAGAAAAATACCATATATTTTCTAGGGATATATTAACTTTATAGACCCTTTGAAAATTATCTCCAGCCAAGAGAGAACAACCTTCGAGTTGATTTGAAGTTTTCATTTCTTTAATTAAACGGCTGAAATATACCACCGGACCCATTTAAGTTTATTCCCCTGCAGATCCTGTTTCAACACAGAATTTTTTAATTCGACACTTTCCAAGTCGACCTTGAACCGATTGTTTAACATGAGGGTGGTTTTAGAGGAGAGCCCGTGTCCTGCGACCTTTAGATCTATCTTTCAGTTACCCCGTGATGTGAAGTAGTTATTTGTTTCTTTGCTTGAAATCACAATTTGAACAATGTATCTGAAGAACTTTTTCTTGCAGTATTGCAAAATCTGTAACTTGGAGATTTCCCTATATATTTTCCAAGAGCAATGTGAGAGCAATGTCCTGTTATAAAACATTCTAGGGGTCTGAGAGATTGGCGATTCAACTTGTGAGTCCTGTACTACTTTTCTACTTTTTTTTTTATTCCTAACAAGGTTTCGCATCCTGTTTCGTTGGTGTTTCTTATCCCGAGTTCATAAAACTTCTATTTTAGTCTGTCTAAATATATGCACCTCCCCCTCCCCTTTTTATATAAATCAGCTGCCTCATCTCCCATAATGCCAGAGGAACACAATAAGGTGATTTTGTTTTCGTCAGCTAGTTATTTTAAAAAATAGTTCGAGATTATGAAGATATCAATTTTCTTATATCTTGTTCTAAGGCACTCTGATTGAGTTGATTGAATACGAATTATGCGTTTGGGAAAGTGGCCTTTCACTAATGAGGACCTTGTGGATTTAAGCCATTTCTTTTGCTGCCTCATGGTAACATTGTGTTGTGTTCTATTTGTTTAGGAAGGCTCGGTAGAAGGTCCTGACAAATAAAGTCGTCAATATATACACCCCTAGCGCTTCAAACGTGAACCAGGGGGATCAGATTCTGGTGTGAATTTGCATTGTACCCAATGTCTAATTTTTGATAATGAGTTTTACAATAACACTTAGAGCTCTATACGATTATAAGCTGGGGATCGTCCTCGTCCCGGCTGCAGCAAAATTAATGGTATTCCTGCCGCCCTCGCGTAGTTTCTAAGAGATGACGGAAAATTTTCTGGAAATAAATTAGCGTTATAGATCAATTTATCTATCTTATTAATTTAATAAATAAATAAGCGACATGTGCCAGTTCTTCGATGTAAAGAGGTATACTTAAAGGACAATTAACTTTCTATTTAGAGCCTTTTAGAGTCCACTATTCAAAAAACGGTGGATATTTTGTTTGCTTCTTTTTTTGGACCTGCTGGTGATTATCTTAAATTATATTTATGTAAATTCTCTTTCATCTTAAATAATTTATTAATTTGCGGTTGCTAAAGTATAATGCTAAAACATCTAACGTTCAGTTTGCTTGGGTTGTTCTTGGACTACACAAAAAAAAATATGGTAAATGTAAGATCATCTATTCCTGGGACTTTTAAAATTTTCTGTCAGGAAATTATTAGCTACTCTGGCATCGGTAGACTGAATAGAAAGATGTTAGATAGGTTGATCATGTCGTTTGCACTCAATCATTTCCGGAAAAATGCCAACTTTGCTTTACTTCAACAATCATAGAACAAAATATCAAATGTGACTGGATTTCGTAAGCCAAAGTAACTTTGAGAAGCGCTCAATTCAATAATTTGTAGTATACAAAGGAGGGAATCGGAATGACAATGTCTTACAAATTTGAGGAAGCCTGCAATATGCTGCATTACCGTAAAATGATTCCTAGTTATATTACCACCATTTACCAAATTTAAGTACACTAATAATGGAATTAGCGCATCATGTGGCTATACAGGGACGTGTGAAATGTCATAGAACTGAGTCGGCAGGTGCAACACGGATTATGTGTATCCGAAAGCACGATTTACGCTTTCGCTTCTATTCACACATTGTGTGCTCTGGTAGATTATGCAAACTGATACAAATTGGGGGAATCAAAACTCGTTACTGTAAATCTGATAAAATTTTCAGCTCCCTGGTTATCCATAAAAGCAACCAGCATGGTTATATCAGAATAAAAAAATGTATCTTCCATCAGCGCCACAAGGGTAGCTTAGAGTACTACACAGCTTTCAATGATAGGTGAAATATATATACCGTAACAAATAAATAATTAGTTCTCAGCGCGTAAACGGTGGATTTGTGAACTAAATATTTGACTACAAAATTGAAGCTTTTTCCAAGACGTTTTAAACGGCATCTCACATGATTATAAGTAAATGAGGAAAATTATAACAGTTTTCAGCGTCCGGAATGGAAGTTTTCACTAATAAGGCTGAATTTACTGCGTTCTTTATGACCTTTTCAATGATATACGACAGGTATAATATTCTATAATAAACGAAAAATTTGCCAACAGTGCCAAAACGGTGAATTTATGAACTAAAGTGGCATTGTTAAAATTGATATTTGAGCCAAGACCTTTCAAGCGATATGGGGTGGTTCTTTCGAGTAATTTACTATGGCATTTACCCGACCTCTTTCAAGTACTGGTAGTAGATTCTGATCAAGTGACAAACGACAAATGACAATTTTTTGTGACATTGTACTAAAAAATCTGCTACAATTTGGTGACAATTCCTTGTGAGTACTAATCGCGATTCTTATGAAGTGCCATTTTAGAAATGTCACAAAAAATAAGCTGACAATTTTAATAAAATTGTCATCGTTTTTTATTATCGTGACATAAGTTTTTATACAAAATATGAAAGACTTTATACTATTTTTTTCATATAAAATCGTAAATTTTATGTGGTCAGTTGGTTCTCAGTTGGTGTTTCTTTGTCCGGAAAACATTGAGCGTAAATAGGAACAGCATTTTCAAGATTTCTGCCAGCTTCTCCATAAACCAGAACCATTTCAATTTTCTCTGGCATAATTAAACGCTCCATGCTAAAGTATTTTATCGTTTATTTTGCAATTACGAAAAACATGAAGATAAGAAATAACACAAACGTTAAATGTGATTTACAAAACTGAATAAATTGTTTTGATGACGAATTTCGAGTATTTCCAATGAAAACGCGATGTTTTTTATTTCAAACGTATTGCAGAATCGAATGCGTGTGTTCTAAGAAGAAGAAATTGAAAAAATTGAATTTCGTCGATTACAACGCCATCTATCATGAACCGAACAAAATATTTCATTCAAATCATACGTACTTTTAGTCGTAGAATCCGTATCTGCAATAAAAAATATGGCTTCCTATCTAAATTTAAAAGTTACTCTAACCCCACCTACAAAGCGGGGGGTGGGGGATTATTTTTTGTGCACTAATGTATTTCCCACGCAGTATGATTAAATTTTGATTATGGACATTTTTTCCGTAGAGTGGCTATTTTTCGAGATATTTGATTGTCTCAGTTTAAAAGAAACACCCGGTATATAAATATCTATTTATGTATATTTCGTCCTTGATTTCCGTGTTATACACAACAAAAACCTTTTGGTTTTATTTTGATTTTTAGCGCGGTTCAAAAATACCGACAACCTTAAATAATTTAATAAAACAGATTTATTCTAATTTCTTTATTATCTGAAATTTTATTTACCAAGTTTTGTAAAGAATTATTTTAGGGTTTAATTGAAATTTATTAAAATAAAATTCATTGAAAACAATTTTTTATTGTCGTTATTTTTCGCCGATCCATGCTCCATATTTTATTAGTTATGTGAGAACAAAATGGCGGTTTTTACAATTTTTCTGTATTAAAAATTGATATTTTGGGGTTAAATAATTATAATTAATGCTAATAATCAATTGAATTTATAAATTTTCATACGGTGAATAATTATATTTTTCTAAATGCAAATTAACTAAGACTTGACAGTTCACAACAAATAACAAACGTCAAAATTACAAAATAATCTTTTAAATACCAGTGCCTATGTATGTGCATACGGCCGTCTTTCAATTATGGACTTTGTGCGGGTTCAAAAAACGTAAACGCGGAAAAACACTTTCATAAAAATGCTATGTAAATTTTTTTTAGATTTTATTTATATAAATATATCTCGTAAATGCGGCAGAAAAATAAATTTGTATTCTTCTGAGAATGAACTTTGTTTATTTATTTAATTATAACGAGATATAAATGAATAAAGCAAAAAAAAAACTTAAACACAAATTTATATAGCATTTGTATGAAAATGTTGCCTTCTAAACTACTGGCCGCTTACACACTTACACTTAAATAATGACGACACGCTTAGTCGACGTTGTTGTTGCTTTCTCTAGTTGATTTGTTAGTGTAAATATGTTAAAAGTATTATTGCGCAGTCTCGGTTTAGACTTAAATTGACGTCATGTGCGAAAAATGAGAGTAGTAAAAGGCCATTAGTTTAGAAGGCATTGATAGAACAAACCATATTTTTTATATTTTGCTTCAGCTGGGCCGTATACATACACGCACCCAAGTATAACAAGATTCGACTTTTTTGTCAAATTTCGAAGTAAAAACTTATATTTAGTTACGACTTTGACATAGTTTTGCTTTCGACTTAGAATAAGATCCTGTATGAAAAGTGTCGCGATTATTCGAAACTGGACGGAACTCAATAAATAGAATTGTATACATGTATGTGTGAACTTAAGACAAAAAACAATATGGTTGGAACGATCTTGTGCAACGACCTATGCAAAAGGCTATAATTGAAAATACATATGAAAAGATGGCGTCCAAATGTAAAGCAAAACAAAAAATTTAGGTTTAGAACAATGAATATTTTATTGTATAAGAAAAATATATATATATATATGTATAAACAATTATTATACACATCTAAATTATATTATAATTAAATTATTAATTATTTTTTATTATTAAACAATGATTTGATATTATTCCTTGATTGTAATATTAAAAGTGTAAATATTTTCTATATAGCTCATATCAAGTTTATTATTTCGCATTTGTTTTCCACTTAATAATTTAAAACTGAACTAGAAATTAATTAATTTATACAAAAAAAATTTGAATAGATATAAAAATATATTTTGGTGTAATTTTATTTAAAATAACGCACATCTTTAAATTTTTTTAAGAAAATCACTTTTATAAAATTACCAAACTCATGTCGTGAACATGTAAAATAAATACGATACGTAGCTCTATTTTGTTTCGTCTTGTTATACTTGGGCAGTGATATCTGCTATAACTTAAAAATGTAGCTGCTGTAAACTGCTGTAAATGTCATTTGATCCGAATCGCAAATTTTCAGTGACTTTAATTTGTACCAATAAGCAAATGTCACAAAAAATTGTCATTTGATCAGAATCTACGCCTTGGTCCGAAATGCCTTTTCATTAAGAATATTGAAAAATGGCCCCGTTTTAAACGATTTTTCTTGTCGGTTCCGAAATAAAAATTGCGTCCGTCTAAAAGGACATCACTCAAAAACCACCCCATACCTCGATATACTTTTACATTATTCCGATATACTCAATGTTTTTTTACAACAATTTTCACAATACGACTTTAGTTTATAAATCCAACGTTTTAGCGCTGAGAGCAAATCTAACATTTATTATAAGCTGAAGCACCTAAAAAGTACAAACTACTGTCGTGGTACTGGAAACAGTACAAATTTTCCTCATCCCATATAATAATTTAGCGCATCATGTAGGGTTTCCAGTCCCGGATATCGGGTACCCGGATTCGAGTACTATATATAAAAAAAAATTAGATTTTTTTAAAAATTTAGCGTTACGGTCGATGAGTGGACAGACATTAATATAAGGAGATTCTTAAACATCACCACGAATTTGTTCCACTAAATTTGTTTTAAGTTTAGTTAAAATAAATGGGAGTTGCACATCAGAAGTACTTGAAAGTCTTGTAAGAAATTGTTTACAAGAATATGAAGTTCAACTGAATAAGGATGTAGTTACTTCAACCCATCATTGTGCTAACTTTATAGTAAGCTATAACGAATAACTTAGTAATTGTAAAGCAATAGTATATAAAAACATTACTTCAGAAAGAGAAGAAATATTATATGAAGACGATGACAGTGTGATGATGATAATGGAGGAGATGTTGGCGTAGTAAATGAAAATTTCTACAACGATGGAAATTTGCTGTTCGAAGAAATATCGGAACATGACGCCTTTGGCAACATGGCAACATGCGACAAAAAATAAGCTATCGGCTAGAAATCAGCAGTTCGAAGCGACATTTTATCAAAGTAGTAGTGCAGCAAGAGGGATAAACGCGAAATTAATTTTGGACTGCAAAATCCGCTGGAATACACTCATTTTTGCTGTTAATCGATTATTAAAATTAAGTAACTGTAGTAACTCGGCACTAAATGAATTTGCTGACGAGGACACTCACGTTTTAAAGGAAGTTTCTTTAGCATTGGAACCTTTAATGGTTTTAGTTAAAAAATTTAGTAAAGAAAATGTCAATCTTATAACTGCTGAGGGTACCCTTATATAAATATTTAAAAAAAACTAAAAGAAATGAATACCGCGGATTTGCGCAGGATATAATTGAACATTTACATTTTGAAGTTGAGGAATGACGAAAAAACGCCAATTTTTAAGCAACTCATCAAATACAACAACAAAACTACTTGCTAAACATTTAATAAATATACTAAATCCAGATCAAGTCCAGACCGAAATATCGAAAGCGGATAGCTCCAGCGATGACACAGATCGAGATTTTGAAAAAACAGCCTACGAAGTCCCTTAATTCATTTACATCAACTAAATTCATCAAATTTACAGCTTCGAGTGCAAACATTGAAAAGGATTTCAAATCCGTCAAATTCAATAGAGGAATGCGAAGTGAAGTATTGGAAAATTTATACCAAGTACTCCCAAAAATAAACCCTACCTCAACGGCATGCGAACGGGTCTTTTCAGTTGCCGGCAATATAATAACAAAACTCTATAGTCGTTTACACGGCTTCTCCACCTACTATCTGAACACTATTGCCATCTACTTTCTCTTTCTATCAAAATTTGCCAAGATGGAGTCTGGTATGGTAAACTTGCTATAATTTGAATTTTAGAAATCATTCTATTGTCGATAGTCTAGTCTAGACTACTACCTAGTCATTTGAATAAATACTTACAATGTCAGTAGACGCCATATTGAAATAGAAGAAACATCACAAAATGCATGCTATAAACATGCTATCTAGTTCTGCCGACATAGCATGTATTCATAGCATACAGATATCATAATATAAATATTATTGCGAGTCTTCACTTAGCAATAGCAATAGCAGGTGGAGAGTCCATGTTAGCTGGGGGTATGGAAAATGAATTTTAGCATGATTGAATTCTTTCTTCACTATTTTGTTTTATTTATTAAATGAATTTTGTATTTATTTGTCTTTTTTCGGGTTACCCGGATTACCCGGGTAGTTCAAAGAATAACTACCCGATACCCGGGTTTTTTTTTCGGGTATTTTGGAAACTCTAGTATCATGTGAACGGTTTTATCGGTATCATGAAAAGAAATAATCATGTAATTAGCGCTTTAGTTCATTAATTCACTGTTCGAAAATACCTTGAATAATGTGAAAAAAGTAGCTGAAGCGGGCGTCTTCCCCCGAATATATCGCATAGGCATCCATTTCAAAAATTTATATAATAATACATATTTTAAAATTTAATGTATAATCTTTAGATGATGTAGCAGTCTATTGAATTATGGTGATACCCATTGTACATTAAGATTTAAAAAAATAAAATTTTAAAATATGAATTATTACATACATTTTCGGAATGGATGCCTAGGCGTTATATTCGAGGGAACACTGTAGCACTCAAAATTATTGTTACTGTGCTGAAGGGATTTCAGTTCAGTTAAATTTTTAAAAGCACATTTTTATAAAATCAATGAGAAAATCAGAATATTTTTCAATGTCGTTTTGGCACGGATTTTTTTATGGAAATTCTCAATTTTCATGTTTCGAGAATTTTTCGGGTTATAATAATATTCTTTCAAAAGTTTTTTTTATTAATAAATTATTTTCAACTAAATTCCAATCAAATTAAAACTGATACGATTTTCACGATGACGAGAAACGAGTTTTTTTTTTTCAAAATCAATGATGATCGTTTATTGAGTGTATATTTTGCGAAGTCCTGATTACCTCGTGAGATTTCAGCTCCAGCACTTTTTATTGCATTTATGGGAACAGAGGAATTTAGCCTAATTAGCAGTTTACATTTTACTGCAACATAGGCCGGTCGTTTAATACTCTCACTTTCACTCATACCTTTCAACTCCATGTCAACCGGTACGCTTTTAGGAAAGAATGGTGAAATATGACGATGAGTAGGAAAATTAAGTTAATGCCGCACTTGTTAAGTAAATGGTGTAACAGAAACCAACTTTGGACTAGATAACCACCTTCAATTGTTTATAGGTTATACGAATATTATTACGCAGTTTACTTTTGAAATTAATGGTTTCTTTGAAAACCTTTGACTTTCTGCACATGTTAGCTCATAATAAAAATCAAACCAGGCCTAAAAATAATGAAAGCGTAATTTGGCCTCCGTTTATAATAAACAATTATTTTTTGTGTATGTTACATAGGCATTACAACAACAGTTTAGACCATCATTATTATTATTATTATTATTATTGTTATCGTAACCATCATGGTTCAGTCATCCATCTACAATTTAACAATACATTTTATATACCGAGAAAAATGAATACACACACACACGAATCCCTTTGGAAGAGTATATAAAGATGGAGATTTGAGATATAGAAAGGATGATGGTGGAAGCGCAAGGTACCTTTTTTGGTATTGTATGTACCAAGTATATGTAGCTCTATATCAGATTGAACGGAGTTTTGTTTTGTTGTTGTTATTAAATTTTACCTTTTTTTGATTTCCATTTTAATTTTATTTGCGTTTAGCTTATTTTCTTTAATTTTCATTTTCATTGAAAAAAATAAAAAAATAAATTAATTTGCTGGCACAGAATTAAAAAAAGAAAAGCTAATTGTTTACGTTTTATTATAATGCTGGAAAATTGTTTTTGATGTTACTTCATGTTTTTCCAGAGTTTTTGTTTTCTGTTCTGTTCTGTTGTGTATCTGTAAGTGATGATATTGTGGAGAATGGAAAACAATTTTTGTTTTGTTTTGTTCGTGTTGTTGGCTGATGATGAGATATGAATATAATAAGGTTCAGTTTATCTTTATACACACGAGTATATGTAACTAAGTACAAACATATATGGTGAATGTAAAGAGGGCTGAAAGGCAGTTGCTGATGGTAGATTTTTTCACAAAAATTCTATGCGAAGTTATTCAAATTTCATTAATTTTCGTTAAAAAAAACTTTTATTATGATTTTGTTGTTGTTGTTTTTTAAAACAACGAATTTTTTACTTTGTTTACATAAACAAAAAACTTTGTTATAATGTGTGTAAAACATTACAAACAAAAAAAATGTTTGGAATTCACATATTTATATCCAGCGTGTACCGCGTCTTCTTCATATTTACATATTTATGTATGTCGTTTTACTCGTAAAGTTACGGTTATTAAAAGTTGGTAACTTCTAAACTTTATCAATTTTGCAATTTAATTTAGTTTGTTCCGGAAAAACTACATAAAATAAAATATGGTCGAACACTTAATGGGAAAAGGTAAAAAACTTCGCCTTACTCCTTCCCATTCTCTATATCTGTATATAGGTATAATACACATAATATTTGAAATCAATTAGTTTTCCCAATTTTCTTTTACAGATAAAAAAGTTTTTCGTTTTATTTCTTATCTTCTTCAGTTTCTATATTTAATTTTTTTTTGTTGTTGTGTAATAGAATAACAATAAGATGAAAATGGTTTAAGTTTTATTAGCTTTTATATGAAAATGTTAATGTCCGAAGACATGCACAATGATTAAACCGTTCGTTTTTTTATATTCTGCTTCTTCGTGTATTTTTACTTTACAACTACGAAGTGGGTAAAGTGTTCACGGGGAAATTAGAATTTGAGATATTGTTGGAGTTTGAATATTGTTCTCGATCTAAACAGACATTTTTTTTAGGTTTGAATTTGAGAGAGAGTATTCAAATGCAAATTTTTCATTCATTCCTCCAATAGGATATTGCCACAGCTCCAGTCACCATACGTTTAAATATGTTTGTAAATAATTCTATTAGAATTTGTGCCTAATTTTTACAAATACACTACAGTTCACTTGAATAGGAACGCCCGTTTTCTGGAATATTTTAAAACCGTTTAAACTTTTCTAAGATTTTTTTGTTAGACGATGGGCACTTGTTCCAAATGACAAATATTTAAATTAAAATAATTTAGTAGGCCAGAATAATTTTATTTTATTTTGTTTTTTCTTAAAAAGTATATTTTTTGTTTGTTTCACTTGAATAGAAACGACCATAGTTATCAATAAAGTGGAAGTGTTAGCAATTTTAAACTTAAATTAAATTAATTGTTTTGAAAAAAGTTACCGTTTTAACATAAAAAAACAAAAAATGAGTCGAGGTAAAATGTACTGTCATCTTCAATTTTATAAAAAATCTCAATGGAAATGGCTTAAACAACAAAGGCCTAACTGTTGAGGGTACCTCTGCAGTCGATAAGCGGACTATACTAAGAACAGCATCCAATTGCGCACTATTTTGTGCAAAAATTAAAGCGAGAGCTGGTGTGGAGGCGAGCCGAATAACAGTGTCACAAAAATCTGATCACTTTATTCGAAGAAAGCTTCAATAGAAACCGCCTCTAAATCAGGAGAGGAAGCAGACAAGATTACATTTCTCGAGGCTAAATGTGACATGGGCTGAAAAATTGAAACGTGTCGTTTTCTCTGATGAAAAGAAGTTTAACCTCGATTTAACTATTATTTTCAAGACCTTCGAAAAGAGGAAAAGTTTTAGCAAAACACCATAGCCACGAAAGAGGAGTTATGGTGTGGGGAGCTGGATCACTTTATGGTCAGGGAGATTTGTCATTTCCGACCGGAAAATTACCTCATCAACTTACAATTGAATCCTTGAAAAAGCATTTCCCCATTTCAATGATAGTTTTGGGCCATTGCCATGGATATATCAGCAAGATAATACCTCTATCCATACAACTAATCTAGTCAAATCATGGATATCGCAGCAAAACGTAGAGCTTTTGCCATCGCTCATGCCGATCTCTCGATCTCAATATCATGGAAAATTTTTATTTAATTCAAAAAAAAAACGAATTTTGTGCTACCAAAACGGCAAAAGCAAATTCGCGTTTACATAAAAAATTCGATATAATTCTAAGTAAAACTCGCTTACAACGTACGGTCTAGGGACTATATGGTGTGTACGTTATAGACAAAGTGTACGTTAAATCACTGAAATAAGGGATCAATAAAAATTGGAAAAATTTAAAAATAAAGATTATTTTAAATGTTCCCAGCAAACGTAGAAGTACTTCCAGAACTAGTGCAAAAGTAGTGAAAAAAAGTACTTCTTTTCTTGTGAAAAAAGATAGGACGTCGGGAAAAAATTCATCAGTTTTATAAAAAAAAATTATGTGGTTTCTCTTTTACTCTTATTACCTAAGAAATCGTGCTGCCTCTTTTACACTATTTGCCTATTCCATATATAAAAAGTACTTTAAAACTACTTCTTAAGGCACTACTTTAAAAGTAGTTTTTTATAGTTGTTTAAAAGTACTAATGCGTAAACATTTTTAGAGTATGTTTAAAAACTAGGTTTATTGTTTCATTAAATAAAACAAAACAAATTTATTAAATCAATTATATTTTAATTCAAATTAGTTTCTTTAATTATTATCAGTAAATTCAAGGTACTATAGTGGATTTATTTTTAAAAAATCGGTTGTGTGCATGTTGAATGCATACCCTTATTTCTGTTTCGAAATTTTGTTTGCCCAGTACGCCGCCGCAGGTATCTAAGGAAATAAATAGAAATTTATTGTTAGCTAATTATAATTTAATTTAATTATTGATTTTGCTAGCCGAATAGAACAGTGCTAAAAAGCTTTAACGAATTCAACGACCTTTTCCCGGCCTTTCCCCTTAAATTGAATTCATGGTAAAGGTCATCTGATGCTAATAAACGAAACACACTTTCCAATGAAGATGAGCCCTTTAATTTTCTAAGAAACGTAACCTAATAAAAACAGTAAGCTTGTTATTTTACATACTTATTGTTAACATGATTATAACAACATATAAACTTACTAATTTTGTGGCATATTTATCATCTCCTAACCGAAGTTCCACCTCACTTAATTCTGGTATGGTTTTAATAGGGAAGATAGTCTCAAATTCAATTGAATTTTGCTCGTCTTCATCAATCGCTTTTTCCAATGATTTGCTAATTTTTTTAACATACACGAGAGTCTCCATAAGCATTTTGTTTTGAGCGTTTCGATGAATCTGGTTTTCCTTTTCGTATTTATCAAATTTATCGTTTAATAAATAAATTTGATTTGAAATGTCTCTCAACTTGCACGATACATTTTCTGAAATATTTAAAGTAAACCAATTGTCAGTGTTATTTCTTGTATATACATTTTATTAAACTAACAATATAATATTTACCTGTTAAATTTTCGTTTTCTATAGTTTCTTGGGGAATTCCATTTCCATGTGTGGGTTTCAGTTAAGTTGTCAGTATTTGTGGAACTTGATGAAATCGATGTCTGTGTTAAAAACGGAGTTATTTCTAATCCAATAAGCTTATCTGTAGCAAATGGATTATCTCTTTCAGTGTCTAATTTTTTTGTTCTTCTATAGTACTTAAATCTTTTTCTTGGTGGAAATAGTATTTCGCTATGTTCAACACTGTCTGCACTGGAAATTGAATCTTCATTAATTTTTTGTGGGTTTTCTGTCGACGTAATGAATCCTAGTGAAATATTTTGGCTATTCAGTGTGTTTTGGTAGTTGTCGATGACTGGAGATAAAGGAATATCTGTTAAAATAAAAGTAAATCTATTAAATAATCTATTAAGTGTTGAAACGTTTTAAACATTTTATGTACTGTTTGTATTTTTATTGACCATTTTTACTTAATTGCTGGCTCAGGTTATCTGGGGGTCGATTTTTTCCAAAATTCGACATGTTGACGAAATAACCGCATGTATATTAGTAGTGGTACGTGTATTTGGATTAGTACGAATGTGTGCCATTTAATTTTTTGGATATGACATTTCTAGATATCATTTCCTACTATCATTTAAAATTTGTAAATGCAAATAAATATGCTTTAAATAAAACTAAATTTATTTAATTTTAGTTTTAAAATAATTTCTAATTCTATGTTTCTGTGAAAACAAAACATTTATTCGACATCACATTGAAAAAAATTGAAATGTGTAGCTAAAATATTTTTTCCTTAACACATTGAGGCACACTTTCTAAATGTGTGTACTACTCATGAACACATTTGATAACTTTTGTAATTGCAATGATATTTCATCGCGGAAAGGAATGTATTGTGAAAACTGCAAAATATGTCGAGTTATTCCTTAAAATGTGTTAAAAACGTGTTAAAAAACGAAAAAGTTGTATGACCGCTATAGCAGTAATTAACACGAACGTGTTAACTCACCACTCAAATATTTGGTGAGATGTCTAAAAACTGAGACGACGAAAGGACATAAGCACCAAAAAACTGAACCGATTTGTACCGATTCATAATTTTTGATGCTTACGTTCGCAGAAAACAAACAAATATAAAAACACAGAAAAATTACACACACTAATATAAAATTGTATACTATACTCCTTATACGTATACGAAAACGTCATTCGTCGTTCGTCGAATTTTGGAAAAAATCGACCCCCTGGAAATATAATATTCACATTGATTATTAATGCGAAAATTTGATAAACGAATGGTGCAAAATTGGTATTAGAATATATCCCTCATCTACTGGTACACAAAAATATTTATATAATATTTCTTTCATATAAAAGGTTTATAGGTCTGGTTGAATACTGCGGCCTAGTACTACTCCAAGAATTGATGAATTAACCGGTTCATTAAAATAGTTTGAACTTTCATTGAAAGCATGCCCAATAACAGTTTTTTCTCCTGCAAGCGAGCCAAATCCAATAACCTTAACTATTTTTCCATTGGTTGTCAGACAATAAGAATCATTTCCAATTTCATTCGAAATATGAAATTTATTAAATTTTGTTAGCTTGGAACTTGTGTTAGACCCTTTGATTTCTTCTATTCGTCTGTATAGTTGTTGTAGTATTTTATTTGGTTTTCTAATAATTCGTTTCAAAAACTGCATGAAGTTTTCAAATTTGTAGGCGGAAAACGAATCTAATGACCCAAATTGTTTCACACACCGCGGCAAATCTAGGAAAGCATGAACATTAAAGCTTACTTTTTCTTCCCCGTATATTGTTGGAAATATTTTGACAAACTGTTGAATCATGGCTAATGCTGCATTGGCATTTTCTCTGCAACTTTTGGGATCCGATAATAATCTCACAGCACAATGCAATAATAAAAAATGTTGATATATTTGATCATTGACTGTACCTTTCAAAACTATAATGCCGGTATAAAGTAGAAACTGTCTAAATTCGGTGGCTTTCCATAAAGCTAAATCCTCGAAAGTTTTACAACTTCGACCAAATTCAGATGGCGTAAGCGCAGAACACATTTTCAATGTTGTGTTGATTGCATCAATATTTATTTTAACACCTGCAATTTTGTTTTTGAAAATAAGCCCCAAAATTTTTTTTACAACACCCAAATCAATTATATGCATGGGATCAATTGGAAATTGGGATACCATACCAATATCAATTGATTCTAAAATATTTTCATTAAGCAAAAAATTTCTATGATGGTAATGCTGGTCTCTTCTAACGCTGTAACATACATCTGTTCGTTCATCTCTAATTTCAGTTTCAAAAACTATTCTTTTCTTAGCATATCTTCCTATTTGGTAACATTTGGGGCAGCTATTTTTGCCTGTGTGGTATTGGGTAGTAGTAATAAATGCCTTAGCTGGGCTGTCACAAGCAAATAGTTTTATGTTGAATTTCTTAACTGCTCCCGACTGCGCAATTTTGATACCATTTTGAATGAGAAACTCCGTTTCCTGTACGAAAGACTTTAAAAAGTCATTAACTGAGTGAGGTTTTTCGAAGCCTGAATGGCATCCAATTAGAAATGGCGATTCATTCGGAAATTCAGAAAAACTTCCAATTATTGGCCACAATACACGTTGGGAACTTTTGAACACTTGTACCCCATCAATACCAACGTCAATTAAAATTAGGTCTTTCTTTAGTAGGAAGTTAAATTTATTGGATTTTACATGATTCTGTATTCCAAAATGAAAATACTCTCCTGGCGCAATGCCCATAACATTAATAACATTAGTTTTAGTATTGAGCGGTTGTCTTGCTGTTAATGGTAAGTTTCTTATACCAGAATCATTTAGAACTTTTAGTAAATCGTCTAAATGATTATGTGGATTTTTGTTTCTTATAGCCCATGATTTTAGGTTCCTTCTAATTATTGGTTCAGCATTAAGATCTTCACTAACATTAGGGTCAGAAATGCTGTTGCAACAGCTAGAATGATTGTCAGATTTTGAATGAGAGCAGTCGCTGGTATTATCAGATAATGGATTTCTAGGCACATCATCAACTTGACCAGAAGAAATAGAATTCACTGTATCGCTGTTTGAATAGTTCGAGTTTACCAAAGATCCCGAGTTGGCAGGTCGGGCGAACGAGTCCAAATTTTGATACCTTAACATATCATTTTTGTATATTTGCTTTTGAATAGCTAAGCGATTCAAGAACGTTTTCTTCGACATTTCTACTAATTTAGAATTAATGTACGTAAATAACTAAAATAATAAAATATTAAATAATTCAACAACATAATAAATGTTTCTACTTTACCGTTCAATTATTTTCTATTAATCACTCAATTGCAATGTCTTACGGTCTTACTATTTTTTATTAATATTATACACCACTAAAATAATAATATTAAATTATACACAACTATTTTTATTTATATTAAAATCAAATTCACAACAACACAAATTTATTTTTTTATTTAATTTTTTAAAATTTAAATTTTCAAATTAATGAAAAATGGCGACTAAACTTGATCACACTAAAACAATTGTAATAGAAACACGATGTTTAGTACAGACATCATTACTAAAAAGGTGATAGAAAGAGATGCAACTTCGCTACTAGTTTTGTTTCATTCGTTTTGTAATTTTATATGAAAAATAGTTGCAACTGTATTGACAATGTTTTGTATCGGAACCAACGAAAATGTATTCTACAAGCCGAACTGTACTCGAGCAATGCCTCCTAAACTACAGGCCTCATACACCAAATGATGACGACACGCTATGTCTACATTGTTGTTGCTTTCTCTAGTTATTTTGTTAGTGTAAATATCTTAATATTATTAATGCGCAGTCTCAGTTTAGACATAAATTGACGTCATGTGCAAAAAATGAGAGTAGTAAGAGGCCTGTAGTTTAGAAGGCATTGACTCGAGTATACACCGATCCTATCAAATAGTTCGGTCATCTATTCATTTGTATTAGTATAAAAATACAGGAAAAGTTCACAAAATTTTGTAATATATATACGACAACATGATATACGCACACATTAAATAGAAGTAAAAACAATAACAAATAGAAGAAAAATGTAAAATAGAAGTGGAAGAGGTGGAGCTAGATTTCATTATAATTTAAAATTTTATTTTTTATTTTGTTTAGTGTGGATATTGATGTGAAGGAGAAAGGTTATGCAATTTCTATTTGGTGCTGTAATTTTTTAAAATGAAGAAATAAGCCCATATGTTTATAATGCTCAGCAATCTTGAAATAAATGTGGTGCATTTATTAATGAAATAAAATTATAAATGACTATTTTCCTTTTAAGTAACAATTTTAGTTCTAAATTTCTAATAAACGAAGAAACGATAGTATACTGTATAAGGATAATAATTACAGACTTGTAAATGTAAAGCTTTACAAATTTTTATTTTATTTTTCGTTTACACATTGTTTCGGTTTTATTTACGAAATTTTTCTTCTTTATTTATACACAATACCATGATATAGTCGACCGAAAATTGTGTATGTATTCAGAACAATATGGCTTGTAATACATTCTCGTTGGTTCCGTTTTGTATGTAGCTAAAACTAGTGAAGTCACGTTTGCTGGGTTTATTCATGTATAAATTCAATTCATATTTAATAAACAAACAAGTATAAAAAATTGTAGCAATTACATGTTCATGTTATGTATCTATAACTTTTATAGTCATGGCTTTATCAGTTTGTACTAAAATATTTGGTAATCTTTTATTGCTTCTGAAAAGATTGGTAATGTTTTTCAACGTTGACTTCAATTTGCAGAAGTTTTTTTAATTCTTCATTCATTCCCTCAGAACAATATAAAAATGTTTCGATACATCTAAATGCTGCAGCAACTTCGGTATTTGAAGGAATTTATTTCTCGATCTCCTGTTGTTCCCCGTCTGATTCTTCTTCCTCAATAATTGATATTACATCTAAAATTTCATTCACAATAGTCGATTCGGATATAGGAGCGTCCGTATCAAGATGATCATCGATGTTTAAAAAATCTTCAATATCTACATTTGTAGTTGACAAAGAATCTTGTACATATGGGTTGCACCACAAACTGTCGAGTAATATTTCAACCGTCGATTCATTATTATGAGTTGTGGGGGGAGTGGACATAACTCCAGCCTTTTTGAAGCAGTTGCATATTTTACTCTCCTTAACTTTTTCCCAGGCTTTAGCCACAAAATTTACAGCGTCCAGAATATTAATTTTAATATCCTTGTACGTTAGTTCCGGAGATTTATCAATGTCAGTTATAATTTTTTTTAATAAATAAATTTATAAAAATCTTTCAAATTTTTATGATGCCGTGGTCCATTGGTTGACAAAGTGTTGTTATGTTCGGCGGCATAAAAACTAATTTTATTGCTCTTAAATCTTGGTGAATGAGAAACATCTTGGTGAATGAGATTTTTCAATCAAAAACAGCGGCAACTTTTCAGACCCATCAGCATTTGCTCCAACTAGTATTGTCACTCTTTCTTTACTATGCTTGCCGCCTGCACACGAATCGTTTTTAAAAGCGAGAGTTTTATTTGAAAGCAACTTAAAGAAAAGTCCCGTTTCATCGAGATTAAAAATAATTCTTAAATCATAGCCCTCTAAAATAACTAGTAGCCGATTCTTGATCCAATCCTCACATATGTCTACTGGAGCATCTGCCTTTTCACCAACAATATTCTTAAGTACCACACCGTGTCGACTTTTAAACCGATCTATCCAACCATTTGTAGCATTAAATTCTGGAACTTTCAATAAATTTGCAAATTCTTTCGCTTTTTCTTTTCATAAATTTAAGCCATTTCAATACTGCGTCTTCTATACGTTTTGAAATTTCCCAGTTTTAATTTTTTTTTCGTTTTGAGGAGCAAGATGCCTGCTCAATTTTTTCTCTATTTTGTACAGTGGTTGCCACTGTTGTTTTAGATAAGCCAATTTCTGAATAACTTTTTGTATTTTTTGTAACCTCTGCTAAAATTTCCAATTTCCTTTGTAGTGTTATTTATGTTCGTTTTTTAGAAGACATTTTCATCAAACAAGCGTTTGCAAAATTAGTACAGTACATAAGTACATTATACATTAATTGTATGTAACAAATGTGCCATCAACATATAAAATTAAATCAGGTTACCTTGCGTTTATTAAAAACTCTATACAAACGTATGTATGCAAATCACCACTGAAATCTAACTTAGGGGGCTTACCGATTTAAATAAAATCAGCACTATGTTACTGCTCGCATTGAAATTCAAAGTCAAACTAAAAAACTAAACTTGTAAAAACGGCAATAAAAACACCTGACCTGAGACGAAAATAGTAACAAAATAAAATAAAAAATGCCTACGATGAACGTTTTAAAAATAGCTGAATACGTTATAAACCAAGTGAGTTTAAACACGAAATTTGTTTGACGGGACTAAAATGACGTACATACGTTAAATTCTTACAAGCGGGGTACGGTACATCCAATCAAAAATACATAAAAAAAAGTTTGATACTTAAGGGACCGAATAGAATGTACGTTATTGACCGGGTATACGTTGTAACCAGGGTACGTTAACGTTAAAACCGGGTTTGACTTATTTACAAAACAAAATGATTAATATAAGAATATTAATCATTTTGTGAAAAATGAAGCTTGAAAGGAGATTTCACTAAACTATTTAAATTATTTGTATGACTCCATCTCCAGCAGGTTGTATGAAGATATTTTCAATAAGGGAAGTAGTACGCGTTACTAAAATTATGTAAATCTAATTAATTATTAAAAACAAATCAAATTTTATTATATTTTCAATCAAAAAAATAACTTTTTATTGAGATTTGTTAATCGTTCTTATTCAAATAGACATCCAAATTTATATTTTTTTTTTTTTCTAAAAAACATATTGAATATGTTAGACCAATTTTAAAATATTCCAAAAAAATGGTCGTTCCTATACAAATGAACTGCAGTCTATACCGCTTAAGTCAAAAAAAATGTTTTTTAAAATGTCCGTGTGTGTGCCTGTGTATTTGGTTCCGTGTAAACTCAAAGCACACTATCGTTACGACCAAAAATAATGCGAGCAGTGGCCGAATAATTAAACTCGTGTCCGAGCTTATAACCTCGTGAATCCAGTATCCTTATGTATGTCACTGTATAGATGAACAGATGTTTATATATTGCCGTTATATGACGAGTTTTCGTGGCGACAAGTTACCGCTTAGCTGCCGAATAACCCAAAGTAATATGGACGCAACTACCGATTAATTAACGTGCCCGAATAATGACACTTAAATCAAAAGCTGAAGCGCAGCAGGTAAAATTCCGAATATTTACCACTACAGCAATAAACGGAACAAATTAAGGTAAGGCACTACACCGAAAATTAATCGGGCATATCCGACTTGATGCCATTCCGGAGTATTCACGCAGGGATTTCCCTGTGGTTAGTCCTCTTTAATGGTAATGTTAGTCAAGATATCTAGCACTTTCTCTTTGAATTTTTTCTATTATTTTTTTTTTTCGATCGATTGAGGTGAATGATCTAATTGCCTTTTGTTCTTCCTTCGCACCTCCTGGCACTCTATCAACGTGTTAATTTTTTTTTTCATTTACACGACCTATGCGCTTCTTTTACCCGAATTGATCAAATCGAACACTAAACCCAACCAAGGACTTCTCGGAGGTAGCAATATCATCGAAATCATCAAATCAAATCGAGTTAGATGGCTCTGCCACATTGCAAAGTCTCCACTACAATAAGTGATTAATAAAGTGTTCCATTAACAACAACTAGGGTGCCTCGTACAGGAAGACCCCTACCCAGCCGATGTGTGTCGAAGAGGAAGACCCCGGCTGCACTGGCGTAACGACGTCGAACAAGAGCTACGCATATTAGGATGACGAAACTGGAGGACGAGTGCAATGGATGCAGGCGTATACGTAAAAGCTAGAGAGATATTGAAAGATAGAGCGAGATTTGAAACTTCATATTTAAGTGTTTTCCATAAATTGGAAGATCTCAGTGATTATTGGCTGAAATCGGTCCACCGAAAGTGGCAGCTTCCGTAAGATTTTTTTTTTTTACGTTTTTGTAAATATTTTGAAATTTATATCATTTATGAGAAAAACGAATATTTTGAAAATTATATCATGAACTGAATTAAAATATTCTAAATTAAATTTGACGTCTGAAGTCGATTTCGTGTAATTTAACACAAACATAATTTAATACACACGTTAATAACAAATTTAGTTAAATTTATTTAATGGCAATTTCAGTGGTTCCTTGCTATTTTCCTTAATCGAATCTTCTCAAAAAAACTCAAATTTTTGTATAACACTCAAAAATATTCACTCTCGAATACCAAAAACATCAGAGATTTCCGAGCCTGTGGTAGGGTTTCCATTTTACTCGAAATTTGATTACTCGAGTAATCAAGTGGCTGTTTTCTAATTAACCGGTTAATCGAGTACTCGAAAAAATATTTTTTTTTCTAAAAAACAGCTAAATATTTCTTTTAATATTATTTCTTTAACAAAAAAAAGAATTTATTTTTTATTTAGCAAATCAAACTAAAATAAAATTCGGCGTTCGAAATGTTACCAACTTTACGCTGCTGTAGTAACTCATCAGCTAATGACAGCGCGCTCATTTTTGAAAAGCGTCAGTCTGGTATGTTATTTACAAGCCTATAGAAGGATAACGTTTTACATTGCAATTAAAAAAAAAAATATCAAAATGGAATTCAAACACATCAGTTGCTTTGTATTTGGATGAAATATCGCAATCAGCCATTTGATAATGAGCTAAGACATTTACATGTGAACAAAATGTTTGTATATCGGACCATTACGCCCGCTAAAATGATACTGGTAGCACCAAAAAACGCTATGGTGGTGAACATCCAAAAACAGCAACATCACCAGAAATGGTTCTAAGGGTGAAAACCAGAATTCAACGTAATCCACGACAAAGCGTAGTCCAATTGGCGAAAAATTTCAATGTGTCATCTCGTAGCATGATGTGCATATTAAAAAATGAGCTACGATTTAAGCCCTACAAAAAAAAGTTAAAGATTTAACACCTGTAACAAAGGCAGTACACCTAGCAAAAGCAAGCAAAGGTGTTAAAACACTTGCACATTGGTGGTGAGCTTGAGAATTTTGGACGTTTCAACAAGACTCAGCACCATCCCATATAGACCGTGAAATTACCACATTACCTGGACTTAAGTCCAATGGATTTTTTCATATGGTCAATTCTGGAGCCTAAGTATTAACTAAAAGATATGAGACGGCTGATGCTTAAAAGATTGCTCTTCATCGAGAATGGTACAAAATACCATCAGACACATTTGTGCAGCATGTAAAGTCTTCTCGGACAGACTCGATACTATTATACGCGCTAAAGATGGCTATATCGAACAATAACATATTTATTGTTAAATTTGAAATGTTTTTACGATATACTGAAGTTACTGATAGTCAGATCATTGTTAGTCTGATTAAAGTTTGGATACAATTTTGTAAATTATGGTATTCTCTTAATTCATCTGCAAGCTCTAATATTTCAGTGTCTCAATCTAATTCTGAAACTTCACGATTTTCAATTTAAAAATTCTAATTTTCGAGAAATAATCATAATTTCAAGGCTGTATTTAGATGAACAGTTTAAAAACTCATTTTCGTTTGGTTTAAACTAAGTTTCCGTATATAAAAATATAAGTAGTGACGCCCATATCTCTATTTTTACGTTTATCAATTTCATTTTTCAAAATTTTCAATAAATTTAGTGATAGTTTAGAAGTTTGCTATGAAGGAACTTCTAAAGTATCACTAAATTCCTAGGATTGCTCCTTCTTCTTTTATTAAATAAGCGTCTTTTGTATTTAGTTCTTGAACTGATAACATTTTAGGTTAACAAACATGACAATTGAAATGGATACAGGGAATTTCAATTTTTATTTTCTCGTGTACAGAGAATTTTAACTATAGCATTCTAATCAAAATTAGGCAACAAATTTAATTTTTATTTTAGATAAAAAAAATAGTTTTTCTAAACCTCGAGTACTCGATTAAATTAACCGGGTATTCGAAAACTTGATAGATTGATGAAATTGTCGAGTACTCGAGTATCCGAGTACTCGAAATGGAAACCCTAGCCTGTGGCCAAATAAGATTGGTTCCTTACATCAAATACTATTTAAGAACCACTTCGGTAATCTCCGTGTAATGTAAGTGGTATTTTTTGTATATGTAACACTCAAAGATATTCTCTCTCGAATAACGAAACTTTCAGAGATTTTAGAGCATGTGGCTAATTTGCTTCTCACATCAATACTAATGCAAAACCCTTTGATTACCTCCGTGTGATCCGTATGGGTTGAGCTAAATAATTTTAAATGTTTGTGAATTTTGTATAACACACAAAGATATTTTCTTTCGAATAACAAAAATCTTAGAGATTACCACGGATGCGGGCAAATAAGATTAGTTCCTTACCTCAAATACTAATTAAGAACCACCTCGGTCAATTCAGTGCTATCATTAGGGGCCGAGTTAAATAATTCCAAATTTTTAAAACTTTTTGTGTAACACTCAATGATATTCTCAATGAATAACAAAATCCTAGAGATTTCCGAGCATGCATTAGCCGAGGATGGCTAAATAACATTGGCCTCTCTGCATCAAATATTAATTCAGAACCGCTTTGATTTGCTCTATGCTTTCCTTATGGGCCACTCAAGTATATTTGTATATTTTTTTCGAATAACAAAAAATTTAAATCTCTCTCATGTGGCTATGTCAGATTTGTTTCTTTCATCAAATACCAATTCAGAACTTCTTTGATTACCACTATGCGATCCGTAGGGGACGAGAAAATAAATAATTCCAGATGTTTAAGTATTTTTGTATTACATTCAAAGATATTCGCATTCGAACAAAACGACACTCATTTGCTGCAAGAGGGACACAATCCAAACGTTAAAACGTCGTTTTTCAAAAATACATTCTCATTAGTATAATACATTTTCTTTCTATTCCTACATCCTCAATCAGATGTTAATTTTTATAATTCTTTAATATTTTGCAAATTTTCTTCGAATAGTTTTCTATATCTTAAAATGTTAATTTCTTTCGCGAATTGAGTAATTTTTTATATGGAATTTTACCTAATTTGGAAGAAATAACTACATATGAGAATATATTTTGATACAAAATTATAAAAATATGTAGTATAATTGGGAAATAGTTTGGTTCGAATATCTTAGAATTGAGTGAATTTTGAGTTGTGTCACTGTTGCAGCAAATGACCGAAAACTTGTAGTGATGTCCGAGTATGTGGCTAAATAAGATTAGTTTACTAAAAAAAGATTTACGAATTTAGCATAACACTCAAAAATATTCTCCCTCGAATAACAAAAATTTCGGAGTATTTTGAGCATATCGTTCATATGCTGCAAAAATGACACAATGCAAAATTCACTCATTCCTAAGATATTCCTACTATCCTAAGCAAACGTTGTGGATGTAAGAATCGAAAAAAAATATTTTAGTAATCAGAATGTACATATTTTTATTTACTTTTGAAAAACGCAATTTTAACAAATAATTTTGAGTGATATTTTTAAATCGCTCTACTGAAAAATTAAAAATTTATATTGTGTCACTCTTGCAGCAAATGAGCGATTGGTTTTTTACATCCAAATACTAATTCAGAATTACTTTATCTCTGTGCGGTTCGTAGTGTGCTTTGAGTTAAAGTTTTGCCTTTCATTACTTTCACTCAAATTTTTTCCAAAAATTCAATTTATTCTATTCTAATAGTTTATGATATTTGCATTTATTAGAAATGTTGCAAATATTATTATGAGTTCAAATTTTGAGTGGTTGTTCAATTTTATTTACTACAGTGTATATCGTCGGTTTGGTGCAATAGTGACACAACTCAACATTTTCAATTTTTCTGGTAGAGCGATTTGAAAAAAATCACTCAAAATTGAGTGTAAAAACGGCGTTTTTCAAAAGTAAATATAAATACATTCTATTCTGATTAATAAAATATTTTTTTTGTGTTCCAAAATATGTTTTTTTTTGTGTTAAAATGTTAATTTCTTTCGCGAATTGAGTGATTTTTTACATGGAATTTTACCTTATTTGCTAGAAATAACTACATAAGGCAGTATGTTTTGACACAAAATAATAAAAATATAAGTTATTGGGTATCGTTTGAATCAAATATCTTATAAATGAGTGAATTTTGAGTTATGTCACTATTGCTTCAAACCGACGATATTGTGTATATGTTATTTTGGCTGAAATTGAATCCGAATTAAGAAAATTATTTTAAGATATCTTTTTTTACAAAAATAGTCTTTGATAATCAGCATATTCCCTGAGTCGTTTTGTAGAAAATTTTTGGAGTGAAAATTCTCGATTTGGATTTTCCGATTAGAATGGGTCGGATGGAAGTTGCGATTAGCAACGGTTTAATAGAGTCTTTCACTAGACAATTGAAGATTTCAATATCCAAAGTAATAGAAATTCTTATGAAAATATCGACATACCTAACATCCCATCAACGAACAAATTAGAGCTTAATATAAAACGAGTAATTGGAATGTTATGTGTTGTTTAACATCGTTGTTCGGTTATCGTACTGGACTCCTTATTCCCAGAGCCTATATACGGACATATAAAATTACTAGAGGTATAAAAAAGGAAGATAATTATTGTTTTCAGATAATCAGTATTAAATTAGGTTTTTGTTGTTGTTGTTATTGTTATACTCGTATTGTAAAATAAATGAACCAGATGCTCTGCAATGATGAACGAAACGCAAAACAACCGTAATCAAAACTTTTTCAAGTTAAATTTTCTTATGGTTTTCAGGGAGTTTATGTTCCGAAGTTTATAAGTCGCTTTCAGAAATTAATTCAAATTTGTTAAGTTAATCACTTTAAAATTAATATAAAATATAAAATAAAAAATAATTAAGATTTATTATAGATTTTCATCTCATAATACCGTTTAGATTTTATATTTTGGTTTTTTTTTTTTGGTTGGATTCTTTCGCAATCGATTAAAAAATTTACTTCTGCTCTGCTCTTAATCTATATAGAAAGAACACAGAGTATAAAATATAAAATGAAGTACCATTTCCACCTGCTACCATTGATTTTAAATTTAAATTTAATTAAAAATATATAAATTTTATTTTTTATGCTGCTCAAAACCATATATAGATTTATATAGAATACAGTCGATGTAAAGACTGTTAGTATACGTATAGTCGATCAAATTTTTTCCGGACCGTAATGAGAAAATAAATATTTTGTTATATTGTATTTGAATCGGATACACAGGTACCTACATCAAATACTTAAAGTAAATTTATTGAATTTTAATTAAAATTGAAAAATCTTTGGAAGTTGCATTAAAATGTATCTCTATGTGTATGTACACGTTCAAAAAGAGGTTTTCCCTCATCATAACTATTTTTTTTTATTAACTCTTGATGATTATTCGGTGTATGTATCTAGTATATATATTATGGGTAGTTTCAACATTGCATCATCATGTAATACCAACACGAGGAAAATTTAACGTGAACGACGTAGCAACAACAAAAAAAATTCAATTTCTAAGTTTATATCCTATATAATACCTGATTCTTAGATAACACCGAAAGGTGGAAATCCCTTTTACGTTTCCTTTACCAAATGAAAACAACATTGAGCAACAAAAACAACAACAAAACCAGTAGCAACAGCATCCGAAGAAGAAACAAAAATAATCTTATCAATGATTGGATTTTTTTATTTTTATTTTTGTTTCGGGTAAAGTTGATTTGGTTTATGTTTTTATATCCGAGAGAGAGGATACACATAAAAATTTCGTTTTTATGAAAACTAAACATAAATAATTTTTTTGCTTTTTTTTTTTTTTAAATAAAACAAATATTGAATAAAATGTAAACACCTTTAAGGAATATCATATCATATCGGGGTGTACGTACGTTCGTGTCGGTGTGCTAAGCAGATGGAAAATTCAATTTTTCCGATATCATGTGAATAAACTTAAATTTTAAAAGTCCTCGTACTCATTTCTACTTCTATATACGTTTATTGGAGGAATATGTATGTATGTACTTTATATAATACGTAAGCAACAACTTAAAATTGGGTGCATGAGAGGAGTTGAGTGTGGCAAACAACCATAACCAACAAAAATAAATAAATCTTTTGTTTATCTACATTAAATTTCCATTAAAAAATTTCCTTTTTTTGTGAAGTATTTTGTTTTTTTCTCGTATTCATTTTCTCTCCAGTTTTATATTTTATCGATTTGTTATTAAATTTATATTTAAATTATAATAAAAATATAATATTTTATTTAAAATAAAAAAAAAATAAAACATGAATGCCAAAATCAATATTGCCATCATTATTTCCATAACCAGATTTGCAAAATTCCGGATACTGTTACACGATATATACGTAGTATTTCGGCAGCAGCGGCACCGATTGTAATTTGCCACCTTGCGTTTACAAAAATTACGTTGATTTGAATTTTATTGTACTGTAATTGTAAATAAATCAAAATTTGTTGTATAATTTTATGTATTTTTTTCGAATTGATTTAATTTCGACATAGACGAATGAATTTATTATGTCTAGAAGTGTTTATTGAAATTATTAGGGCGGCGCATAAATTTTAAATAGCTATGATAATGCATATTTTAAATTGAGTTGCCTATTCGAATTTTAAAATCATGAAATTTTTTTGGATATGTTTTAGCAAAGACACATTTACAGTTTATTTGTTAAACCATATTCGACGTTTTAACCCTAGAAACGTATCGCTATTTTTTACCTAATCTGGTAACACGGGATGAAAAAACACCCCAATTTTCAAGGACCCGTATCTTAAGCCCAGTATGACTTTGAGGATTCCAAGGGGGCTCATTTTTTCGTCTTTTAATATAGAATCGCGTGAACTAAGTAGTTTAGGCTAAATGTTTGAAGGGTCCTAGAAAATTGATCAAGAAGGGTCAAAAAAGGTATAAAATGGGAAAAACTAACAAGTTTTTGAGCGAATCGAGTATTTCCAACGGGGTTCTAAAGGGGAGATACTATGTTTAAGGGTATTATGGTGGTTTTGGCCAATTCTTTTAAAAAAATATTTATTTTGAGAAATCAAAGTGCGCAAATAGCAAGAATTTGAATAATCGATTTTTCCGCACAGGTCGTTATAATCATTAAGAATTTCGTTCAAATTGGTAAAAAATGTCTTTATTTGGAATGATAAACTACAATTATTGAAAAAGTATATTAAATTTATCATTAAACATTTTTTATCTTGATTTTTATCTCTCATTATGGTATGGCTGTATGGTCTTGGCACACGAAGGCCTGACACTTGGAGCATTTGAATCCATATTTTCGGTCGATGGTTCGAGGACAATGAACACATCTTCCCTGTCTTCCTGTTCCACCTATGTTCCGTCGTATTGGCCCTTCATCCAATATCTCTTGAATACAAAATACTGTTTGGTGTGGCAGATTTTTCAACTCTTTCCTCCTCCGGATATGAGGAATTGTGAGATCTTCGACTAAACTTTTCAAAAAATCACTCCTGTTGAGTGATGGATTTGCAGCATTGAAATTGCATATAATCGAGGTGTTGATCCCCGATTGGTCCCCATGAAAACTCGCACTGGCCATTTGTTAGGTTTTCTTGCTGTTGAATATTCGTGACACATCTGGTCAAATGTGTCAGTGCCACATTTTGTCTTGTTGTAAAAATTGACTATCTTTGGTTTATTTGTAGTCTCACATATTTCTTGCAATTGATGGAACGTTGATAAAACCACTTTATTCTTTTTAGGAGTGTAGGAAACCAGAGTTTTGAACTTCCTGGCTCACCAGCTGTCTTGAAAGACAAAGGTGTTTGCGGTTTATTTTTTTTTTTTAGTGTTCCAACCATTGTGAACAAAACCAGTTGTCGCAGGTTGTATTTCTGGAACTTCCATAAATTGGCTCACTCAACTTTCTAACATAATAGGGTGGCACTTTTTCTGTTTTGTCCTCCAAAACCACTTTACCGACATATGGAATTGCGTTGACTAAATAGAATGTTTGAGGGTCATAAAAATTGACACATTTTAGACCATATTTTTCTGGTTTTTGGCCGTTATAAACTTTAAAAGGGCAGCGCCCATGCAAAGATATTACTTGTTCGTCAAAAACATGACGGCATGGTATCTTATGCAATCGACTTTTACATCCCATAGATCGTGAATATTGGTCATATTTGTTTTTTGAAGACCACAAAAATACAATAAGCCAACGAAAGCCTTCAATTCAATTACGTCGACATGTTTATATGTATTAGCCAGGTGCCTGTTTATTTCTCGACGATAACGGTCGATTTCTTCATTAGTTTGCCGGGCAATTTTCGACAGCATGGCTTCGTCAAAATTTAAACTTCAACTTTCATAAGAAGATTTGACCTCTTTTGCAGGTCCAAGTGGAGTGGCAAGATTCGTGACTATGTGGCCTCTATTTGACCGTCTTTCACGTGAAGTTGCGTACCACTTATGCCCATCTTTACCCACAACAATACTCTTTCGTCGTCCACGATTACTACCACTACTGCCTCTTCCCCGTCCTCTTCCCCTACTTTCTCTCCTCTCTGTATTGCGCAGTTTCTTGAATGTTGGAGCTGTACCCGAGCCATCATCATCTGACTCCTCCGACTAAAAATTACATTAAATAACTAAGAAATACTAAGAAATACTAAGAAATACTAAGAAAACCCATGGGCCGACCCATCTTCCATGCCGGTATAGGCTAGCATGGAGCTTGCAATGTGCAGATGGTCTTAAATCGGTCCTATAGCCGTACGTCCTCGAGTTGGCCGGAAGGCGTAAAGTAAGGACGTAAAAATCATAACCGCGGAAGAGCAGGGTGCGCCTTGGGTCCCAAAACAGATCGCATAGTTACCAATAAAAAAAAAAAAAAAAAACTAAGAAATATATTTTCTCGCGCCGAAATTTATCGAAAAATATGATTTACATACCTCAATTTTACCCTCGAGCTTAACTTGTTCGTTGTCTGATTCTGCACTTTGCTTCAATTCTGAGTCACTCTCCTCTTCCGTGAGATTTTCCTCATCACTTAGATTTTCCACAGGTTCAATGTGATCTTCCTCCTGATTAATCAACTGAACTACAAGTACCTTCAAAGGTCTTAAATTGTACCGCCTAGCCATTTTTCGAATCTTGAAACAGTGAAAACTAAAGTGAGGTTATGGTATACACACGCGAGTTTGTAAATATATATAGTGGACCACTATACATTCATTACTGCCCCAAAAAGTGTAAAAAACACGAAATTATAAAAAACTTTAAGATGACGAAAAATATACACAAACAGAAACGCGGGGTAAAAAAACACCACAGACGCACTTCAAATGTTTACTGCTCCAGCTTCCACGTGCTACTGATGCTGCAAGTGTGCTCCCTCTACTCTCAGATGACGAAACTGAATTATGGTTACGGTCCCGGGTCGTAACACTAAGCCGTTTGTGTTTGCCGTGAGATTTAAACTGGTCTGGGGTGTTTTTTCACCCCGCGTTTCCTTTCTAGGGTTAAAGAACGAAATTATTAAACTAGAGTTATTAGTAAAAAAAAATTCAAATCTAGAAAATGATCTTAGCCTTTTTGTCTTCGTTTTGAGTTTTGTCATATTTAAAACACTGGACGTAGCCTAGTTGCTATTGGTCTTGAAGCCTATACTCATTTCGATTTCGTGAAATTTTGATACGATTTTGCCAAAGTGAAGTTAGAAAAAAATCCAGTTCTGTGTTTATTTTGAAAAACCAAGGATGCATCAAAGATGTTGCGCATAAACTTTGGAAAATTGTAGGTTTCCAAGAGGTTGGACTTCATATCTCCAAAAACAAAATTTCCAACCAATTAACCCAAGATTATTTACCAAAAATGGGCGATTTCGCGTTTGTCCGTGTTTGCGTGCGAAAAACTGCTCCAGAGGCAAAATCGGAAGGGCTTATTGCATCGAATCGTGCTTTGGGACAAAACGTGAATTCTTGACGTCAACTCAAAGCGCAGAAAATCGTGGGATAGATCATCTAACAACTTCAACCGTCAAACCGAATATTCATAGTAAGAAGCTGATGTTGCGCAACTGGTGGGATCAGTTTGGAGTGACCCACTATGAGATACTCCAGCTTATTGAAACTATCACTGGAGAACATTTTCAATGACAATTGATGCAAATAAGCCGAGTATTGAAGCTCAAACGCACATAATATGCCAAAAGACATGACAAAGTGATCTTACAAGACGACAAAAGGAGGCAGTTGAAGGGGATGTCCTTTCCCATCCATCGTATTCATCAGGCATTGCTTCTTCCGGCTATCACTTGTCCCGGTTGGTCCTATGGCCTGATCGAGCAGCACTTCATTGCTTATGAAGAAGCCATAAATTGGGTCGGTTCTTGCGTTGCCTCAAAATACGAGGAATTTGCCAGCTAACGACGAACAATACTCTAAGTAAAATATATTTTACCAATTTCTCTGAATAAAGCTTCGAAGTTATAAAAAAAACTCAAAACTTATTTGTTCCCCCAATATAATAATTTCTAAAAATATTTATTTTAAAATCCTTACCCTTTCGCCCCTCAAACTACGCTGACTTTTGATTTTATCTGTGTAAGAGACTTTTAAACTTTTAAATAGCTAAAAAAATTGGTAAATAAGCTGGAATGGTTTGAAGTAAAGTGTTGATTGATAAGGAACAAGGCCTACTGTACATCTGTAATAACTACCGGAGGAATAGATAAGAAATAATAGAAGTAAGACGGTGGTTATAAATTTGCTGAAATTGATAGAACAATATAGTCAAAAGAAACCTCCAGGGAGAAAATCAGTTATCTCTGCTAGAGATTTGCGGGAGATAAACGATTGACAGTTCTCAAATCGAATAGCTTTGCTCAAATTCAGAGTTCTCTGAAACGCAATATCAATGTTAGATGGGTTCAGCAGATTTTGGAAGGTGACTGTAACTAGTAGTACACTATACCAGTTGGAAAACCACAGTTCATCATCAGGCGAGTGCGATTAGGTCTCGTACGTCTTAGATTTCGTACAGTTTACATTTTCCTCGAAAAACGAAAAGTATATAGGATATCGATCAATCTGCATTGCACACGTTGATTGACAAATTCCATAATAGTGCTTTGAAAGGTCATCAATCTGTCTGTGTATCGAACTTTCAACAGACTACGCAAATGTTGCAGTTTTCTTATTATGCCAAGGCAAGTTAGTAAAAAAAATAAAAATTGTAAATTTTGTTCCATTTAACTTTTTACCTGTGCCGTAAAGCTGTCTTATTCTGTATAGAAATACTTACTGATAATGCCAGAAGATTTGACCAAATGTTATAGTGCCGTTCCTTGCAAAATCAGGAAACTGAATCAGTGAGAAAAATTTGCCAAACTTGTATGGTTAAACTTTACCAAATTGGGGTTCAGGGTTTCCATTCTTCTATTTTGCTAAAAACCTACCCCTCAATCTTGGTGAAATATGTCGGAAATGTCGGATAATTTAAACATTGAATTTGTTTTGTCTTTGAACAATATTACTAAAACTTTGTATGATTAAGAATGCTAATAAAAAGAATACCTAATTTGCTGCTCCATTGGATTATTAAACAAATGGTAAATTTAATAAACTTTTATTTTAATTTAGGCAAGAACATTATATTTTCATTAATGCTCAATGAGCACAAAACCTTAATATATTATCGCTCCTATCAGTTTCACCAACATGCCCATTTTTGTTGTATATAAAACTTAAAAATAATGTAAACATATTAATTGAACTTCCTAAGACAAACATAACCCATTTTTAGTCAAATATTTAAAATATCAATTCCAAACCACTTTTCCAAAAAAAAAAATTCAAAATACACAAAACCTTAACACTAATTTTGAACTACTATGATGAACATAATATATAAGAGTTTATACCTACTACACCTAAAATTAACCTGACTTCTATTAACTTTATTACAACAGCACGTTTTTGTATAACCCCAACCGAAAAAAACAACCAAAATTTTTTTTTTAAATTTTTTCCGTATTCCTCTCTCGCACCACCTGAATAAAAAAAACACCGGAAAATGAAAGTAAAGACAAACAATAACTTAATATAAAATTCATGAAAAATTATGATTGAATTAATTAAATTTTTAAAAATTTTATTTCATAAAGACATACAACACAAGACTCACACAGGCCCATAAAAAAGGGTTGTTAGACGGAAATTTTATTTTGTACTTTTGGGTCAAAAATAAAAAGTACAAAAACAAACCAAACCGAAAAAACCCAACACCGCATACCGAAAAAAATAAAATCTCTTATATTTAGATAAGAAAATTTTAAACTGGAAAATTATAAGTAAACACTTATCGATTATTTATATTTTCATTAAAATCTTATGTATATATATATTCATAATATATACCTCTGGCCCGCATATCACTTCACCACCCCACCTTATTGTTTCTGTATGAGCAAACTGAACAAAGTTTTCCAAACTATCAACCTACGAGTACATAATTCCCGTATATCTTGATTACAGTGTTTCTATTTTCTTTAGGTTATATAAATGAAAATGATAAAGTTATCATCAATCATAAGTTAATCATAATAAAAATTTATGAACTTTTTCTTTTTTTGAAGAGAAAAGCTCTGTATCTATCTATAACTATATATATGACGTATACAGTATGAGTAGCAGCGGTAGCACGGTATACACGAGAAATACATATAAAACCAATTTCTTCTATTGTTTTTTTTTTTCGGTGTAACAGTTGTTGTTGATTCGTGGTTTTACATAAAAATGAATGATTATGATGTAAGGTAGGAAAATTTTGTTTTTCTTTTAATTGAGATACCAAAAAAAAATCTATATATTATATTTATTAAGAAATAAAAGCAAAAACAACAACGGAACGAAAAAATATCTGTCAAATTTTGAGGAAGATAAATTTGATTTTTCAAGACAGAAGATGATCTTATCAATTATCTTGAAGCGAATGAAAAACAAAAAACATAAAAATTCACTATAAACGGTATTTTTAAATTAATAATAATTTGCGTTATTAATTTGGTGTAAGCGACGCGGTGGTAAACTTTTTCAATGGTATGAGAATTGTTTCTGGTTTTGGTATTTTTAAAATATGTATAGAAAACTGCTGAGCTTTTAAAATTATTTGTGTTTAAAAATATTGAACAGGAAGCCTTTCCGTTAAGTATAACATTTTCCAACATCGTAATTGAATAAAACTAATTTTCCACAGAGCGACCTCTACCATATACACACAACAACAGTATGCAACAAGAAACAAAAGTAATATTAACACAAACTAACTTTCTAAATATACGACGAGAATATACAACTATACAGACCCAACAGCAACAACTTACATAAAACGAAAAGTTATTCTTATCTCGGTATTACAAAAAAAAAATTAAAAACGGAAAAACTATTTCTAATTGAATTAACTAGTAACTAATATTTTTCACTTTAAAAATTACGTGTAATAAAACTTTTTCATATTTTCTGGGAAAAAATGTTGTTTATACGAAAGTGGAGAAAATGAAATTATCTAAAATATGTTTTCATTTATCACAAAATATTCAGCTTCGAGAAAAAATAATGGACTCTAAAAGTAGAACTACATGAATATATAAAGTACAGAGCTTTCAGTATACAAGTGTATAATAGTTTAGAATATTTAGTCAGTTTAACAGGAAATAAGAATGAATACAATTTAATTACATTATGTTTGCCTGTTTCTTCTCTTACACTGTGGTTTCACTTTTTTCAATCGTTATATCGGAATTTTATCGTTCCGATACATTCGGTGAAAATGCTAGCGGATTAACCGAATATGATTTTTGATATGAATATCATATGAATTGAATATGAATTGAATATGATTTGATTACTAATGAATATGAATGTTAAAATTAAATATTGTATTGAATTTAAAAAAATCATTGGGCTGATGTCCATTTTATTGAATTCAAACATAGACTATTTTTATATCTAAATTTACTTTTACAACAATGTGGGGAAGATATTTTATAAGTATCAAATGCATATAGAGGCGAGCAATGTGCAAAATATCTACACTCAAAAGTACAGTAGGTGGCCATTGAATTAGCAACTTTTATAAAATTTAGTTTTTCGGAGAATTCAATATCAATAAAATTCATTTAACAAATCAATATCATTTCATTTATTAAATTAAGATTTAATGAATATAAAAAAATTAAATAAAAGTTTAATAGAGGTACTATTCAATATTTAGTCCACATTCCTTTATTATTAAGCTACATTTCGATTCTTTGTGGCATAGTATGGAACGAGTTTATTATGGTTTTTTTAATAAGTGGGTCGTTGAACCATATTATTTTAATTTCCATAATCAATGTTTGTTTGTCTGTGATATGTTTTTCTGATAACTGCTTCTTTAGAACCGTCCAAACATTTTCTATTGAGTTCATATCCAGAGAGTTCCCAGGCCAATCCAATAGCGGTATGTTTTTGGAACTCAAATAGTTTTTAAACGATTTGGCGGTGTGACGAGGAGCTCCATCCTGCTGAAAATTATACCTTCGCCAACGACGAATCAATTGAGGGAGTTTTGGTAAAAAAATCTTATCCAATATCTGAATATACTTATCAGCATTCATAATGTTATCTACTACATAAAGAGGCCTAGGACCTTTTGCGATGATACACCCCCAGACCATGACAGATGGTGGATGTTTAACCTTTTGTGCAACACAGTCTTTGTTGAAACGTTCATGTGAGCGGCGTCAGACAAAAATATTTCTCTGGAATTTTTTACTTACATTAGACCAATCTGACACTGAGAATTGCTTATATTTCCGTGCATGGGTACACGTTTAAGTATCATGTTGTGCGTTAATTTTTGTTTAATAGTCGGACAGCATTGTTTTAGTCCAAATTGCTTAAAGCGGCGTCGCAATGTTCTCTTCGAAATGTTGATGTCGTATTTCTTTAAAAAGTCATTTATTGAAGTCGTTGATCGTTTACGATTCTGCAAAGTTAATTTTACATGATTCTTTCTTCTCTTTCGGATGTTTTCCTTTGTTTTCTGCAATTTTTCCTGTGCGGATAAGCCACAACCTCGCCATTTTGGAGTGATTTCTTAGTTTTGGACACAATATGTTTACTGGTTCCAACTATTCTGGCAATTTTATATTCTTTTAATGGTGAATTTTCCAACAAATCGGCAATACGCTGTTTTTTTGTCAATGTAATATCTGTTTTTCGCCCCATAATGACAGTACCGCAAAACTCTCAAAAATCACTTACTAAACACAATTGAATATTATAAACTATAGCACCAATAAAGAACCACTAACACAATACTTAATAAAAAAATAATTACTCCTCATTTATTACACTATTTGAATAGTAATGTTACATATTGTTCATCAATCAAAAATATTCAAAAACAAATTCAGGAGAAATAACGGTACAAAATTTTGTGCGTCATAAACAACGATAGATATGTGCTATAGAATAAAGATAAAACTTTCCAGAAATTGCCTGTATTAAAAGTGGAATTTTAGAAAATTAAAAGTCGCCTAATTCAATGGCCATGTACTGTATATTCTATCAAGACCATTAAGATTAGGATTAGAATGATAGTTACATAATACAGTAAACGCTCGATTTAACGGACTAATTGGGGGAGTCCGTTAAATCCGAATGTCCGTTAAATCCGAATGGAAAGTTTTTAAATTTAATCGACTATATATTTTGCACTTTTGGGATTATTAAATGATTTTTGGAAGAAGTTCTGGAATGTGGCCATCTGGGACAGAACTCGATCAATTTGTAACCGATTACGATGGTATTTTGTTTGTTGGATGGAACAGAAATTCATAAACAGTTTTTGGAAGAAGTTTTGGAATATTGTCCTGGAACGGAACTCTTTAAATTCTTATCCGATTATGTTGGAATTCAGTGTGTTGGAAGAAAATGGGATATTAAACGATTTTTGTAAGAAGTTCAGGAATATGACCTCCCAGGACAGAAATTGGGCATTGTGGATGAAATGAGATTACAAAATAATTTTTGGAAATAATTCTGGAATATGGCCATATGAATTATGCGCTCTTGTACTGCAAGTACCTCAAAAGTGTAAATTTTCGCTTGGTTCTAAAGGTTCTGAAGATCTCATGATCTTAGAAGACAATATATTCCATGTTCCCGTGAACAGTTTTCGAGGTCGTTGTTGATAAGAATAATATAAATATATCCGAGCCTTTTGTGAAGCGTTCATAACGTGATTTCTTGTGAGAGTAAGTAGTTGACCTGCCGCTCAGCCCACTAAATCCTTTAGTGGGTTATGTACTGGTGGTAGATGTTAAGGCATTCTGCCTTACCAAAAATATGTTAGCCTTACGAGCCGCTTGCTTCAAATAAAACGCCTGCTTATTATCGAGTTCCACCCTAGTTTAAATTAATGAATTTCGTGGCGATATTTCAAAATTTCTTGAACAAATCTTTTAAAGTTCCTTTTTCATTCGACATACCCAATCCGATCATAATCGGTTAAGAAATTACCGAATCCTGTCCTAGGTGGCCATATTCCAAAACTTCTTTCAAAAATCCATTAATAATCCCATTTCCATCCAACATACCCAATCCCATCATAAATGGTTAAGAATTGAGCAAGTTCTGTCTCAGATGGCCATATTCCAGAATTTTTTTCCAAAATCGTTTAAGAATCCCATTTCCATTCAACAAACCCAATCCCATCAAAATCGATAACTGAAAAATGAAGATATTTTGAAGAAAAAGTACATAAGATACAACATATTCAAATACTGGAAAATAATATGGAGCAGCTATTATTTTAGAGCAGGGATCGAATATCTTCCTTTTCGACATCTCGACAGATTTTGTTACAGCAAACACAGGCGATTTTTTAAAACGGTTCAAGATTTCCACAGATTCCTTAAACAAAATCCGGATATGTGGCCTCAGGATGATAATTTCAAGAACGGAATGAAGATTATCAGTCAAATAAAAGTCGTAAATGATAACGCAAAACGTCGTGTTAAGTTAATACAAGATTAAAATAAGAAATTAAGAAATTAACACGAAATGAAGATGACATGCAATATTTTACTACAAGTCGTAAAGGACTACACACAGAAGTTTGCAACAGATACCAAAACATCCTTATTGGGTAGAAGATCAACTTAGATTGATTGTTTTCATCATAAAAGTTAATTCATAATATCATTGTATAGAAGAAACATTATGCATCTATAATATAAAAGAATAGTAATAATTTGTCTTGTTTTTGTATTTGCGAAATTTGGTAATAATCTTACAATTTGTACAATTTGATTTTCATTATCTTTAATGTTTTGGAAAGGTAATTATCTCCTCTATTGACCTCAATTTTTATTTAGTCTGAGAAATATTTTTAAATAATTTTTCTGTTCGTTTGAAAGTGAAAAATTTAAAAAAATACCGTTTTCATCGAACGTCGCACTCAAGTCGCGACCTCTAAACGACCTTCGATTGACCCAATATTTTTTCTGTTTAAGTTTTTAGCATAACCTCAAATTTCTATGGGGTGTCCCGTTAGATATTTAAACTTTCAAAAATTTGGACCACCCTAATATATATATATATATATATATATATATATATATATATATATATATATATATATATATATATAGATATATAGATATATATATATATATATATATATATATATATATATATATATATATATATATATATATAGATATATAGATATATATATATATATATATATATATATATATATATATATATATATATATATATATATATATATATATATATATATATATATATATATATATATATATATATATATATATATATATATATATATATATATATATATATATATATTCGAGCCGCTTGCTTCAAATAAAACGCCTGCCTCGAGTTCCACCCTAGTTTAAATTAATGAATTTCGTGGCGATATTTCAAAATTATATATATATATATATTATATATATATTATATATATATTATATATATATTATATATATATTATATATATATTATATATATATTATATATATATATATATATATATATATATATATATATATATATATATATATAGCGATTCCACACAAAAACAACCGGATTCTGTCCTCACCCCCTTCGATTTTTATGAAACTTGCTGAAGATGTTCTCTATGGTGTAGAAACACAAAAAATAATTTCTGTTTTTCTCTTCGGCTCTGTACTTTTGAACAGGGGCGTACGCCGTTTTAAGGATTTCGCAAAAATGCAAATTTTTAAATACATATAGCTGAAAAACTACTTACCGGATTTTAATAAATGAAATCTCATATCAAAGGGATTTAATTGTAGTTTTATAAATAGTTGTTATTCAATTTTTCAATTAATTGGTTGTGTGAGAAAAATTGACGATTTTTCAAAAAAATTGATTTTTCAGTACTTTTGACAACAACAACAACCAATTTTTTTATCATTTTTTGCAAGTTTAATCATTTCCCAAACAGGTACAAAAATAAAAAATAGGTGTTATTTTTCGTTTTTATGATATAATTTTTTAAAAATTCCATGCTACACTTACTTTTATGCAAAAATAAGGGGTTTAATCATAAAATTGGTTCTATTATAAAAGAAAACACCGATAACTGCAATTTTTAATTTTTTATAAAACATGGGTTAACTTATAACTAAAAAAAATATTTTTATTACTTATCAACTTTATTATTTTTACAATTTAGTATTTATTAAGGAGTCATTTGTTGAATTATAATCATCATTAGGAGTATTTCTAAAATTAAGAATGTCGATTATTATAGTATGAAAAGGTAGTTACATATCCTTCAAGAAATAAAAATAAAAAGAGGGAGACAAGCAACAAAGGCAGGTATATTAGTAATCACTGATCGAATGATCGTCCGTGTTGCTTATAGGCGTAAGCTGCACGTATGCGATTAGTCATCGGCTAAGTAACAAATTTCAAGTTGTTTTTAGGTATACATATATTTATTACGTTTTTGTTATTATCTCAACTAGTCACCTAAGTGGGAATAGAACTGGGCGGGATCCTTTTTTTGAAAAAGGGGATACTTATTATTACCAACTGACTCACCACGTAAGTAAGTGTGCAAATAAATCTTTATTATCCGGACAGTAAAAACTTGCTAATGACAATTTTGTTTTCAAAAATCTTAAAAATAATTTTGTATAAATAAGCGAAATTTGTATGAACTATGTCATTCGTAAGCCAGTTAAATCAAGTAAAATTTTAAAACAATAAGAATTCTGTATGAATATTAAGTGTTTTAAGTGCCAAAAATTCAAAAAACAGTAGTTGTTACTTAAACATTTATAGTGCAAGTAAAATAAGTGTTAATGATCCAGGGCCCTCTGGAATACAAACGATTAACTCGAATGTAGACTGTTCACCTGCCAGCAGATCATCAAGTTCATCAATAGCAACCGAAGAGGAGAAATACATTTCTCCAGATATTCCATCATTCAACGATACGTTGTTGTCCATTGGCAGCTCACCGATATATCGTAAAAAAATGAGAGTTGAATGTTACAAGTCAAAAATATTTCAAGAATTTTCAACGAAAATAGCAGAGGATATATTTCATCTGCCTTCCAGTTCCGATGCCGCAACTAGTGCTGACATAAATGAAATGATCCAACAATTGAAAAATAAGTTTGGAAATTGTAAAAATCAAAATGAAAGGTACATGGTTTTAACAACGTTACCAAAAAGCTGGTCTGCTCGAAAAATTGTAAGGGAGTTTAACGTGTCACATTATACAGCAAATAGAGCAAAGCAGATTCAGGAGGAGCACGGCATAATGTCAACACCAAACATTAAATGTGGATCGATAACCATTAACCCTGAAATAGCCGAATTCATGCAGAATTTCTATGAGGACGATGAAATAAGTAGAGTGTGTGCTGGAAAACGAGATTTTGAAACAATAACAACAGATGGAGTTAAGATAACAAAATAACGAAGATTAGTGCTCTGTAATTTAAAGGAAGCGCATCAACTATTTAAAAGAACATATCCATTAATAAAAGTTGGATTTTATACATTTGCTTCACTGCGTCCAAAACACTGCGTTCTAGCAAATTCAAGTGGCACATCTCAGATTGTTTGCGGAAATTCAACAACATCGTGCTATTTAAACGAATGTACATCTTGTCCAGGAACTACAAATTTACATCAGGAAATATCAACAAAATTACTAGAAAATGATGTAGATGAGATCACTTATAAACAATGGCAGCTAACAGATAGGTGTACAATAGAAACAACAATTTTATCAACATTGGAATTTACTGATAAATTTTGTGAGCAACTACAAAACATATTACCACATTCATTTATTGCAGAACAACAATCAGCGTATCTAAAACATAGGAAGTCTAATTTGGAAAACGATGAATGTGTTGTTATATGTGATTTTTCGGAAAAATACTGATTCATAGTTCAAGATGCAGTTCAAGGATTTCATTGGTCCAATTCTCAGTGCATCATACATCGTTTTGCAGTTTACTATAAGAATAAGGACGAAAATTCTTCCAATAATAGTAATTTGGAATTCACCAGTTTAATAGCTATCTCGGAGTCAACCAAGCACAATCATGTAGAAGTGAGATTATTTATTCAAAGCCTAGTTGATTTTATAAAGGCGAAGACAAGTCATGTTAAAAAGGTTTGTTTCTTTTCTGATGGATCTGGAGCACAATATAAAAACAGAATGAACTTTTACAACTTGTAATTTTACGTGTAATTTTAAAGAAGACTTTAACAAACAAACAGAATCGCACTTTTCGTAACCTGCCATGGAAAAGGACCATGCGATGCGTTAGGAGGTGTTCTTAAGAGAAATGCCGCTAGAGCAAGCTAGCAAAGGCCGTTTGAAAATCAAATAACCACACCACATGAACTGTATTCTTGGGCTATTCAAAATGAGTCAAAAGTGAATTATCAGTTTTATAGTACCAAAGATTATAATATCATGGAAAGAAATATAATAAAAAATCGGTAGACCTCAATAAAACAAATACCAAGTACTCATCAATATCATAGTTTTGTTCCAACTGATAAGACATCTCTACACATTAAAAAAATTTCGTTTTGTGAAGATCAACATTGTTTTAAATTAGAAAAATAAATATTATATTATTAATATAATAAATCATTAAAATTGTATTTTAAATATGTTTACTTAATAAAAAATTGTTTATTGAAATTAAAAATAGTACTTGTTTTATTTTATTATTAAAACGAATGGACAATTGGTAATAGAAATTTGCATAACCATTTCCCGTTTAACTTTACTGGGAATAATTTAATATTCTGTATCTCATAAATAAAAAAAAATTAGTATAAATAGATAAAAATAAAATAGACACTTAAAATGAGTTAAAAAGTACTAAATTGAAAAAATGTATTGTAATAAAAATATTTTTTTTAGTTATAAGTTAACCCATGTTTTATAAAAGTTTAAAAATTGCAGTTATCGGTGTTTTATTTTATGATAGAACCATTTTTATGATTAAATCCCTCTTTTTTGCATTAAAGTAAGTGTAGTATGGAATTTTTAAAAAATTATATCATAAAACGAAAAATAACACCTATTTTTTTATTTTTGTACCTGTTTGGGAAATGATTAAACTAGCAAAAAATGATAAAAAAATTGGTTGTTGTTGTTGTCGAAAGTACTGAAAAATCAATTTTTTGAAAAATCGTCAATTTTCTTTAACAACAAATAAATTGAAAAATTGAATAACAACTATTTATAAAACTACCATTAAATCCCTTTCATATGAGATCTCATTTATTGAAATCCGGTAAGTAGTTTTCGAGCTATATGTATTTAAAAAATTGCATTTTTGCGAAATCCTAAAAACGGCGTGCGCCCCTGTTCTAAGTACAGAGCCGAAGAGAAAAACAGAAATCATTTTTTGTGTTTCTACACCATACGGAACATCTTCAGCAAGTTTCATAAAAATCGAAGGGGGTGAGGACAGAATCCGGTCGTTTTCGTGTGGAATCGCTGTATATAAAATATTACAATTTTCATACAGGAAAATAATTTTTTAATATTAAACAAGAGAATAATATATTATATTATTCTCTTGTTTAATATTAAAAAGTTATTTTCCTGTATGAAAATTGTAATATTTTTTTCCTTGGAAAATAAAAAATAAATTTAAAAAAAAAGAACCCATATTGAGAATTAATTTCCGATTGATATTGGCGTTTCTTAAATCTTTGGTTTGATTGGATGCCGATAGTATTTGTTGGCATTGCATATCTCTAATTTTTCAGTATTTTTTTTTTTAGTTAGTCATTTGCGGAAAATAATTATTCTTATATTATTCTTATTTCTTTCGTTAATGGATTCCTCAAAACCATAAACTACTTTTACTTCCGTTTTACTTTTCTTTTACTTTTACTTCTTCTGCATAGTATACCGTTCCCCTAATTAACGGTGGAAGATTATTGATTTGTTTTTTTTGACTTCATAAACCATCAGCAATTTTGTTTTATGATTGATTGGTGGTCAGTTAAGTTTTTCCTGCTCCATAGAGATAGTTTCTGAGGCTGTTTACATCCCACACCATCGCTAACATTTTTTTTCATTGGTGCCATCATTTTCTTCAGTTTTGTGTAGAAATCACAAAATGTACGTTATTGGCCGAACTTTGCCCATCTTGGTGATTGAGATTTTCCGGTGATTCATCTTTTGTATTATTGCCATTTTTCTGAGATCCGCTATTTCCAAGAAACTCTCTTTCTTCTTTCAAAAGTTCAGTTTTGTCAAGGTTGACTCATAAATTTACTTTGGTTAACTTATTGATTGTTTTCTCGACATTATAAAGCAGTTCCTTTCTCGTGGTACTGCCAAAAACGATGATATCTTCGATGTGCACATTAACATATATTCCCTTAATTGTTTTAATATCATTCTTTAGAAAATTGCAGGTGCATTCTTCAAGCCAAATGGTAGTCTGGCGAATGCCGTATTTGGAATATTTGTTTGTAATATCCGGAATTGGATGCGTATCTTATGTGCTGAATTTTCTAAAATCTATCAACATGCGGTATTTTTTTATATCTGCGGAGCGTTCATTTTTTTTCTGTGCGACCCAAATTTCAGAAGGGTATAGGGATTTTTATATGTGAAGTGAATTTATTCACCTTTCTTTTCTCATTTTGTGGGGTAAGGATAAGTTTTTGTAATAATAAGTTCATCTGTTGTTCTTTTGATCTACGCATGCACGCTGGTGGCAATGGTTTGTACTTCATCAATTCGCCAAATAATGGTGAAAAGTTGTTGATGATCAAACGCAGTTTAGTCTTATGTACGAACGAATTATTTAATTGATCGAGTTAATAATTTGTCATGCTGCATGCCTGAAATTTGAATTTTCCATTGCCATTAGCCTTGCACCAATTTACCTAAAATTTATGTAGCTTTAACTAAGAAAACTTATAGTATTCCTTCATCAAAAGGATTTAGTTGTGCTGCTTTAAATTCTCGTGTGATTTTAAACTCTTAGGACTTGCATCTATGTATTAAAGTGTTATGCGATCAACGACATTAAACTTTTATTTTCGTTAAGATACAAAAAATAGATATTATCATAATAAACTAACTTTTGTGTTTGTGTTTTTATTTTTTATTTACAGGTAAGAGCTTTTATGTTTATGCATATCAAACTTTCGACAGTATGTGCGGGTATATTTAACTATATAAAGTAAGTAGATAGTGTAATTCTAGTAGAGTAACATAAGCTTCAAATCTTGACTTTCAACGAAACTATATAATATAAGTAAAATTTATGAAAATTTTATTTTTGTTTTAAACAAAACAAAACCAAGTTGTGTTTTTGGAAAATTGTTTTAATGAGAAAGCACAATAAAACAAACGTAGGGAAAATTATAGTCAAAATGGGGTATATTTATATGTATGTACGGGGTGTTTATAAAAATGAAAGTAAAATGTGCTTTAATTATATTTTCGTTTTTAGCAAGCTTTTGCCTCCTTGCCATGCTAGTGTAATTATGATGTTTAAATTAAAATAAAACAAAAATAACAACTCCCATCGCGTACATAGAGTAATCGTATACTGTTGCAATATAATACAGCATCGCATGATGGTTTTTAATGTAATTTTTCCTCATTACATCTGTACACTATATGTATATGTATGGTGTAACCAAAATATATACAAATCAATTTTCTTCGTAATGAAATAAAATTCTTTTAATTATCACACATTTTTGTTGTTTTTTTGAAATAATGATAAACAGAACTCAATTCACGTCTGGAAAATCATCGAACCGTTTATATATTGCCTAACCCTCTTTTATATAATGTGCGTTAACATATACACATACATATAATATTATATTTAGAGCTTAAAAGGAAAAACATAAATTTTCCGCTTTCAATTTTGTTTTCAAAATCATAAAATCACAAAATTAAATTGTTTCAATTTAATTATGTATTTAATAGTTTAATGATTTTGAACATAAATTTATGTTTTATTTTATTTTTTTTTTTTGGGTTGGTGTGGAAAAATTATGTGTATAAAGTTAATGTTTAAAACAGATGATTATTACATTAAATAAAAAAAAATGTATATGTGGAAAATCAGTGGTTTGAAGTAGGTGTACCTATGTTGTGCGTGTATGTTGTTATATCGTTATGGTTTAAAATCCTTATACATTATACATATTATTTTTGGCAAACAGACAGATGGATTTTGTTTTTGGTAAAATTTAATGAAGTGAAAATGACTTTCAACAAAGGTTTTTTTTTGCGAGAAAATAATAGGAAGAATCATGATGATCAGCACCCACCAAAATTTTTTTTCGTTTCTGAAAAACACACACGCCGTGCCGCGGGTAGCATGAATTTCTCAATCAATTATATATGTTTTGGGAGTTAAGCGAGTTTTTTATTTTTTTTGATAATAAAATTAGGAAAATTAAAGTAGAAAATGATGATGTAATAAAAATGAAAAATTGACGATGTAATAATCATATATAAATAAAAAATCGAGCAAATTGATTTGATTTTCATGTTTTCGTCCGTATATAGGAATCCACACGCGGTATTTTTAACGATTTTGTGCTCAACATCGTATATGATTTAGGCTAATTAAACTGGAAAATCATATTTTTCCTATTTGGCCTCTGATGTTGTGCACATTAAATAACAATTTTTATGATACGGTCCATATGGTGCGTACCTTAGACACATGCCGAGAGTATATAAATTATATTGCAATAATAATAAAAATCAAACAAAACTGTAAGGTATATGTACGGTAGATTGGGTGGTCTGATTAGGGTGAATATAGATCCACCCTCTCCTAAATATTTTTGCTTGTATGTATCTAGCTTATACATATTCATTCAATTTAATTAATTCAAACCCTTTTTAAGTACAAACAATATTTTTTTTCTATGTTATTTATGTATACAACATACAAAATAAGTTATGCAAATTAAAGAAAAATTATTTTATATTTAATTTTTATTTTTTAATGCTGTTTCTCCTCTGTTCTTTCAAATCAAATAAATAAATCCCATTTATTATTTGTCATAATTAATTCTTAAAAAAACTTCTTACATTTTTCTTATTTTGTTTCAATTTTCTCATATCTTGTTATAAATTGTATATATTACATTATTATAAACAATCTGTTGTATTTTTTGTACATAGTATACAGCACAATGTAATTTTTATAGTACAGAGAGGGTTGTATGTGTGTGAAATTAACAATTCGGTTTGGGAGTTAAGTGCAACAAAGCGTATTTATTTAATGGTAGATTTAATAAAAGGATTAAAATTAGCGCGGCATAATTATATTTATTGAGACCTTGTCTTGAAACATGTGTTCATGAGAAGTTTGCAATTTGGGTGAGAAAATTAATTATGCTCGTAACGAATTTATTAGGGCTATGCATACCACATATACATAAGTAATTTTATTATTTTAAGACCAAATTAAGGCGTATCTGATGATGTCGGGTCATGCCCAATAAATTCATTTATGTTAAACCCTTAATTGATTCGAATTTGAAACAGTTGAACATACTTAAGATTAGTATCTGTCGTATTATTTTACTTTATTTTACGTAGTTAAAAATCGGGGTGCAAAAACAGAATTTGATATTCACACAATGCCCTTATCTAGGGCGTGTGTCGATCGTTGATGTTTCGTCTGGAACTAAGATATTAGAATCCATCAACTTTGAATTTTGATATTTCGATCCGACTGGCAATATTAATGGTATTTTTTCTGTGTTTCGATGAAATATAACGTTATAGGGGTCGTTTGAGATTTCATCCTGCAGTGATTAAACATTCTCCGTCCTTGGCTCGTATGAGTCAATTGTTGGGATCAGACAAATTTTGGTGATCGGTCTTTTGAAGAAACTCGTAGCTGTTTTCACGGTGACTACCCGAATTAAATTATCTCGTCCTGGATGTACTTCGACCACTTTTGCTAGTGGTGATCTCACTGGTGAAATATTGCCCCCCTTCAAGATGACGACGTCGTCAATTTTTATTTAGCTACGCCAGAATTGTTGGATTAATTTTTGAAGAATCTGCCATCTCGATAATGTATTTAGCTTAGAAAGGGTCGCAGTGTTTTTTCTGGAGCAAGTGTGAGAGGATGCCTCAATATAAAATGGGCTGGCGTCAATGGGTCATCACTTTCGTCGCTGCGACACAATGGTCTTGAATTTATTATCGTTTCCACCAGAAGAACGTAAGGAATTCTTCGTAATTCAATATAGTCTCGCCGGTGACATACGTGTAATGTGGGATTTTGTCGACTTCACGGCCGCTTCCCACAAGCCACCGATGTTTGGAGCCACTGGTAGAATAAAGTGCCACTTAGTGCCCTGGTCGACTGTCCAATCGATTACTTTATCTGATAAACTTTCCGAATGGAGTAAATCTTTCATCTCTTGTAGTTGATTGATAGCCCCGATGAAGTTGGTAGCATTATCCGAAAACAGATCCGAACAGATTCCTCTATGATTGGAACCTCCTTAGTGCAGAAATAAATGAATCAGTGGTTAGATTGGTCACCAATTCCATGTGGATTGCCTTTGTCGCCATACCGGTGAATATGCAAATGTACCTCTTTATAAGTTTCGACCTTCTCACTTGATGGGCTTTGATTAAGTATGGTCCAGCATAGTCAATGTCAGTTTGCATAAACGGTCGGATAAGATTAACCCGTACTGAGGGTAGTTGCCCCATCAATTGCTGTTGGACCTTCTGTTTATATCGGTGGCACTTCACACATTGGTTGATTGTTCGTTTGATGAGAACCTCAGTTTGATGTGCGAAACTATGTGAGACGTGCCGGTACGAAACAACTTCCTGTGCACATAGTGGACCATTCTCTTCACTACTATATGTTATGGTGGAAGTATAATCGGGTGCTGCGTATCGTAGTTTAGTGCCGAATTTGATAATCTTCCGCTAACTCGTAATATGCCATTGTCAAGAAATGGACATAATTTGAATAGGTTATTTTTTCCAGATTGAATGAATTCGATATCAGCTTGGTACGATTAGCGTTGAATGTGTTTAATAACGTATGTCTCAGCATTGTTAAATTTATCCACAGTAATACTTCCACCTCTGGGTGAATTTGATCGTTTCGCATTATGCAACAGTATTTGCATTCGGGCCACAATTCTCACTACCATCGGATAACTGGAGACGCTAGACATCATCTCGTTGAAGTGGTGCTCAAACTCATTGGAATTATGAACAATATAAGCCTGCGGTTCAGCTTCGGATTCACACGAAAGGCCGTGCTTCGTTTCTGGTATGATTAATGGATTGCTCGATAACCAACAGGGTTCTTTCCACCACAGTATATCATCTTTGAATTCGCCTGGTTTTATATTACCATACTTTGGGTAGTTTGTATAGTATACTATCGTTTCTTGTTAGTTACATATTATTATTATTTTTATATATGTACATGTACATATTTATGTATATTTTTTGATTATTTAAATACACGAATCCCCCGATTTACACGGTACTTTCTTTTTTTTTGACGGTTTGAGGAAACAAAAAAAAAAATATTGTATTTTAAGTTTTTGTTTGTTATTTGTATACTGTTCTATATATTTTAGGTTAAAGTGAGTGAATTGTTAGCCCTTATGTGAGTGAGGAAGAAATGTCTTGGTTGGGTGACTGGGATACGGTACATGCATTTTGTATGGAAACTAGTTGTTTATAATTTTTGTTGTGAACCTGTGATATGTACTTATAACGAAGAACATTCTTTAAATAGACCAACATGTCACATCGGTGAAATGGATTATCGATGGTAGTGTGGGAATGTTGGTTGATTTTTTGCAATAAATGGAAATGTAAACCTGGATCAAATGAGATAGATGGTGCAGTTGTAAAGTTTCTCATTTTTGAGTGTCATCGTAGTCTGCCAATTGAACTAGGAAGAAGTTCTCATAAAGTTTGGAGTTTTATTGTGACTGAGACATACAAAAATGGACGTCCAAGAGTGCAAAGGGTGCCTAGATGGCGCATCGTCTATGTTAGGGTTAGAAACTAACGATGGTTTACTAATTCTGTTGTATTCCTTAGATTTACACGGTTTTTCTTATAAGTGTCCCGCTTTCGATTTGCATGATGTTCTGCGGAACCATTTACCATCCGTGCCGTGTAAATGACAAGGATTGGTTTTTGTGGGTGTCAATCACAACAATCTCTTGGGTTGTTTTCGTCCGAAAAAACACTGTACCTGTGGTATGGTAAAGTGATAAATGATTGATGCGTTATCTGAAGCAAGTAATTGATATGTTATATAGTTTGTGTTTTGTCGAATTGTGATGCTTCTTTCAGGGGGAATTCCAATTTAACTGGGATCTGTTGTCCGGCAGACATTACAGCCTGTCATTTTTAATATACACATTTGAGTGTGGTGGACTTTGAAGGAAAAAAAAATCTTTTTCTGGTAAAACAAGGATATAATGGGTTGCCCAATATGTGAAATCATTTTCAAAAATGATTTCCCCTAATAATTTCGTGACCCTCTAAAATAATCAAATTAATTCCGTTTTTTATCAATAATAAGATCAGGAATATTTTTCAGAGTGGCTTGTGATTCTTATTTTGAGCGTATGTATTTATTAGACATAGTCTTTTTTATTGTTGTGTTACGGTCGTTGGTTCAAACCTCGCATTGGTGCTAACATTTATTCGAAAAATAAAGTATATTCAATATGCCAGGGGAGGGAGACCATATATGGATGGATCCGCATATCTTTGAATTTTGAGGCGGAAATATACCCTGGTAAAATTTGTGGGGAATTAAGGTTTATAGTGCTGCTTAAAAATCACGAGAATGTTGTTTGTGATATACTCGAATTCCCAAAAGATGGAATCACAAGGAGAATATAACTACATATTTAAGTTTCAATTTTCAGACAAAATACCCTCCTCATCTTCATGGTGAGTCGAAGGAAGATACTCAACGGAATCCAACTAACTTTCTAACTTTACATAATAAAATAATTATACTAACACGGGAAATTTGAAATGGTGATGATACACTTATGAGGAGAAACATCGATCTGTATTGTGGATAAACGACAGTTCGCTCAAGTAGATTTTCTCATAAGTTAGAACATTTAACACATCCTTATCCTGTAGTACTAGAGACCCTCGCAGCTTCAGGATTCCTAGTCAGTTCGGGCACCGAATCGTGTCTTATGTCGCAGATTTCCTCGAATAATTAGGTGATATTCGAATGCAGTAGCAGTAGTATGCATGTGCTCAATAAATTCAGTTGCTGCGTTATTCGAGAAAATTTGTGATCATCTAGACATGGACATACGTAGCATGAAGTATGTTATAGGTCACCAGTCTAACAGCTGCCCTGCGTTGTAAACATCTTATCTTATCTTATCTTATTTTATTGTTTGATTGTATATGTGATGAATAATGGTGGTTTTCGTTTTTCATCCTACCTGAATATGTAGAGACATTTTCTTATACGAATTTTCAATCATCCATTCTTAACATATTGAGGATGCAAATTATCGAATAATATATTCAATTCGAGTGAATTTTAGTTCATAAATATTTAATTCAAAATGTTCAAATTTATATTAGTTTTAAGGGGAAATAGGGTTCAAAAATTCCTCAAACTCACGTAAAACTGGGAGAATCAGTCTACTTGATCCGAATTTAGAACCAATGACATATCCATTGCTTTTCCCACTTGGTGATCAAAGTTAGGGTGTTGGTTTGCCTCTTTTTCAAACATCAACACTTTCAAATATAAGAAACCGACAGTCTCTAAATCCACGAACTCGAGATACTGGCAAATGCAGTATTATGATTATCGACTTTCTATTCGGAATGAATTTAATCATTTTTTATGCGGCGGAAAACTAACAAAACAATATTTTGTTGATGCGTATATTAAAAGAGAAGCAAATCGTCCCAATTATGTTCGGCAAAATCAAAAAAAAAACTCAGAGCGGATAAATACAGTGGCGTTATGAATTACTTGCAAAGTGAAGCTATTAATCAAGATTTAGTCCCTGGAACAGCTATAATCCTTCTATCATCATTACAAGGAAGCCCGAGAAATATGGCCCAAAACAATCAAGATGCTATGGCAATTGTCCGTAAAAATTGCAAGCCGGACTATTTCATTACAATGACATGTAATCTCAAATGGAGTAAAATAAGTAAGAATTTGTTCGAAGGTCAGTCTCCGGAATTCCGTCCCGATTTAGTGGCAAGGGTCTTCAAATTAAAGCTCCAAGAATTGCTCGATGACATTTCGAGAAAACATGTTTTGGGAGTTTCATTTACAAAGGTGCAAGTCATTGAGTTTCAAAAACGAGGACTACCTCATGCCCATATTCTCTTGATTGTCGGAAACGAAGATAAACCAAAAGATTCAGAAACCATTGATAAATTCAGTTCTGCGGAAACTCCAGCTATTGACGTTTATCCAAAGCTACATGCTATCATTACAAAATACATGATGAAAATACATGAAATACATGAGAGCAAAACCCCAATTCACTTTGAATAGTCAATGGCATATGCAGCAAAAATTCCCCTAAAAGTTTTCAAGATGAATCGATAGTTAACTGTAACGGATATCCAAAATACTGCTTGTGACAGTGCAATTATAAATGGTAAGACAGTGAATAATTCATGGATTGTTCCGTACAATCCATGTTTAAGCCTCAAATTTAACTGTCATTGTTCATCAATTCAAAGTGTGAAGTATTTATTTAAGTATGTCTACAAAGGGCACGATTGCGCCAATATAACCTTCGTTCAAAAAGGTACTTTATATCATGATGAGATTAGAACGTACCTGGACTCGAGGTATTTAAGTGCGCCTGAGGCAACTTGGTGCCTGTTTAGTTTCAACATGCACGAACAGTCACACGTCATTGTGAGACTTCCAATCCACCTTCCAGATGATCAAACTGTCTTATTTACCGAACAAACCATTGAAGAAAGTGTTATTCGAGCTGTAAACAAAAACACAATACAGGATTTTTTAAACTTAATCAAACCGACGAAACTACTCGACGATATTTATATCCCGACATCCCAAACCATTATGTATTTCACAAAATGAATGGTGCATGGAAACCCCGAAAAAGATGCGGAAATATGACCATTGGTAGAATGTTTTCGGTTAATATGACGGATATGAAAAGATTTTGTCTACGCTTACTTCTTCTTCTTGTTTCTGGAATCTTATCTTTTGAAGACGCTATTTCAACAAGCATGCCACATCAGTTGATAGATCTGTTTGCATGTATTTATGTTTTTGCATCCCTATCAAACGCTTTAGATTTGTTTACAAAGTTTACAAAAGAGCTATATGTGATGATTACGTTTACCATCATCGAGATCATACTGATGAATACACAATTTGTGAGATATTTGCTCTAAGAGATATTCATGGAACTCTAAAATTACATGGCAAACAATGTACTGACTTTGGACTAACAACTCTCCCTACTGATTGAGGAGAGTCGATACAATATTACGATGCACATATCCAGAAAGAAATTGGTGATGCGATGCAATGTACATTAAATCGAAAACAAAAACTAACTTTCCAAACCATAAGGACAGCTGTAATTCATAATGTTGGATCCTAAACGCAAAGAAATCCCATTACTTATTAACTTGCCTTAGATTTACCTAGAATGTTAAAATAATAATTAAAATTAATAATGTATTTGTGTTGAAACTTATTCCAAAATATGTAATCCGCTGTTTTGTTTACTTACATATGTCAAGATTGCATGCACCGCAACACAAACAACAAATTGTACTAGATTATAGTAATTAGGCTTAGTCCGGTAATTATGAAAGTTGGTAACCATGATTTCGCAATTGTAAAATCGGTAATATGTTGAAGTGGTAGAAAAATTGTAGAAAGACATTACGTATTGGATCCTTGTCGGAAAAACAACTTGTGTGTAACCTTAAATTTAATAAATAAAACAAAATTTGTATAAAATTGTGGAAAGAGCTTTTGTACTTTTTTTTTTATTCATTTTGTGCCTTTGGAGTGTCTGTGCTACGCCGCAAATACGGGGATTACGTCGCTGGATTGGGAACATCATTACGTTGCGGAAATTAAATTGATAATTGGTAATCCCAAATACATACGTTGCTGGTCTGGGAGTCTCACGTGGTAGACATCATCCCAGGAAATATACCCGTCGCTGGTCCGGGATTAGTACGTTGCAGAAAAGTCATCCCGGTAAATTACATGGTCCTTCGAGCCGGATGTGCTTGAACATCATAAGTACATCCGATTTAGTCGAGGAAAATTCTAGAGGGCGGACATTTTGTTGCATCATAAACCACATGGTCAATAAGCGCAAATAGAAAACTTTATTATTTAATTCCAACGAAATTTAATGAATAAACTGGCGATAAGATTGTTGTTTCTATTATTTAAAATTTAAAATTATATATTCATTTAATTAAGTACGGAGAATATATACGAAAAAAAAACTGGAAATTGTAGCGTATACGTTGGTAGCCAAACGCTATATCATACGGGCAGTGTAAATTTAATTGTCTCGCCTACAATTAAATTCGTACGTAGATCTCTTGCCGATTATCTAAAATCTAATACAATTATATATTCATATAATTAAATCAAAGGAATATACGAATAATAGTGAACAAATTATACGGTGGTAGCCAAACGTTGTATCATACGTGCGCAGTGGTGTAACATATAATTATTGCGGTTATTTGAAAGAGCATTGTCGCTTGGGTTTGGTTTATACATCTGGGAAACTCCCGCGAAGTGAATAGTGAAGTATCTCAAGTAAAATAGTGAAATTATCAGAATGGAGGCAGAGGCTAGATTACGATCCCTAAAAAGTACACGTGCGTCGATAAAGGGACAGATGACCAAACTGCAGAATTATGTAACCGGTGCAGTTGATAAAAAGGATATCGACGGATTCAAATCAAAGCTAGCACGTGCAAAGGTTTTATTGAAGCAGTTTGAGGATGTAGAAACCCTAATTTTTGATGTAGCTCCTGATCAGGAGAGTGGTATTATCGATGTTTCGGAGCAGTATTACGTGGTAGAGTCCCGGCTCACTCGTTTCATAAGGGAGTATAACCTGCAAAACCCAGACGAAACTCTTAACACAGGCAACAACAGTATGAATGTAACGATGACGCATCCAGTTGATGTCCGATTGCCGAAAATAAACATAGAACCATTTTCAGGTGACTATACGGAATGGCAGTCATTTTATGACTTATATCTGAAAACCATACACGAGAACAATAATTTGTCGCCGGCGCAAAAATTCCAATACCTGAACGGATTTTTGAAGAATGATGCATTTAATCTATTGAAACACATTTCTATTACCGAATCAAACTATTTTGAAGCATTTCGTAAGCTGTGCGCTAGATATGACCAGAAAAAGCACACGATACAGTCATTTATTCGAAGTTTTATGGATCAACCAACCATTCATCAGGCCAACGTCACCAACGTAAGGAAACTGCTGGACACGTCTGATGAAGTGATACGGGGATTAAAGGCAATGGGAAAAGATGCTGAATCCAGAGACGTTTGGTTAATCTATATTCTGGAAGAAAAATTAGATGCAGATTCTCGAGCGCTATGGGCGCAAGCATCATGTGAAGAAGACATGCCCAGTTTAGAACGCTTCTTTAAATTTTTGTTGAACCGTTCAGATGCATTAGAATCGTTGAGACCAGTTATAACTAAACGTCCATCATTCCCCAGGGTAGCAAAGGTTTACGTTGTGTACATCAATTCCCAAGGAAACTACGGTACACGTTGCAGCAGAAGTGAGTAGCTGTCCAGTATGTAAGGGCGACCACCCATTGGCGGATTGTGACAAGTTCAAGAGTTTCACGATACTCGAGCGCCGGCAATGCATCAAGTCAGACAATCGGTGCTTCAATTGTTTACGCGTTAATCACCCAGTTTTTCGGTGCATGTCAAGATTGAGATGTCATAGTTGTGGGAAAAAGCATCACACATTACTTCACCAAGATGATTTAAAGCCAGCTTATTCAGCAGTTGAAGAGAAACCGACAACAACAATTGCCCACGCTAACACATTACTCAACTGTGTACTACCAACGGCGGTTGTGATGGTAATTGATGATAACGGATTTGAACACGAATGCCGTATTCTATTGGACTCAGGCTCAATGTCAACTTTGGTGACAGAGAAATTTTGTAGCAGATTGAAAATATCCAGACAGCACGATCGCACCGTGGTAGCAGGTATTAGTGGTTCAGGTACCCAAGTGTCGAAAGGAATAGTTACTCTTGTCCTGAGATCACGTCAAAACAAGCGCCAACAAATGAAAGTCGAAGCGTTGATTATGGCGAAACTATGTTCGAAGTTACCGGCTCAGTCATTTAATCTAAACCTGAGCGAGTACGATATATTCTTAGCTGATCCTAATTTCAATGTTTCCCAAGATGTCGATATAATTTTAGGCGTGCAACATGTGTTCAATGTGATGTTGGAGGGAAGAATCAAGCAACGAAACAACATCATTGCCATGGAAACAATATTTGGATGGGTACTTGGCGGCCAGCTACATTCAGCCAGAACGAACGCGACATCAAGTAATATGGCACACATAGAGACAGAACAAGCCAGAGTTGATGAGATGCTAAAACTGTTTTGGGAAATTGAAGAGGTCCCCCACACTATGAAGATGACAATCGAGCATACAGCGTGTGAAAAATTATTCGCCGAAACCACTCGCAGAAGTATGGAAGGAAGATTTGTGGTGCAGTTGCCGGTGAAGCAGAGTACGATCGAACTTGGAAGGTCGGTAAATTTGGCAGTCAGTCGGCAAAAAATCAATGGAGAGAAAGTTCCTAAAGGATTCGATGTTCAAACAACGTTATGTACAATTCATGCAAGAGTATTTAGATTTGGGTCACATGGTGCAAGTCCAAGACACCGAACAGCACAATTTGAACTTTTTACCGCACCATGGCATACTGAGATCATCAAAATTTCGCGTCGTTTTTGACGCGTCCGCGAAAACCTCAACCGGTGTGTCCTTAAACGAGTTGCTCATGGTCGGCCCTACTGTTCAACCGATACTATTCGCAATCCTACTAAGATTTCGCTGGAATAAAATAGCCATTAGTGCCGATGTGGAAAAAATGTACCGGCAGATATTAGTCAGCAAGGAAGACCAGAAACTACAGGCAATAGTTTGGAGATCGAGTGACGCGGAACCGATGAAATTCTTCAAATTAAAGACATTGACGTATGGCACTGCAGCGGCTCCGTATCTAGCCACTCGAGTGCTAAACGAGTTGGCGAATAAGCATAGTAGACAATTCCCTGCAGCGTCAGCTGTATTTCTTAAAAGCACGTACGTAGATGATCTAATGACTGACGCAGCTACAGTTGAAGAAGCAGTCGAATTAAAAGCTAATCTGGTTCAAATCCTCGCGGGGGCTGGAATGAAACTTCGAAAATGGATTTCGAATTCGAACGATTTCTTACACACCACACCACCAGAAGACAGAGCGGAGCTCATAAAAGATTTCATCCAGGATGATGTAACGGTAAAAGTTCTGGGACTGCAATGGAATCCGAAGCTAGACATGTTCTCTTATCATGTCAATATGGCCGAACCAGTTTTTACGAAGAGAAAGTTACTGTCGGAGAGTAGCCAAATTTTTGATCCGTTGGGGTGGCTCTCGCCGGTAATAATCAAAATAAAAATATTATTTCAAACGCTCTGGCTGATGTCGATAGAATGGGATGATGAACTGCCGCATGAAATGTCGAACTGCATGGATTCTGTGACGCGAGTGAGAGGGCTTACGCTGCTGTTGTGTATATGCGGCACGTAACTGGTCCAGAAGGGTACCACTGCAGTTTGTTGGCAGCAAAGTCCAAGGTGGCTCCAGTAAAGAAATTGTCAGTAGCAAAACTGGAACTGTGTGCGGCCCATCTTCTAACACAACTCGTAAAATCAGTCGCAGAAATATTGGAGTTGAAAGTATCGTCGATTGTTTGCTGGACCGATTCAACCATCGTCCTAGACTGGTTATCTGATGTCCCTATTCGATGGGAAACGTTCGTAGGAAACAGAACTTCCCAAATACTCGATATCGTCAAAAGGCATAGCTGGCGTCACGTTCCTACACAGTTTAATCCAGCTGACTGCGCTTCCCGAGGAGTCCTACCGTGCGAAATGTTGCAGAACGAGATATGGTAGAATTCTCCTAGCTGGTTGCAGTATGGGCCAGAAGCGTGGCCAGATCAGAAAGGGAATCATGGGACCAAAGAAGGAGAGCGTCCTAAATACTGTATGGTAACATCCGCAGAAAATCAATACTGGTCATTTTCTACAGAATTAAGTGAACGATTATCATCCTATCAAAAGGTCATTGGGACTGTCGCAATAGTTCTCAGATTTCTGCACAACGCACGTCAGAAATCAGTAAAACGGAAAGGGTCAATAACTGTGGTGGAAAGAGAGAAGGCTGTTCTATTCTGTTGTACGAATATCCAAGCGGAGTTGTTGCAGGAAGAAATTGTCGCCATTAAACAGTCAAAACCAATAAAAACGTCGTTGAAATTTTTGAATCCATACATCGATGCTGAGGGGCTAATAAGGGTCAAAGGGCGAATTCAGAATGCAGATATTGCATACCAAACGAAGCATCCCATCATTCTACCACCATCGAAGTTCACAACACTACTTATCACGGACTACCACATACGATATTGCCACGCAGGTCTGCAGTTAACGCTAGCAATAATCAGGCAGCGATTTTGGATAGTCAGAGCAAAACAAGAAATACGCAATGTCGTCAGAAGATGCATGAAATGTTTTCGAGCGAAACCGGTCCCGTTGGCGCAGGAAATGGGAAACCTTCCATCATGTCGAGTGCAGCATATGCGAGCGTTCCTGAAAGTAGGCATAGATTTCGCCGGGCCAATACAGGTTTTCCACAGACGAGGAAGAGGTCAAAAACCGTTCAAATCCTATGTGTGCCTCATTGTTTGTACCAGTACACGAGCTGTGCACATTGAGCTAACGAGCGATTTAACAACCAACTCATTTCTGGCAGCGCTGGAACGGTTTGTTTCTAGGCGAGGGCTCTGCACGGATATATATAGCGACTGCGGGTCGAATTTTATAGGCGCGAACAAATATCTCCGGGAAGTTTTTTCATTCCTAAAAGAAAACACTCATGAAATCTATAATTTTCTTTTAAGGGAGTCGATAACCTGGCATTTTAATCCGCCGAATGCCCCTCATTTCTGAGGCCTTTGGGAGGCAGCGGTAAAATCCATGAAACACCACCTAAAACGAGTTGTTGGAGACACTATACTTACGGTCGAAGAACTCCAAACATTACTCACGGAGATAGAAGCAATTTTGAATTCTCGCCCTCTTTGTGCGATACCAACTGATGGAGAAGTTGATGTTCTTACCCCAGGGCATTTTATCGTAGGACATCCACTGGTGTTGGTTCCCGAGGTCAATATGACAGATACCAAATTGTCAAAATTAAGTCGATGGGAAATGCTGCTGCACATGATACAACACATCTGGCAGAGATGGCACATCTAGTATTTGACCATACTACAATCACGATCAAAGTGGACATCACCTAAACCAAATCTCAAGGTGGATGATATTGTTTTCATCGTGGATAGAAATTTGCCACCATCAAAATGGTTACTTGGTCGCATCAAAGAAGTATTCAGTGGTAACGACGGATTAATTAGAGTGGTTTCCGTGAAAACACAAAACGGAACAATTCGTAGAGCTATACATGCTTTATGCAAAATTCCTATTGAATCGGACGATTCAATGCCCGGGAGAATGTTGGATCCTAAACGCAAAGAAATCCCATTACTTATTAACTTGCCTTAGATTTACCTAGAATGTTAAAATAATAATTAAAATTAATAATGTATTTGTGTTGAAACTTATTCCAAAATATGTAATCCGCTGTTTTGTTTACTTACATATGTCAAAATTGCATGCACCGTAACACAAACAACAAATTGTACTAGATTATAGTAATTAGGCTTAGTCCGGTAATTATGAAAGTGTTGGTAACCATGATTTCGCAATTGTAAAATCGGTAATATGTTGAAGTGGTAGAAAAATTGTAGAAAGACATTACGTATTGGATCCTTGTCGGAAAAACAACTTGTGTGTAACCTTAAATTTAATAAATAAAACAAAATTTGTATAAAATTGTGGAAAGAGCTTTTGTACTTTTTTTTTATTCCTTTTGGAGTGTCTGTGCTACGCCGCAAATACGGGGATTACGTCGCTGGATTGGGAACATCATTACGTTGCGGAAATTAAATTGATAATTGGTAATCCCAAATACATACGTTGCTGGTCTGGGAGTCTCACGTGGTAGACATCATCCCAGGAAATATACCCGTCGCTGGTCCGGGATTAGTACGTTGCAGAAAAGTCATCCCGGTAAATTACACATAATGATCTTCCACACCGATTATTTTTCATAGATGGTCCAGCAGGTTCCGGTAAAACGTATCTGTACAAAACACTGCTTAACACGATTGGGGGAGAATCAAACATTGTGCTTACCGTTGCTTCTACAGGAATACCTGCCAATCTTCTTGACGGAAGCAGGACATAATATCATTCCCAATTTAAATTACCTGTGCCAATCGTAGAAATCTCAATGTACTCTATGCCTCTATGACATCTATTGACGCAGAATTAATTAGAAAGGCAAAATTAATGCTATGGGATTAAGCTATACAATGGCACCTGGTATTGCTATGAATGCTGTCGATAAACTTTGTAAGGAAATAATGAAAAACCAGAAACCATTTGGCGGTAAAACAATACTACTTGGTGGAGATTTTAGTAAAACTTTACCTGTAATTGTACATGGTAGTCAACCTGCAATTGTTGAAGCTAGCTTAAAATTGCATTGCCTTTGGGAAAAGTTTAATGTTCTCAGGCTTCAGAATAACGTACGCTCAGTGGACCCACAATACAGTAATTGGTTACTTAAATTAGGCGATGGAACTTTAACCAACAAACATGGTCTTACCAACGATTTAATTGAAATACCGAGCAACTTTATTTACAAAGGCTCTATAATAACAGAAATCTTTGGCGGCAGTTGATACCGAAAGCTTTTCAAATAAGGCAATTTTATGCCCAAAAAATGCAGATGTGGACTTGATCAACGAAGAAGTGTTGACACGTTTTGCGAGAAGCCCCGTCACATATTATAGCATTGACTCGCTTGATGATGCAATTGGTGAAGACATTCAGAACTACCCGACAGAATTCTTAAATGATTTAACGCCATCTGGGATGTCACTTCATACATTGAACTTAATAGTTGAAAATATCCTAATTCTATTAACAAATCTTAATACAAAGCGGGGTCTTTGTAATGGAACTCGATTAATTGTTCGACAGCTGAAACCAAATTTATTAATTGCAAACGTTTTAACGAAAAGTGCAGAAAAGGAAACTATATTCATTCCCAGAATTGAGCTGGCCCCGATCAACACAGACTTGCCGTTTATTTTACGAAGAAGACAATTTCCAATTAAATTGGCATTTGCAATGACTATCTACAAGTCTCAGGGACAAACATTAGAAAAAGTGGGCCTAATCTTACCGGGACCATAGCATTATCACGAGTCCGAAAATCCACCGATGCAAATGTTAGAATTTTAGATGGCCCCTATCAGGGGAACTTATTAGCTGGATCAAGTGCAGTTTTTACCAAAAATATTCTGTATAAAGAAATTTTTTCAAAATAAATGTCATGGTGCAATATCATTATGTTCTCTTTCTGTTATTGTTTACGCCCGTATTACCGGGCCTTTTTCCCCTAGTATATGATAAACGTCTATGTCACTGACTCACTCGAGAACTCACAGGGTGACCAAAAAAAATTCGTAGCACAGTGTCAGGGGTTACTTAAATAGTTTTATATGTTTTAATTGAATACAAGTACTGTGCACGTTATTATTGTTAAACGTCATTGTGTTTATTTTATTTTTAATATGTTTGTTGTTTTATTTTCATGAATAAATTATAAATGTCTATGTCACTGACTCACTCGAGAACGCACAAGGTGACCAAGCAAAAAATTTTTTTTCTGTATTATAATTCTAAAAACGAAATGTCGAAAGACCACCACAATCTGAAACGCACCATTAATTTCATAAGATTCATACTCTTCTCTCAAAAGTAACAACGATACAATCATCAAACCCTCCATTCAGATCCAAATTCAGAAGCACAACCAAATACTACACATTATTGTTCGTTTTTAAACCAGTTCCATTGATTTTAGTTAATCACAGCTTTGAATGCTCCAACGCTGACCTATCGACAAATTCTAACATTAATTCAATTGGCCGATCTAATGGGCATTAACCCGGTACAACTGATATGCTTTCAGAGCAGAAATATTTTTTAAACTAATACCTAATAGGCGAGAATCACTGGCGATACCGAGGCTTCAGCTCAACTATGTCTTTGAACTATATCACAAACAAAATTACTGAAAATTACGGTGGTAATGGAATGGACGTACTGAATTGGCAGATTTAGGAGTTTAAAAAGCGTGGCCATTAAATTCATCTCAATAAAATCCTAAATATGTAAACATTTTCATAATAAAACAATTTAGTTCTGTCAATTTGGTTATGTATAGCCGCAGCCACACGAATGCAAATACATACCAACATTGGCGTATTTGTGCAAATAACAGATCGTGTAGCCACAAAACAAATTTGATCCACAGAATTTCCATTTTTGGACATTTTCGGTATAATTAAATTGAACGTTCCAAAAATGAGAGATAGAGTGCCTCCTACTCTGAGATATGTGGGGCATTTTTGCGAAATTGATCAGCTTTTATTTATTGCCTTATTAGGTGGATATCTCGTAAACTTTTTTGGGTCATCGAATTTCCATTTTCGTAATTATTCCTACTATTTATGATATAATGTACGGACTGTGAAGACATTGATGTATTTTATCGTGGTAAGATACCTTTCATCTATCGCACTACATAGGTTGATACGTGACAAAATTTTCGGAGTTGGCTCACTATTTTGAATTTGAGTTAAAAGCCACAACTAATTGGTTCTCACAAAAATTATACATTTTGTTTAAAATTTTGTTAATCATTGATTGATGATTCATTATGATTGCTCAATTTTTTTTTTAATAATATTTAGTGGTTTTAAAATTTATAACCAAAACCTTGTACTTTTTGCCATTTGTACATGTTAACTCACTAATTGCTTAGTGCTTCTTCTTAAGACCCATTCGAATTGGGAAATATTTGCTATAATTTGCTAGACTTTTTAAGGGTTATTTATTGCAGAGTAAAAAACAATTGCTTCAAGTATTATCTCTCTCTAGGTACGGTAGTCGGTGGTACAGTGAAGACTAAACAAAAATACAAAACCGCATGCTAATGATTACAAAATTACAGAAATTAAGAATTCGATTACGAAACACACCATCACAATAAAACGAGATTCAAGTTCAAAGGTCCCATCAACATAGAAATTCACTTCCGCTCATTCCACGGCGGAAGCTGCATCTTAAAACAAAAACAACAATTATTAATCACCCCCTCGTTTGTACATAGTTTAAACTACGCTGTGCACATTTCACGTTCTATATATACAAATTCCCCCCTCGACATTTATGATGCTGTTGTGTGTAGTCCTACAATTTTTTTTTTGCCAACAGTTAAAATTGAATTAAATTAATTTGATGACAATGCAATCATTTTAATCAACTTTCATGAAAATTCATTTAATTCAATTAAATGATACCAACAATTACCCATAACCAACCAAAATATAAAATAAAAAATATCTAAAGTAAATATTTTTTTTGTCATTTTAACTTTTGCTGGCCTTCGCCCTTCTACCGTCCGCCCGCCCGCCCGACTAGCTCTCGTCTCTTGTGACTTCTTTGCTCTGTGTGTGTGTGTGTGTATATTTAGAGTAGAACACTAAACATTTTTTTTATGTACGAGATATTCGTAACATGGCTTTTGGGTGAAATAACAGAAATCTTTTAATAGAATCACATTATTCTTATTATCACCAACATCCCATCTTATATTTTGCTGTTTTTGTTGTTGGTGCGGTGCCGTTCTATTCTTTCTACTTTTTGTAAAAAGATGGTCGTTGTCATTGTCATTATAATTGTTGTGTATATTTTATTTTAATTTTTGGTATAAAAAAAATATTGTCGGAGATAGGAGGGTGGTCGCTCGATTTCATATTATATATGAGTATCTACTGCCTGCCACTTGATTATGCTTTGATGTTACTTAGGCTGGTTGGCTTCTTCCTTTTGAGATACGTTTTGCAATAATGTCTTTTTTGATTTTAATCAATTTAATTTAAAAAAAAAAATCGTAATAAGATGATGGAAAATTGTTTGTCGTTCAGGAATCCGGTGTATGGGTGGGTGAAGCTGTTTGATGTATGCTATGTAGACTCTTTGGTTTGACTTTTTAATTTTATTTTATATTCATACAATCTTAATATGGTTTTTGAAAGAATATAGAGAAGCCATAATTAAATTTTCATTCCTTTCTTGTTTTGTTGGAAGTAAAGTTGATTTATTTTCGTTATTATTATTTTTTTCTGTTAAAGTTAGACATTTCTTTCTTCCCAACCATTTCACAACACTGTGACACACACACACATAAATTAGCGATATATATATATGCTTTCTTACAACTCTCTGGAAAAATATTATTCCTTCTTTCTTGTTTTTATGCATCCCCTATATACATATTTTGTTTATTTGTTAATTCGAATATATCATTCCAAGATTTTAATCCTCTTGAAGAGGGAGGCTTAGTAAGCAACAGAAGGGTTTAAATTTTAATATATAATGAATTATAAATTTTATGTCTGTCAGTTAAAAAGAACTGAAAGAAATAAAAACCAAAACTGATTATTTCGCGGAAAATGCTGCGGGGGGAGTTTGAGCGACATAATTGCGACTCCGAAGTGTGAAATTATTAATAATTAATTTATTGTTGTGAGATGTTTGGATTGTGCAAGCGTTTGTAAAATTTACAAATGATATGATAAATTAGAGAAATGCCTTATGTGACAAATTTCGATTTCCACAACATTAGCACTCCACAGAATTAAAACCATATGTGGCTGAGGCCTTACTTATGAGTAAGAGGTGCTTCAATAGAGGCTGCCAGACAGAATATCTATGCGGCAGGAAATCCACTCCCAAATTCCTCCGACAAAAAAAGCCTAATTTATGAGAAATTGCATCAAAAACATCAGCTTGGAAGCGAAAAGCGGAAATTCAAGAGACTGTTTTACCAGTCCATATGACTTTAAAAATTAAAGCTTTAGTAAAAAACACCTTGAACTTACTTAACCTATAGTCATTGGTTTTAGAGTTCGACTACCGATTTCTCACACCATTGTTTAAAAACCTTATTGTATTTCACTCAGGGTGTATTGTCCTTTGTCGATTATGTTAATTATGAACAAGCACACGGCAAGTTTGTTTGAAAAACTTGTATATTCTAAAAGCTTTTATTCTGCTATTTAGAAAAATTTTAATGAAAAGGTTAGTATCGCCTCCCATTTGTGTACAAATAACAATTCAAAATATTTATAAAAGCGATTGAAACAGACAGACTGAAAGTCTGGATAACATAATTTAATGTCTTGTCTTTTTAGAATGTGGGTGGGATTCTATTGAATGGGCGATGTTTTTATTCTATGCTTGAATATTTTTCTATGCCTTATTCTGTGTAATCAAATCTACCAAACTAAATATTGCAGTTTCTACTATTGTCCATTACTTCATCGCTATAAGAAGTCAATTTACGTGATTATTTGACGATTACTTTAATATTTTAAATTTATTATTTATAATTTTTACGTTACGTCAGTCAGACAAAACAATGCAAACTAGGGCACAACTAACACGATACCTTATGTAATATTTGATTTTTCAGACAGAATTAAACCAACTTTTGTACAAGTGTCACTATCTGATTTTTCAGGCGGAACTGAATCAGTCGAAGCAATTTAAACGAATGCACAATTAACATGATGTGTTCTAAGTCATTGTGCACTATCTAAATCTTTGGAACCATAACACCAGCCAGAGTCATTAGAATCTCAGCCAGAACCAGCAAACACAAACTGGATCCATACGTTGTTAATGCTAACTTTCCGAACTATTCCATTTCGAACATGATCCGTTCTATGGCTCTGGACGGATCGAACTCAGTACCTTGATAATTTCGCTCGAACTACGTTAGTCAGAACCTAGTAGCCTGTACTCGGCAAAGTTATTCCGCAATACTTATAATAGTTCAGCTAATTTCTCTTCTTATGTAGTAGACAGTTCAGAGCTTTCTGCCACTCTTCGAAGATGGTTTTAGTAGACTAAATTGACAATATAAATTCAAAAATGAGGTAAAATATACGGTCACTCCTGTGTTTTAACATTTCACAACAAATCTTGGTAGTTTTTCATTTCCAAAATCACGTTGCATACTTCATCACGTCGGTGGTAGAGTCATCTTAACGTTAATGGTGAAACTAATGGGTTGTGGATGTCTCGTTAAAGGTATTTAAAAAATATTCCGCCATATATCGTGGACGGTTTTATTCTCCTGCAATAGTTCTTCAGACTAGTTCGTGTTGTAAACGTAATCGTGTTGCAACATTTGGGTGGTAGTCTGTAGCTATTTCTTCTATACAAAAATGTCGATCTCTAATGCTCAAATTTATCGACAATAAGTCTTTCTTGTTCATGTCATTCGTTTTTCCGCCTACACAATAGAGTTGGGAAATTTCATTGCGGTAATACACTCTTCGTGAGACTGCCTTGAAATTTAGATTAAAAAGAGGTATTGGTAGACGTCCTAAAGTAGACACCAAAGCTTCTGTTATTGGTGAGTTAATAATTTTCCTCGATGCTCGGTAGACTCTGGGAACGGCTACTTCGTAAAAATGTCCAATACAGTTTCTCGAACTATGCGCGGTTAGTAAATCGACCCAATTATCGCTAAAGCACCACAAGTGATTCTTATGTTTAAAAGATTCGATAGATTCGTCCGATCTTCATCTCTTTCAACAATACGTATGTGAAAGTAAATCATAAAACGAGTGGCAATCCTGTGATATTACAAATTTTAAATCCTTTTTGGGTAATCAACTGTGAATATAGGTTTTGCACTTCAAATGTTCTAAATGATATTTAATTTTTTTAGTTCATTCACAACTTTTTACAAGTCAACCACAAGTTTTTATACTTCATTGTCAATTTTTTCTAAATCAACCTCAATTTCTTTTCAAAGTAATTTCAATTAAATGCAAAGTAAATTCAAATATTTTTAACACAAATTGAAGTTTTAATATTTCAAGTTCGTAATTTTTTTGCAACTTTTTGCAAAACAAATTCAGCGCTCCTAATTCTTAACCGATTAAGATGGGATTGGGTATGTTGGATGGAAATGATATTGTTAAATGATTTTACGAAGAAGTTCGGAAATATGGCCAACTGGAACGGACCTCGGCTATTTATTAATCGACATTGAGGGGCATTTGAATGTTGGATGGAAATGGGATTCTTAAATGTTTTTGGACGAAGTTCTGGAATATGGCCACATGAGGTGGAACTCCGTAAGTTCTTATTTGATTATGATGGGAGTGAGTATGTTGGATGGTAAAGAGATTGTTAAATGATTTTTGAAGAAATTCTGGAATATTTTGATGGATTTGGGTATGCTGGATAGAAATGGAATTCCGAAATGATTTTTGGAACAAATTCTGGAATAAAGTTACTTGGAAGGGAACTCAATCAAAAGAAACTCGCCATATTCCAGAACTTTTACATAAACCATTTAAGAATCCCATTTTCATCCAACATACAAAATCTCATTATTATTAGTGAAAAGATGGCCGACCTCCGTTCCAGGTGGCATATTCCAGGACTTCTTCCAAAAATTATTTTAAAATCCCATTTCCATCCAGCATACCTTATAGACTTCCGACCCAAGTGGTCTAATTCCAAAACTTCTTCCAAAAACATTTAAGTATCTTATTTTCATCCAACATACAAAATCCCATCAATGTCGGTTAGGGAATGGCCGAATTCCGTTTCAAGTGGCCATATTCCAGAACTTCGTCCAAAAATCATTTAAGAATCCCATTTCCATCCAGCATACCCAATTTATTTATTCAATCCCAACATAATCGGTTAAAAATTGACCAAGTACCGTTCCAGGGGCAGTATTCCAAAATTTCTTCAACCATCATTTAAGAATCCCATTTCCATCCAACATACCCAATCCCATCTTAATCGGTTAAGAATTGGGAGCACGTAATTTGTTTTTCAAAAAGTTGCAAAAAAAATGACGAACTTGAAATATTAAAACTTCAATTTGTGTTAAAAATATTTGAATTTACTTTGTATTTAATTCAAGTTACTTTGAAAAAACACGAATGTGCTTTGCAAAAAATTGTGGTTGAATTGTAAAAGGTTGTGAATGAACTAAAAAAATTGAATATCATTTGCAAAATCGTGAATTTGAAGTGCAAAACCTATAATTTAAAATAAGGGCCATGTTTTTGCAACTCATTGCGACGTATTGAAATGAATCATTAAAATTTAATTGAACCTGTATGTCTCATTATCATGCAAAAATTGCATTTATGTCTGTCACATGAAAATCTCTGCTTGGTTCGGCTGTGGTATTGTGTTGAGATTCTGAGCCAGTGAAATCTTTGAAAAAATCACAATTGAGATTAATTACTTCAAATGGCTCTAGCTTGTATACAGCTTCCTTGGATGCTTTAACATAATCACTTGGATATTCAATTATTCTATTTTAAAGTTCCTTTCAAAGCAACTATGTACGTAACCGCATTTTATTTGAGTTTGTTCGTTTGTAAGACAAATTTGTGTTATTGAAATTTAGTACACGTTAGTGAAGTTTAGTATAGCATTTGCCAAAGTAATATTGCGATTTTTAAATTAACAACCATCAGAAATAATGAAGGATTGTTGTAAAGCTTAACTGATAGTTTACAATTAATTTCAGAGAAGCAGTAAGATGTCGCTTGATGACTAGCACAGTTGTAAATTATGAAGTAATGGCATTAACATTATTTTTTAAATACATTTGTGTAGCATTTCACGCATTCGTGTAGCATAATAAAATGATTCTACAATGCTTTGGCCTTATAATTTGTATGCTTCTTGCGCACGCTATCCCAACATTCAACGTGTTTCTTCTTCTGAGTCTCATCGATATTTTTATTTTCATACTCAATACATATGTCGCAACGAACCTTCTTGGAAGTGAATATAGGTTCAGATTTTTATCTTTGAACATTTTTGTGAAAGCCTTAATTCCAAGACATTGCTTCTGGTTTTTATTGCACATTTCTTCACATCACGGTTTAAATTGTTTGTCATTTCTGACATAATCGGAAAGTTATTTTGGCAAATTGTCCAAAAATTTGATCAATAACTCTTTTCCTCCAGGACAAGATTTGACACGAGAGTTCCTTTGTTTGCGTTTTTGTTCTTTTCCATATTTGGAATCATTCATTCTAGTCAAGTTACACCGCGGGAAGCGCAATCAGCTGGATTGTGTTCTGAACGGATATAATGCCATGATTGGATGCTGGTATTTTGGTGAATCTCTGCCACTCGATGTGCGACGAATGTTTTCCAAGTTGATGATGGTTTTTGAATCCAGGCCAGTGTAATCATGGAATCGCACCATAAGGTTGTTGAGCTTATGTTAACCTCTAGGCTCTTTTTGACCTGTTGCACTAGACGGCCTAATAATACTGCGCCGCATAACTCGAGTCGGGGAATCGTCAATTTTGATTTTACCGGTGCTACCCTGGTTTTCGCAGTCAAAAGACGGATTGTACTTTGTCCATTGATAGTACTTCTGCTGTACAGCACAGCCGCGTAGGCGTGCTCGGATGCGTCACAAAATCCATGAAGTTCAAACGTACAGTTATCTTCAGAGTAATTGATATAGCGAGGTATTTTAATTTGCCGAGCGGCATTCAACTCAAGCTTGAGTTGATCCCAGCGTTTAGCTGTTTCTGCTGGTAACTCTTCGTCCCAACCCAGATCGAGACTCCATAGTCTTTGGTACATTATTTTGCATCCGACGATTAATGGTGCCAGCCATCCCAAAGGATCAAAGATTTTTGACATTTCGGACAAAAATTGGCGTTTCGTTATTTTATTGTCATTCGGTGGTAACTGTACTTGGAATACGAAGCAGTCGGCAGATGGACTATAACCTATCCCTAAGGTTTTGATTGACTGTTCATCCGCGATGGTAAGGTTGCCACTCAAGACCTCTTCCTGGGGTAATCCTTTTAATAGGTCAGGATGATTGCTTGACCACTTACTCAATTTCATTCCCCCTTGATGCAGTAGCTCGATAAGCTGTGCTTTCACTTGCTCCACTTCTTCCATACTGTCTGCACCAGTCAACACGTCGTCAACGTAAAAGTCGTGCTTCAAAATATGGCTTGCTTTGGGGTACTCTTGATGTTCATCTTCGGCAAGTTGATGTAGCGTGCGAATCGCCAAATAGGGTGCTGCCGATGTTCCGTAGGTTACTGTGGTTAGTTGGTATTCACCTATTGGATGACGTTTACTTTCTCTCCATAAAATTCGTTGATAGTTCTGATGTTCTGCGTGTACCAGTATTTGACGGTACATCTTTTTGATGTCAGCAGAGAACACTATCTGGTGTTTCCTCCATCTAAGGAGAACCGCCCATAGATCATTCTGTAATGGAGGGCCAGTGAATAAAACTTCATTTAGGCTGATGCCTGTGGATGTTCTCATCGACGCATCAAATACTACCCGAATTTTGGTAGCGTCCATGGTTTCCTTAACCACTGCATGATGCGGTAGATAAAATTTGCCTCTGCCTTGATCAAGTTTCATGTGACCCATCTGGATGTACTCTCGCATGAAATTTACGTATAGTGACCTTAGCTCTGGATTTTTACAGAATTTTGCTTCCAGGTGTAGTAACCTTTGTAGTGCTCGCTGTCGAGAACTTCCGAGCAGATCCAATTGGCTTTCCTTGAGAGGTAGATGTACAATATATCGCCCATCTTTACCCCGTCTGGTGGTTTGTTGGAAGAGCGCCTCGCATGAAGAGTCGTCTACTGACCAGTCACTGCTATCTTTTGAAATTTCTTCCAGCTCCCAGAATCTCTCCATGTTTCCTTCCGACACGCCAATAGTATGAGCTGCTACGGCCTGTTGTTGAATTGTGGTTTGTGAGGGGCCGAAGATTATCCATCCCAGACTGGTGCTTATCGCGCTTGGTTTACCTCTAATTATTTGGTTCCCGATGAAATCGCTGTACACGTCTGCACCTAACAGTATGTTAATTGGCGCAGGGCGATCATAATTTGGATCCGCTAAACGTAGTTTACTCCATCTATCGTCATGCTTTCTGGTGATCGGTTGTTCCGGAATATATGTAGTGATTCTCGGCAATACGTATGCGTTGACCTTTAATCTGTATGAGGACTTAAAATGAGGTTGAAGGCAAATCTGGACACTAGCATTTGCCTTGTTGATGGTATTGGCTCCAACTCCTGAAATCCTAACCTTTGTATGCCTTATTGGTAGGCCTAGCTGTTGAACTGCTTCTTCCGTAATTAAGGAAACCTGTGACCCTTGGTCTATCAATGCTCGTACATTGACCGGCGTTCCGCAAATCGAGTTGATTTTTACAATGGCCGTGGCTAACAACGTTGTTTGATTGCCGTCCGATGTGCTGACAGATACGTTTTTTGGAGGCCTTGGATCGGGTTCATGCAACAACTGGTGATGTCGATTACCGCAGCTGTTGCAACCGGGTTTTTCGCTGCATGGTATCTTTCGACTATGAGCGAGACAATTCGTGCAGATTTCAGCACGATTCACGAAATCGATTCTTCGTTTGATGGAAATGTTTTTAAAATGACTGCAATTATTGAGAAAATGATGTCGTTCCTCACAATACCTGCAGTTGGTATCATTGTAATTTTCCGCAGCCGGTTTGCTAAAGCTCTTAGCATTTACGAATGTTTTCGCGGTACGGAGACTTCTGGCTTTGCTAACCGTGCGATGTTCGGTTTTTGTCCTCCGAATGCTTCCAGTGATTGGAACCTTCTGGTCAAAAATTCCAGGCAATAGTTCATATTAGGAATTTCGCGAGGGCGGACAAGGCTGCTTTCATATTTCTCCAATGTATCTGCGTCCACCTTTTTCATTACGAGGTGTGCGATGAGGGCTTCAAATGGATTTTCTAACTTCAAATTTTTGATGTTGTGCAACATTTCCACCACAGTATCGTGTAGTGTTCTGATACTGGCTGCTGTTGCGTGTTGTATATTATGCAAGGATAATATTGCATTGAAGTATGATGATGCTAATAGCCGCTCGTTGTTATATCTAGCCTGTAGGATTTCCCATGCCCTCTCATAGTTGTCTCCAATGGTTGATAAATGGCTGATTAATTGCGCGGCTCCCTTCTGTAGATGAGATTTTAGGTATGTCATCTTTAATGTATTTGATAATTGATCATTTTGATGGACGAGCCTTGTAAAGATGTCGATAAATGCATGCCAATTTTCGTATTCCCCGTTGAATGTTGGTATTTCCACCTTTGGCAGCTTCAACGATGTTAATGGGGATTTTGATGTCGGCTCGCTCTTCTCATGGTTGATCTTCTGGTGTAATTTTATTACTAAGGTTTCTACCTGATCTTGTAGAGTTCCGTAGTAATCTTCAGTAAAGTATTTATACTGGTCTTCCACCTCGACTTCCATGAGGATGTTTTTATGTAGTCGATCGATTTCTTTTCGGTCAGCATTTATCTGATCGATTTTAATTTTGAGGTACTCTTCCGAGTATTCCTCTGATGTTAATTTCGCAGTTATATCGTCTATTTTGTGATATAATAACCGCATGCTGATGTCTTGTTCCTTGAATAGTCTTTTGACTATATTCGGACCGGCTACCGATGACCTGGGTTGGCGATTCTCTGATGATTTTAGTATATTCTTGTTGATGTTGTATCGGGAATCCGTGTCGGAATCACTTGAATCACCATGGTCGTGCTGCTTCGATGGTGTAGGGCTTATTTTTGATTCTCCGTCGGATCGTGGAACTAGTGTTTCTGCACCGCTGGTGACTGTTGATTTTATCCCAGAGATGCCTGATGTTGGGATGAGCTTTTCAATCTTGAGAATGTCCTCTTCAAGCTCGCGGATGTCGTCCATCGCCTTTTCGTACGCCCGTTTTATCCCCTGGCGCTCGCTTAAATACGGATGGGTTTTGGGTAATGCTACAAGTTCAACAATTTGTTTATCGATGTCATAATATTTTTTGTATTGAACTTCCATGTTTCTTTTGATTGTGTCGTAGAAACCTCTGGTTACCGGTCGGCCGTCATCACGCTTTATTTTCGTGATGAGTTGAAGCAGCTCTTCCCTAACGCACGACTGACTTTCGATTAGTGCGTCCATGATCCAAAGATGTTGATGTTGTTGATGTCGCTTTGTATAATATTATACTCTGTCTATGTTTTGGCCTAGACAGACGCCTTATTAATTTATGCCAATTCGTGTTCGAATGGCTCGAAGGACCATGTAAATCTGGACAGCGTCTAAGTAGGTCGTAAATCTACCCTCTATCCAGATTTCTTAATGTTGGTGGGATTTGATTATTTGGATTACCGCGGGTGAGGTCCAAATAACTATAGAATGAGAACTAACGTTATGAATGGTTTAATTAATTCTGTTTTATTCGAACAATATTCACGGTATTTATACATTTTACATTATCGCTTACACTATTGACTTAAATGCTAACTCAGCGAGTATGAGGAAATATTCAACTAGGTGTCGAATATATAAAAAAATGTGTTTTTAGATGGATATTGAATTACTAAAAATATAGATAAAAAATGTATTTTTGCATTAACATGCGACAAATGAATTATATGCGAATTTAAATATTATCGCACATATTTAGGTCACAACCCTTTATGCCCTTGAATTATACAAATTACACACAGGTGCCGTGTTCTGTTGAACAATGATGAAACATAATGGCAGACATCTAATTAACGCAAGACCCAACGCGAAACTACTTGACGCAACAACTGCTGGAAACCTGAAATTCGAAAACGCCCTCCCAACAATTTTCATAAAATCGTGCCAGCCGACAAAAAAATTAAAAAAGAAACCGGGTCCAACCGGATGACATTCAATGGATTTACCCGACATCGCAGTTGACTTCTACCACGAAAAAATCACCCCTTACCATGTTTCATAAAAACCGTGCGAGCTGAAAAAAATTATGAACGAAATCTGGGGTTCACTGGATATCCCTCTCAACTCTTTTGCTCTGAAATCAGGATCAATCGCCAGAACCCTCGTATTTGAACCGCTCTCCCCTTCACTTATTTTTATCAAAATCGTGAGAGTCAAAAAAATTAAAAACGACCTCCAACCGGATAACTTTTAAAACGAATTTTTCCGAAATCATGACCCATCGCACTCGATTCTAGGTACTCGAAAAACTTTCCTCAGAAATTTTCATGAAAATCGTTTAAGTTACGAAAAATATATTCCACTGCACCACCGTCTCATAAAAAATAATATTCCACTGTCTCATAAAAATGTGCACACAAAATTCATATGAAAATGGCTTTTTATTCGATTTTTCGGGTTTTTAGACTTTTTCGGTGGATTTTTTCAAAATTTTCTTTCGTAAGGACCATCTTCAGGCAATTGTGAACACAATGAAAAAAGATTGAGCCACAACGGTTCAGCCGTTCTCCACTGATGCACACATACATTTTTTACACCATTTTTATATATATAGATCATTAATCCTCGTGAACGTGTATAAAATATTTACCATACATACATACTCAAAATCATAATACAGTATGCAAATGGTTGTTTCACATTTTTATATATATGTACATATTTTTGGTTTTTAGATAAATATTTTCAATTTACTTTATTTAACTTCGTAATTAAAACAAAGAAAAAACTAAGGTTCAGAACCGTTTTTACAAAACCACATTTACAAAAGTTTTGATGAAAGTTTTCTTTAGGTGCAATGCAAGTCATTACATAGATGGATAGGAGTTTAAGTAAAAAAAACTACAAAAACAATATTTTGTCTAATTTTCTTTTCTGATAGCTTTATTGGTTTGCGACTGTTCAAGTCAGCAAAAACACAGAGGTTATCTACTCATAATATATCTACTACATAAATTAGAAAATTAATTTCCCCCCCCCCCCCCCCCCAACTTCTAACCCCCAGGGTCATTGTGTAAAAATACACACAAGCACAACCCTTCAAAGGTATAATGAGAACTTCCTCAAGTTCTTTCTAGGCAGTTTGGGTTCGTACTGATAAAAAGTTGTTTTACTCATCAGGTTGCGAGACGACCAAAGAGAAAAAATTCAAATCTTGCTTCATACCTTTAATATAACATAAGAACATCTCGATTTGGCGAATTATATGACAAAATTAAAATTTCTGGAAAAATGAATATCATTGTATTTGTAAATAATATTTTGTCTAAAAAAGCCTAAAAAACTTTGAAATAAAAAAAACTATAGACGTATTTCAAACCGTTTTAAAATTAATTTCAGCATACTATAACAAAAAAATAAAACAACGGGATTTCTGGCAAGAACAATAAATATAAACATTTTCATAAGGTGTCATTATTATCAATGCCTTCTAAACTACAGGCCTCTTACTACTCTCATTTTTCGCACATGACGTCAATTTATGTCTAAACCGAGACTGCGCAATAATAATGTTAAGATATTTACACTAACAAAACAACTAGAGAAAGCAACAAAAACGTCGACTAAGCGTGTCGTCATCATTCGGTGTAAGCGGCCTGTAGTTTAGAAGGCACTGTTATTATCAAAAAAAAAATTGTTTTAAAACGCTAGAACTCTTCATTTGAAATAAATTATTCTGTTTAAATAAATAAACTTTTAATAAACGCATTTTATAAATCATTTTACAAAATATGTTATTAAAATAAAAAAAACTATTTATTAGTTTGTAAAAATCTCATTTAATTTCAAAAAAATACTTTTTAAATTCAAAATAGATTATAACTTTTAGAAATTAAAAACTTCCGTTTTTAATTTTACAAATCAAAAATTTTCTCAGTGTATAAACTTAAATTAAATTTTTTTCTTGTCCAGAATGTACATTGCGAAGCGACCAGAGCCGACCCGCTTGAGATCCTAAACTCCCGCTCCTATCGATTTTTAAATTCCTATAAACTAAAATTAAGTTTCTTCTATCTGGATTATAAATAAAAATTGAAATAACTATAAATTTTTTTATTTTTATAATTCGCGTTTTTAAATATCGCGTTTCAAATAGGACCCATTAAAAACGACTTGAAAAAATAGCTTAGCGTTCTTTGGATACTGTATTCACGTTGAAACAGCCATGATGGCAGATGAAGCTGGATCGATTTTTTTGACATCGACCCTGAGATATCCTTCTCAGAACCGGAATTTCAATTATTGTCAACTATAGACATTATGCCGTGAGGATGTAAATCTTTGTATTGCGGATATTATGTTGTTGTTTATGCTCGATGAATTCACTCTTCAGAATACACCCTTCAGTGAGGAACTGAAAGAGGCTCTCATATTTAGAATCATATAAAGACGTCCAATTTATTCTTTATTCTAATGTCTTGTCCTATCTATTTGAGCCAAAGATTTCAAATGGATTATGAAATTATGGAATATTTAACAAAAATAAACACATGATTGCTAACAAATTGTTGAGGTGCCTCGACAATTTGCTTACAGTATTACAAGTTTGCTTACAAAGATTTGGAAATTGAAACCTTCATTACCATTCCTTTTGTCCGTTCGACCAACAAGCGTGGACTCCGTAAGGGCATTTTATGCTGCTGGACTAATTGCAACAAAATTTAAATCCAGATTGAACGACGTTGTCTTAAATATGAAATTGTTTGCGAGCGAAAGATTTCTCTAAATTTAAGTTAAAATATTTTTTAACGGCTGAAATTATGTTCAGTTATTTTATTTAAATTTTCATTACGTAATCATAACATATTTGGATTTTGGGTAAATTACCGGTAAATCGATTTTTTCATAAATTATTTACCGTTTACCGGTTTTTCAAAAGTCGGTAAATTTGCGAACCCTAATTGCTATCAGCTGACGAGACTTTAAATAGTTATGGCTTGCTATAATTTGTATATGTTTCTGGAAGTTATTATTTTTAGAAACAGAGTATATGGTTCCGGACCTATGGTGCCACGATATAATTTGTCAGCTCTTCCGTTTAGAGCATTGAAATCGCCTAATATTATTTAGAATTCAGTCGTGTTGTGGTATTTTGCTTAAGCCCCTTACAAGATGTTTGTAGAAAGCCTCTTTGATTGATCGGGGATTGATCTTCGCTTCGGTCATCAACGTTTACAAACGAAATGTTAAAGTAATACCCATAAGACCTGAGTATGCCAATACGGTTACAAACAGCTGTGAAGTCAATCATCGAATTGATAATTTCGCTATCATATGAGATATGCGGTTCCAAGTTCGTGTTTATCGATGGTATTACTTAATTTGAGTCGAAATACGTGGAGGCTGTAATGTACGATGTTATTGCCAAATATCTTCTTTTATGTGGAGATCAAGATTATGTTAAGATGCCTGCGAAAAGACTTGATGAAGGTTATTCTTACTATAAGAACAGTTGTTGTTGTGATTTCATAACAGTTGTTTTTTGGGTAGTTAGCAAACGCAAACCCTGTGTACAACGATTAGCCATCACATTAACACGTACAACCTTACTAAAAATTTGAAACATTATTCAGGTTGGCAACATTTTTGGCCGCTGTCAACATGTTTCATAAATTGATTTCGTAGGCTTGTTGTAGCAACTAATCGATGAAATCTTAAAAATATATTCTGCATAAAAAAAATCACGTTTTTTTATATTTCCGTTGCGTTCATATGAAACCCGCTTTGAACGTTGCTTTGAAAAATCGATAAAAATTTGTTTTATTATTTTTTAAAGGAATTTGCTTGAACTTCGTTCTAGGGAAGTCGTATATCTGCTCTAATTTTTGAACAGTCTTCATATGTCATTTTATCATCATATTTCAAAGTATGTATATATTATGAAAGTGCCACATACATGTGTAGGTGGCGCTTTCTTTTATACAAAAATAAATCCTTAATAAAATTTCCTTGTGTGTGATATTAAAATTTTCGTGTCGTGTATCCGTTTCTATATATAGAACTCATGTCAAATATATAAATAATAATAATAATAATACCTTGTGCGCCATATCACATAAAACTGACAACGTATAAAACCACACCACACATTTATGTATATCACAATATAAACACATATACATACATAAGGAAGAAGGAAGTGTATCTATTTAAATTATTATCCCCAGAAAACTCTTAAAAATATAAAAAGCTTGCAATTTTTTTTTTTTTATCAACTTATTGTGACACCCAAACTGCTCGATTCAAATTGCCTAGCCATTCCATAAATATAAATAAACACATCTCCCGTCGCCTCGCCACCCTTGCGAGAATTTTCCGATAAAAATTATTACATGAATTTTCCAAATTATAATATTTTTTTTTTTTTTGGTGTGCACACTTTTCCTATAATTTTTTGTTGTTGCTATTTTATATTTTTGTCTTATCTTAAAGTTTCTACTTAAAAAAAATTGTTTGGAGAGAAGAGCGCGCACAGCACCAGGAGACAAACAAATTTTACCAAAAAAGTTAAATAAAAAAAAAAATATTGGAAAGTTGTGGTTGGAGGAGTTTTGTTTGTTTGATAATAATTTTCTCTTGTATTTCCGTTTATTTTGTGTATTTTCCTTTTTTTGTTTCCTCGAAACAGATAACAAATTATGTATGTTTTCGGTATAGTGGCATCGTCGAGCGAATGGCAACGGTGCCAAAATGAAGTATTCATATGTGTGACAATTTGAGAATTGTGTGCGTGATGCTAATCAGTATTTTATAGGAGCCATTTATATCATTTTCTATTTTTGAAAGTCACAAGAATTCATATAAATGTGAAATGTTATACAGATAATGGTTATATGTTGATGAGTTTAATTGGGTTCTTAGAAACGATATTTATAAGAACGTACATAAGCGTTTCTTTTTTATTAAACACAATGTAGGTGGTTTATTAATTTAAAATATCGTTTCTTTGTAATATAATCGTCTTCCCAGTGTCTCAGCTGTTCACCTTCGATTTCTTTTTTATAAATATCTATATATTTAATAACAGTCGCGCGTGTCGCTGAGAAGGTCTGCGTTTTATATCAAGTTTTTAATTGTAAATAATTCAAATGTGAGTATTTTTCGCGTTCTTAATTTCCTTGACTGGTTCTTCAGTTTCGGCTTGCACCGTTCTTTTCCAGGTCATTTCTAATCTTTCTACTTTCTTATACCCTTGTAGATTTCATTCCAATGACATTCTTGTTTTATCATTGGTCGCGTCCTTTGTGTGTGTCCAATTTTCGTTTCTTCATTTCGCGTTCAATTTCGATTTGCCACAGAAGTTCTTCGTTTGTGATCATGTTTGCAACAAGCATTTTATTAGACGCTTAAGGCATTTATTCACAAATACCTGGAGTTTTCTAGTGATCCTTTGCGTGTGTTTCCATGTATCACATCCATAGATAATACTAATCTCACACAGGCATTGAACATTCGTGTAGTTTGTGACAGGACGAACACATTCCAGATTTTGTGTAGCATATTGAATATATTTCTTGCTTTGTTGATGCGCTGGTTGATATCCTCTTCAGTTCCGCCATTTTTCGCTACAGTACAACCAAGGTATACCAACTTGTCAACATTATCGATGGTTTCTTGGTTGATGGTAATGGGTGTATGACGATTAAGTAAACAATGTAATTTATATACTAAAGTACTAGTATATACGACGAAACCGCATAACGGTCCTGTTCCTACAGCTTGCTTACACATAACAAGAGGGGTGCATAGGAAAATTTTGTTAGGACGGAACGAGGCCTAAGACAACACAATTCTAATCTACTAAAAGGTAGAATAAAGGTGTAAAGATTTAATGGTTAACAATAGTACTGTTCTTCAACAATTGCTTCTTTAAATCAGCAACCTAAGAAGAAAATTTTTTATTATTTCACATGCATCTGGAGGTTTCTTGAAATTTAATTCTAAATTAATACTATTCGGCTTCCAGAACCTTATAAAAAAATTTGTTTGTTATTAGTATTTTACTTATATAATTTATTAGTTAAAGTGCCATTTTAACTGACGTTTTATTCCCTATACGATCGAAGACGAAGACTTGGCCGATATTTGGTTTCAACAGGACAGCACCACTGCCCACACAGCAACGATACATGGTTGAATTGTGTCCGAACATTTTTAAAACGAAGTTTGTCGCACCCATTATAAAGAGTAGAGTAATTATAAATTGTATTATCAAGTCTGACACTAAAGCTGGAAGACTAAAAATATTAATTCATATTTTGCTACAGGCGGGATCATGGACGCCAGACGGAAATTCCAAACGGCAGCCAAACAAAAAAAACTCCACCGGCCCGCTTCACTACCCCGCAAAATATACAAATAGCAAGCCATATAAATTCAAATGACAGTAATCGAATGGCTCTGTAAAGTTTCCCGAAACAGCAGAACAAAACCGACAAAATTGCTATCTCAACCCCACACCATACTTAGGTGGTATCACGAATGCCACACGAAAATTTTCGACAGTAAGAAACACCACATATAGACTTAAAGCCGGCAGATCAGTCGCCACCTCACAACTAAAACTCAAACGCCGTTTAAACGCTTCGCGCGGTGCTCACTATCCCGCGCTTAAATAGGATAGTAGGTAACAATTTTATTTTTCCAAGTTTTCGGCTTTGTAAAAATTGGCATTTTTAATAAATTTTTTAAATTTTTAACAACACAAAAATTTTTAATAAATTTTAAGAAGCGTTATGGACGTCGCTTAATTTTATTAAACCCAAATATATCATTTTTCACTCACCATTTATTCCGCCATATGTACTTCGCGATCTGCAGGTTTCCGATAATATTATTAAAATTTATAATAATTAGGCAAACACACCTTATTAAAACCACAACCGAAAAATACAAAATTTCAAATCCGTTAAAAACAGTTGAATTTTTTTATGTTTTGACAAATATTTCGATCCAGTCCCGACTGAAGATTCAATGCGTGAGCATTCAATTTAGGAGTTTCAAACTTGATTAAATTCTCGTTGAGGTAAAACAAGACTAGAATTGTGTGTTCACGTATTTTTTTTTAGTCCGAGTACATCAGCATAGAGTGACTCAAACCAATGTCCCAATGTTTACAAGTTTTGAAGTGTTGTTTAATTTTTTTTACATATGACATCGCCTGAAAAGTTTCCGGTCTGACACCATAGATGGTGTCACAAATTTAAAACCCATATGATTTTTAAACTCTACCAACCTTCAAATGGTACCAGTTAAAATTTCATGACTTTTCGACCATTAAGTTTACGAGTTACAGTTGTTTTAGTAACGCTACTTTGCTAATTTCAAAACAATGGAAAAAAAGAATTTCGTGTGTTTATTAAACACTGCATTTTGATGGGAAGAAATACCGTTCAAGCAAAGCAGTGGCTTAATAAATGTCATCCGAATTCTGCACCAGGAAAATCAACCATCATTAACTGGTATATGCTGAATGTAAACGTGGTCGTACTACCATCGATGATGCACCACGCTCTGGACGCCCACATGAGGCTGTGACTCCAGAAAACATAAAAAAATTCACGACATTGTTTTAAAATGCCGTAAAGTGAAGTTTTGTGAGATAAGTGACATTGTATAGAGATTGTAACATGACCAGAGGTCATGTTAACAGAATTTAATTATTTAGTTATCCAGGCGGTCATTCTTCGCCGACTAGACTCAGGGTTAGGAGTGGGTTAATCTGAATAACTAAACAATCCTAGTTTGGACCGCATAAGGAAGGAAAATAGGGAAGAGGTAGGGTAGGAAAAGTAAGACCAACAGGCAACTCACCTTTATTCAATTTGACTTACCTAGGCTCCATTCCAATAAACTAACTTGTTCATCACTCCATGTTCACTTGAGAATCACAACACTACTTAGAAAAACGACCATAATTCAAAACACATGAGTAGAAAAGAAAAGTAAAAAAGACAAGAGAAAAAAAAAGAAATAAAAAACAAACCACAAAAATATGGTCGAAGTAGAAAAAGGAAAATAAAAAATTAAGAAATTTCCAATTGAATATTATAAAACATATGTATATTTAAATCTAAAAGTCACCATCACCAGGGAGTTAATACTTAATTAAAATAAACTAAAAGTATAAATACGTCGAACCATTTCCTTTAGCACATACCAATTTTTGTACTTGCAAAAAAAAAATTATTTGAAATGAAATGAATTAATAATTGAGAAAAAAAATAAAGGGAATGCTTCAATCTATTTGCGATTACACATTACTTATACTAATTATATAATTAAATTAAATTTAAACTAGCTTCCATATTTCATATAAATGTTGGGCGCCATTGGTAATCCATAAGTATTTGGTGTGAATTTGTATTTCGATGGTTTTATTTAGTATTACTTGTAGCGTTATTTTTATATGATAGGTATTACTATATATTATATTTATATAAAGGGTATTATTGTGTAAATTATTATATTAATCATATGAGTTGTATTTAACTGTATCGTATTATTATGTAAAATATTATTTTAATTATATTATATTATATTATTGATGCGTGGATGTTCACTCAAATTTTGGAGCTACCTGTACGAGCTTGTTATCCATGTTCACTTTCATTTTAATCGTTAAACACAAGCACAAAAGTTCATCGTTGTTGTTGTACTGGTATAGTTAACGGTAGCGACCGAATCGGATGTTATCACCGCACTTTAATATTAAATGGTTAGTTTTCACTATTATTATAAGATAAGTTTAAACAAAAATTATTAGGATTTGTTGGACCACTATTTATTTTACTACTTATTCAGTCCGACAGAAGAAAGAGACATTATCAGAGTCTTTATTTTTTTGAAATGATTAAAGTTCAACACTCTTGCAGTTTAGTGTATTTAGTTTCATGTGGTCTAGTTAGTTTCTAAACCGATATAATTTTTACCACTCACGTTGATCATGCCAATTTAGGTAAAAAGTCCACCATTACTTTTTGCATGAAACACTTTGCAGTTACAATTTATTCAGTTTCACTTATTATTAATTAGAATAAACTAAACACTTAGCAATTTATTAGTCAAAATTAGATTTTAATTTCTTAATATAACCTAATGTAATCATTATAAACTAAATATGGATTTAATCACTAACTTCTAACTTAATAATTTTTCATTTTTTTTTATTACTTTGTTTTTTTTTTATTATTAGATTATTACTTTAAATGCCCAACCCATTTTATTGTTTTATGGGGTTGTTGTCTATTATAAGCGAAGGTTACTCTTCAAAAACCTATGATCAACTCCCTGTCTATTTCATTATCTTTTCTCCTCGTCTTCGTTGATCGATTTATGGTTATCAACCGTAATATTTGAAACATATAGTCCATTTTTACAAAAACAGAGGTCTCAATAGGGAAACTGCATCCACAAACCATGTTCCACACACAGTCTATTGCAATTGATTCCGGACGCGTTATTATGATTTTTCTTTTCCGTTTCATATAATCAACAACATTTCAAATACATGGACCGAAGTAATCTCGTTACAAGATATCAATGGAACGTGTTGGTCATATTTTACACGAACATTTTTGTCCTTGAGAAAGCTGTGTTCGAAGTTTGTACCGCATGCCCCCACCGATTATTAATTGTTTGCAGACCTCAAAAAGAGCTTCAGGAAAAGAGATTTGGCTCCAATGAAGAAGTGATTGCCGAAGCTGAAGCTTATTTTGAAAACAAAGATAAATTGATCTGTAAAAATCGCTCTATACGGAAATTATGTTGATGAATAAAAAATATTTATATTTTAAATTTGGAAATCGATAAAGTTATGCCAAAATTTGTTTCTTCTAACATTGGTAAGAACCCGAAGGATATTTGTAATTTATTCGCCAACTATTTTGAAAGTATGTATATGCAGCCAAATATCCAACCGGTCTCGAAGAATGGTTTGAGCGCTTATTTTTTCTAACAATTTTTTTCTTTCGATTGACAGAACTACCCACGCTGCATACCAATCAAAGTGCGGAATTTAATAATATCTCTTGTTTCGTCTGAAAATGACAGCCGTTGCAAATATTCTTCCAACTACTAGTGTATTTAATAGGAGCCTGGAACTTAATTGCTTCCCGAAGATTTGAAAATGTTCAGTAATCAAGCCAGCATTTAAACCCGGTCCTTGATGTGATATTAACAATTGTCGAAGAAAAAAAAATTTCTGGGTAACCGAAACTTTTTGAAAAATTCTTTCTAGGTGATCGTAGAGTTGAATCATTAAACCCTATCAAAGATTCGGGTATTACTTTACGAGTGCTGCCTTTTATATTTCGGGATTAGGGAACAAAAACAAATAGTAATCATCGAAAATCGCTTTATTGTTTTTCAAAATATTCCCCATGAAGATCTATACACTTTTGCATGCGTTTGAACCAATTGTCGAAGCACTTTTTCTACTCTGATTGAGGTATCTCCAAAACATGCATTCTGAACGCTGCAACCGCTTCTTCAGGTGTCGAAAAACGTTGACCTCTCAGTTTGTTTTTTACGTACGGAAATAAAAAGAAGTGATTTGGTGACAAGTCAGGACTATACGGCGGATGACTCATCGATGTTTCGAGTGATCAAAAATGCAGTTGTTTGAGCCGATGTTTGAGAGCTCGCATTGTCGTGGTGAAGAGTGATTCGTCTTCGGCAGTTGATTTTCCTGATTTCTTGGAAGACAACTGGCAAACAAATGGTTGTGTACCACTCAGAATTGCCTGTTCTGCGTTGTTCTAGTGGTACGGTTGCGACATGTCCATTTTTCCGAAAAAACAGGCGATCATTTGCTTGCAAGTGCTTCGTGCGCGATCAACTTTTGTTGGATTCGGCTCATCTTGAAACACCCATACAGTCGACTGCTGTTTACTTTCGGGCTCATACGCGTAAATCCACGACTCATCACCTGTCACTATGTCATAGACGTGTGACATAAACACCGCGATCGTATTTTTTGAGCTTTTCTTTCGACCAATCAACACGAGCCTTTTTTTGAGCGATTGACAAATTGTGTGGGATCCAACGCGAACAAATTTTTTTGACATTCAAATGTTTATGCAATATTGAATGTATGCTGGTCCCACTAATGCCTAAGGTTGTATCAATTTCACGATAGGTCACATGACGATCTTCCAATATCAGTTCGCGCACAGCATCAATGGTTTCCGGAACAACAACTGATTCTGGACGACCTTCACGAAATTCGTCTTCGATTGAATTCACCATACCATCGATAAACACTGGTCCTTGATATGGAGCTTCATCGCCAAAAATTGAATTAAGTTCATCCATGCACTCTTGCCGCCTTAATCCACGTCGAAAGTTGTAAAAAATAATCGCACGAAAATGTTCACGATTTAATTCCATTTTTTCGCCGAGATGTTGAGTTAATGAGTACTGTAAACAACACAAACAGCGCTCGAATGTCAAAACGTTCTGAGTACGTATAATCTCAAAAATGTCACACTTTACGATAGAGCTGTCAGTTGCCAGATTGCAACACTAGGGTTGTCCAATCCCGAAATATAAAACAACCCTTGTAATAAGTAACTAATCTTTCTTCATTCATACTGATAAAATCGCTAAGTTGTGGAGAGAAATCGAGAAGCTGCCGAAGACAAGACTGATAGAAGTTTTGGGATCTTCTCTTACTTGTTATAAATAAAACAACACAACTGCCTCTAGTACATATGATGAAGAACTTGCAAAAGAAACGGATTGGATACACAAATACAAAAAAAAAAACAAGGGAGAAACGAAGAGCAGAAATTGGGAATAATTCGCAAACAAAAGTTTCTTGAAACTACCGAACCAGTACCCTGTATTTCAACAACACCAGTAATAAAAACAACGCAAAGTTACAATGAAGACAAAGGCGACACCGCCAATTAATGTAGGAATCAGCCCAGAGTTTGTAAATATCCCAACTTATTGTTTAGTGACACTAAACAATAATATTTGGAGGGTAAATTTAAAAGATCACGATACATACAGAGCTCTAGCCACAAAGCTCACTGAAGCAAGTATAGAGTGTTATACCTATAAAGATAAAAATAACTAAGAAATTAAAGTTATTGCCAGAGATCTTAACCTGCAAAAAGGAAGATATAATAGAAGACCTCAAATAAATGAAATGCAAATTGAAGACGAAGTTAACATCGTTGAACGGGAGAAAATTGAAAATAGCAAGGAATAAATAAAAAAAGGGCCCTCGCTACTCATGCACATTCAACAATATCGAAAAATGGACAATATTTTTAATACCAAAACAATACTTCGCAAGGAACATGAGATTAATACCTCAATGCAAGAAATGCCAATGCTTTAACATAACCAAAAATATTTCGGGCATTAGGTGTGTAAAATGTACCTTTAGACAAAATACTGCCCAGTTAGCCAAATCGAACGTGCAAGGTGTTTAAACTGTAAAGGACAACACCCAGCCGACTCTATAGTTGTGCAGTAGCGGTACAACTGTAAAGATTAAACTCAAAACAATAACGTGGCAATAGAAAATATTCCAACTGCAACTAGAGTGCCGCCACAACTACAACCCATCGGACCAGAGAGAAAATCCTACTCTTAAATAATGCAGCAATTAACTAATGCTACTAAAAAAAATCCACTCGAAAGGATATTCCGAAATATAGAAACGATAAATGCACGCTTAACAAAAAAGCAACGTCATCTAGGAGCTACATATATTTAACCGTTTGAGTCCCAAGCAGCGCGACCGTTGGGATTTTCTGTCGATAAAATAAAATAAATAAATGTGACGGAGCGACGAGAAAAAGACGAGAATTGCGTTATCTAACAAATACAAGAAGGGATTGTTATCTGCGTTGGAGTTTATTTTTGTTGTTTGCGTTTGCACCACAAATGGTTTTACATTGTTTGGGGACTCAAACGGTTAAGTGAAGCCTTGGAAGAGCTTACCATCGTGAAGGGAATGCTACATATGGATCTACCGTAATTGTTAAGGATAATTTTAAACATTGTGAGAAACCTGGTTCCCTAAGACTACAGTCATTTTTTTAAATCACTATGACCAATTTTACCACAGGCGGAGATTTTAATAAGACATCTTTTATGGCGATTATATTTATTTGATTTTTGGGGTGTTTTTAAGATTGGGTTTAATTTCATTTATGAATTAAACTAAAGTAATCAAGAAAATTTTCCTCCTCGAAATTTTTGCATTCACCTAATCATTGAAGTAAAAAAAAAGTTGTTTTTAAAAAATCCTTGTGTGGGAGCGACTTTGAGCGACTGGCTGAAATGAAAGACTAAAGATTTTTTCATAAATTGGAAGATATCAGTGATGTTTTGGTCGATATTGTTTCACCGAAAGTGGCAGATTCCTTATGAGATTTTCGTTTTTTGCCCCTATTTTGAAAAGTATAGCATTTATAAGAAAAACGTTTATGAACTAAAAGATTTTATTTTTAATTGAATTTCCAACAATATCAGTCTATTTCATTTTTCAAAAATTTAACACATTGATCGCTTGGTCGGTCACCGCTGACTGACACCGAGTACATACTTTAACTTGTTAAAGCGCGTTATTTGGGCGCTGTTAGTCACGAGTTCTATGTTAAATTTTACTAGAATTGTTGACGCAGCCCTTCTGCACAATACTACAACTTGGCCAAATAATTCTCATACTTATTAAATAAAATTTAAAAATAAAGAAATTTTTTTTTACATTTTATAAAAAAAACCTGTTGGCGTTCAATGTGTTAAGCAGAATTGATGATTTTTGGCAAAAACAGATTTTGAAAAAATGCAATCGCTCTACAGCCCAGACGGCTGGTCATAATGAAATTACATACTTAAGATTTTTCTATAAATTCAGTGATCCTAGTGGTATGTGGAGGAATACTTTGTAGCAGCTCCTAAAAAAAGCTTGCGAAAATGCTTTTCCCACATATTTTAAAAACCATTATAAACAAAAACAGTTTAAATAAAATTTGCTAAAATTGGTCCAAAATTTGAGCGAAAATAATTTTTGATGGATTGGCTACCCGGGATGAAACTTTATCCGTCAGTTTTTTTCATAATTTGGAAGATCCTAGTGAAATTTAGAGAAAATTAGTGTATGGGAAGTGACAGTTTTCATAGAAGGTTTTTAATGTTTGCAAAATTGTTGAAAAAGATGACATGTAGAAAAACCTACCAAGATAAGATTATAATTAATTTAACCCATTGCCGCACACTTTTTAATTGACGACCGTGCTCAGAAACACACTTTTTGTTTTTCAATTGTTTATGACTGCTATATGAAATTGAGCGTCATTTATATGTTTGGAAGTGAAAATTATCACATTTTCTCACAGTTTTCCCATGAAAACTCTCGACGGCTATAGCCGTCATTTGCTCATCACATCATTTTTTCTATATATTTCCGCCTACAGAAACAAATGATGGCTATAGCCGTAAATATAATTTTCTAGAAGGCTTGCCATTGTAGGTTTTCTAAAATTTACGCGGGAATGAAGATTCTGCATTAAACAAGATAGTGTACGTAAACATTCTTGTAAGTTGTATTTTTTGCTTTAGAATCAATTGCGATGTGTTCTGGTGTTGGCTACAATATACACACACCTCTATTTTTAATGTAGTAAACAATGAAAGAATCATTTGCGGTCTTACTTTGAGAAATTTACAACAACAATCCCATATATGTAATTCCTATTTGGAATTATTTTAAACCAACTTTTCTGCTGGTATAGAAATATTCTATTCTACCTGTAGTTTTAATGTTCACCACCAGGGCAGTTTTATTGAATACTTTTATTTTTAAATGTTGGCAATAAAAATATAAAAGTGATTTTTGTTATTTTGACATCGAATTTTTCTTAACAAGACAAAAAATTAATTATGATTTGTAATAATATTCAATAATGTTGTAGCACATTACTATTTAATTGAATATATTTAGTTGCGTTTTTACGTTGTTTTCAAATTCAAAATGTAATTGTTACCAACTAATAAAAATAAATTAAAAAATATCTTTGGTTGTTACTTTGAGCACAAATTAATTCTATACCAGAATGGAATTAGCTTGTACCAAAGTAAGACCGCAATTTTTGATTAGTTCTTTGTGCTTAGCAAAGCCAATTAAAATGCTGCAAAACTGTTCAAACTGCGGTTAAACGAATGCAAAATTATAACCAATTTAACTATTTACAGGTTACTGCATCATTTTTCAGTGTTTTTATTCTCGGCGGACCATATATTATAAAATTGGAGTAATCAACCTGTGATGGATAATTTGAAAATTAATATATGTTTAGTTGACATTGAAAAAAAATTTGCAAATTTTATAAAATATGACAAATAAAGGTATGACCAACGTATATCATAAAATATCTATCGTTTGCTTTTCTTATAAGTCTGTGGCAATTTAACAAAACCACTTATCAATTTTTTGCTACTTTACAGGGACCAAATTGAAATTTTAAATTAGTTTGTGAAAAAATTATGGGACATAACTAAACTATTTTTGGATTCATGATATCAGGGGTTTTAAACTGCGTTTATAAGCAGCATTTGGAAAAAACACTTAAATCGATTTAAATACATACCAAACGCAAAATTAAATTTAAAATAAAAACTTATTTCAAAAGTGCTTATTCTAAATTGATTTCTGATTTTACAAATAAAAATATTGTTTTAAATATCACTTATTTCATGCTAAAATATCAAAAATTATCAACTAACTGGTTTTCAATAAATACCAAACACCTATAACAAACATAAGTGGTTTTGTCTTTTACTTATATCTCGGTCAAAAATAGTCGGATTTTGATGAAAAATTGAAGGGGAAGAACACACGAGAAATACTATCGATTATACTTCAACATAACCAAAGTAAAATGTAAAAAAAAAATCATAAATATGAAAAGTTATGTTGTGAGAATAGAATATATATGGAAAATGAGAGTCTAGTCAGAGAAGACTTATTTTTTCAAATCAATAATTTCATCTGTTCGAAACTGATTGTTGCGATTCTTACACATTTGTCATCTATAATTCTAAAATTAAAATTCAACATAACCACTTATCTAGACTTAAGTGATTATGTTAAGGTGTCACAGAAATATTTTGGGGGAGAAAATTCGCAACGTAAAATTATTTAAAATTAAAAAACGCGTGCGGCATGTGTTGATCCATAAACAGAGGACTGAGAGGCCACGCTTATATGCCCATTACTAAACCTCCCCCCCGCCTCATTTGGAAAATCAGTAATTCTCCGCCTATTGGCTTTCTCTTATTTAAATAACTCACTACCAATACATAAAAAACCAACAACTGCTGGTGTTATTTATTTGCCATTTTACATTTGCCACTGGCAAGTTGCTTAAAACTCATTCATGTTGTTTCCCAATCCCTTGATAGAAAAAATGATTGCTTGTTTAACATGTTCGCGGACATGACTGCCAAAGCAGTCATACAACTTTTTCGTTTTTTATGAAATAAGACGACATATATGTCAAAATTCTCAACAATACATTCCTTTCCGCGACGAAATATCATTGTAATCACAAAAATTATCAAATTTGTGTTTGACACATTTAGAAAGTGTCCGCGAAAGTGTAATATATTAAATTTATTGATTGTTTTATTTTTGATAGTGGACAAATCCTCGAAATGTCCTATACGAATTTTGATTATTTCTAAATTTGCTTAATGTTCATCTAGGTGCTGTTACGTTCTGATTAGAAGAGAGTTCTCGTACATCAAAATCTAGAATAATGTACATGGACCTGGTTTACGGTACAAGAAGTTACTCGTACGTTAAACTCCGTAACTGCGGTTAATTTGCTATATTTTCAGATGTTTTTGGAAATTAATTGTCGTAAATGAAGATTATCGTTGTTAAACTATAGTTTCTGACAACTAGTGAAATTTTTAAACCAAAGTCACCAGTAATTTCATATAGAAATTATTTAATTCGCGATTTGTATTAAAAAGCAACTTCTTAACATTGTCATACCTCCCTCCCCCACCCCCACTCTGTGTCGGCTTTTCATTCTCTGACACTGATGGCAGCCTATAACCATGGACATGAACGTTGGAAAGTTTCGATTTTTTGTACTCTTAACTTTTTTTCTTTTTATGCACTTTAACAGTGTCGCTATACATGTCTTGGTCATTGATGTTGGCTCTCCTGATTTAGATTCTGCTCATAGGCTTACGGTGTTAATGTTTTGTGTATGATTTTGTTCCTCGTCGCACCTCATCCACACAGCTGGTGGGGCGGATGGAATGTGTCCGTTAAACTTCCTTGTGGGTTCTGCTTATTTAAGGGTCATTTGTTCAGGCAGTCTGTTTTGTCCAACTTCGTTGGAGGTTGGATCAAACCATATTAATTAGCATCGTCTCCAAGTTTACGTCTCGCATTGTTGAGCTTACATTTGGATGCTATTTACGCTTCAGTTAAAATTCCTAAAGGTTGTCCTCAATTGTTGTCCTCTCTCCTTTGATTCTTCTTTATTGGTGATCTACTTGTTAAACACAAGCGATCTGATAGTGTGCGCTATGCTAACAATCTAGTCATAACAGTTTCAGGTAGCAACATGAATGCCATATGGTGTCCTTTTGCAGCGTGCCCCGCTTATTTTGTAATTATGGTTTCTTCAGAAAATTATTAATAATAATAAGTAAACGTTGGCGCGTGAAGCATGTGGAATCACTTTGCTATGGATTTCTGCCGATTAATAACTAGTCGAATTTCCGTTAATATGATTTTGTAATAGCTATACGTTTTATAAATAAATCATAAAGGTACCCTTGATAAATTAAAATAAATCCTGTGAACGAATTGTTGGAATTATAAGTTATGTATCCAAAATTCTAAATTTCTCGTATGACATCCACGGGACAGTGCTCATGGGTGGTGTTTATTAACATCACCGATTGTAATGGATGATGAAAATCCGATTTGCATCTAGTCTCTGATGGGATTTGAACCCAGGGCCTCCCGGTCCAAGTGCCGAAGCTTTAACCACTGCACCACTTATCTGGTTTTTATTAGATAACTTGGGTCAAATTGTCTGACCGCAGGCGCCAAATAGTTGTGTTACGTACATTAAAACGTTGATCTTACATGCTGATGTGTGTATCGATTTATTTCAAATATTATTTTACTATCATTCATAGAACTACACAGAACATTTAACACGTGTCATCTGCCAAATATTAAATAGACCAAAGTATAAGCTTATGCCTAACAGTGTGCTGTCAAATAACTACGAATTTTATAAATTTACCCTAAAGAACACTAAAAGCCACAAATGATTTTGTACGAAATACTATAATCACTCAAATCAAAGTAACCCCCTGTATTAGAATGTGGTACCAAATTTACCAACAAAAAGCAAAGCAAACAAAGCTTATGTGCTAAACAACCATCTACCCCATCGATTGTGCTGAGTACAGATACTACAAAAACTGTCACTTGTTGTAAAACAAACATTTTACAAATAGTGCAATAAAAATAAAATATGTTTTTTAGATATTCACCCCCGAAATAAAAACACAAAAAATCCCAACACCCACGATACCACCTACCACCACCTATCCCGACGAAAGTGTCGTAAAATGGTTTTTGTTGTTTTTATTTTTTAGGGCATATCCATTTTTTATTTTTGTAGTTTTATTTTTTATCTTTTAGTCAATAAATTGAAATGAATTTTTATATTTTTTTTTTGTATAAACATATTCGGTTGCATTTGATGTGTTTGGTGAATATGAACATATAGCATATATAGGTAGGAAGAGTTAGGTACATACATACACAGAAATAAACTTTTATAATAGTGTAGTGTAGTTATTTTATCGATAAAAATTGTGTACAACTGGAAAACTACCAATAATACAGCACATACAATATGTACGAAAGAAAAGATACCAGTCGTTATAAATACACAATGCAGGTACATGTTCATATGCATATGATGATACCCTAGGATTGAGCGAGGGCAGGTAATATTGGTGGATGTATTTTATTTATTTATTTTTGTTGTTTGTAGATAATAAAACATAAAAAGAGCATAAATATCTAAAAAGGATAAATGAAAAATATTGCAAAAACTAGAAAATGCAAGATGTTACTTTTGTTGTTTTTTTAGGGAGGAAATGATAAATGTTCTTTGCTATTGTTTGTCTGTCGATACATGTGTGTTTGCGATATAGCTATAAGAGCTTCCCGCTTCCCGTTATTATATATATGCCTAATTTTTCAAAAGTTCCAATATCTAGCGCGATACCCGCTAGAAATGTGAGGTTTCGAAAAACTTAAACAGAAAATGTATTGGGTCAATCGAAGATAGTTTAGAGGTTGCGACTTGAGCCCGAAGTTCGATAAAAACGGTATTTTTTCAATTTTTTAACCTGAACCAGAAAAATAATTTAAATTCAACTAATTAAAACTCACAATAACTTTGTTCAGGTCAGATACCACTTCCATGTGGACTGCCTTTGTAACAAAATGTATAAAAATTTCAATGTACACTTTCAATTGAGCTCTAGATTTTATTTGTTTAACCGCAAGAAATGGACCACAAAAATTCACTTTCACATTTTGGAATGGTTTAGACGGTAAGATACGTTTTCCTAGTAATTGACCCATGATTTGATTTACGGTTGCAGGACGCGCTCGGGCACACGTTATGCACTCGCGTACTACTTTTCGACATAAATCTCATCCTTCTAGTTAGTCCTTGCGAACCTGGTACTACTAACTGATGTTTGTGGCCGAAGGGAATATCAGCGTTTTTTAATCGTCCGCCAACCTGAACTATGCCATCGTCATCGTGAAATGACGCCAGTGATATTAATTTACTTCGACGAGACACAGAGAATAGTGAAATTGCTGTATGTTTTATAATAAATTTTAAGGCACTAACAATTTCTTTAATTTCGATCGATTTAATAGTTGGTGGTTTTGACAATTTATTTGAAGTCTGCAGTTTGTTAATACAAGCTTTTGTAAAACGATCATGTATAAATTCGCAATACTTTCAAATAGTTCGAATGCTTTACAACAGGCATCCATTCTTATATTTTTATCAAAGTCCCAACCGATTTCATTGTTTAATATAGTAAGTTGCTTAGGTATTATTTAACGATGTGGTTGATGTGCGAAGGACCTGACCACCAATGTTTTGATTTCAAAAATTTCTGTGGCATAAGCCTTCGAGACACTATATCTGCAGGATTCTCTGTGTTTGGGATGTAATACCAATCAGTGGGAGAACTCAAATCATGTATTTTTGAAATTCTATTATCTACAAAGACTTCGAAATGCCCTGCAACCGATTGGATTCTATTTAAAGTGATTTCAGTTCAGAGAAAAAAAGCGAAATCAGTTCATAAAAAAATTTAATTTTATTTTATTTGCATAACTAAATTGATTTTATAAACTATTTGGGCCAAGAGCAAAGAAGCGCACAGCTCCAGCCGAGTTATAGTTTGTGGTTTAAGTGGAGCTACTCGGCTTTCTGAACATAAAAGTTTAACGAAAAAATTGTTTTCATCATCGATGGTACACGCATCCATATCCTTTTTCAGATGCATCTCCAATCCCATGGAGCGCAATCGTTGTTGCGTTTGGAGCTATGACACATCTTGGAATGGATATTTCATCGATTGTAGTGAGTTGTCGCTTAAATCCATTCCAATATTCTTGAAGTTGAGCGGGTAACAAATCATTCCATCGAAATTTAGCTGCCCATAATGTCTTCATAAATGGTTTTTCCAGGAATATTCCAGCAATTTCGGATAATGTTGTTCGTTTTGTACACTGTTTAGTAATTGGATATTTTTTGAATGAAAAATTAAATTTATCGGTGTTTGTGTTCCAATTTATTCGTAACACCTTAATCGATTTGGTTTGATCATTAAGATCCGAAGGTATTACAACCGAAGTTCGAAACCTCCCATTAACAACAAACTAACAAGATCAGTTTTCGATTTGATTGCCGTTTCAAGATTGTTGGCACCAGTAGTACGTCGTCGACATAAAAATCTTGTTTAAGCACGTTTGAAGCTTCAGGAAAATATTTTGGTTCATCTTCCGCTAGCTGAAATAATTTTTAGCTGTTCCGTACGTTACGGTCCGAAGTTTGTACCATTTTAATGAGGTGGTAATTTTTTGAAAATGTAATACCGAGTGCATTTTTCAAAATCTCATGATAATAAGTCCTACTGAGTTGTAGGACCAACCATTAAACAATCGTTTAGTGATATATTTGAAGAAGTTTTTGATGAAGCGTTAAATACGACGTGTAATTTTGTAGTGCAACCACTTTCATGTATAACTGCGTGATGCGTTCTATCATGTGTTGGAAATCAATGTACTCACTCATAAATTGAGAATACTGCTCTGATTCTGAATATGATTCTGAGTACTGGAGATTCTGATATAAACCGGTTCTGATTTAATGATAATTTTTAACACTTGCTATCAGTAATAAAATTAGCCTGAGAGCCACTATCCACTAGCATTTTATTCTATCGCCCGAATAATGTCTAATCCAAACAACTACAGTCCTTAATAGGATCTGATTTTTGTTATGTTTGAGATTTGGCGTTTAAACCCATTTTGAAGGTTTGCTGAATTGGAGGCAAACAATGCCTGAGACGATTTTTTGGGAATATTATGAGAATCGTTTGTGGAAACATTCATTACTGAGTTATTCCGCCCGAAGTGGAGAAGAATATTGTGATTTAAAGAACACAACGAACAAAATGATGACTTACACAACTTATCGTCGGTAACCTTTGAACACTGGTCGATAACATGATCTCCACTACAAAACACACAAGCGTGGTTTTGGATGCTCATAACTAGAAGTTGTTTTGCTCATTTTGTTCACTTTTTGTACTCGATCTATTTGTTGAGAGCTGGTCGAAGATTTTCGAGCTTCCATAATTCTACACCTTTCTCGAATAATTTCTATTAATTCTTCAAACGATAATAATTATTTAGCTGAATAATTTTTTATTATAGCAATTTTTGATTGGTACATCCAGACGATCAGTAAAATGGTGAATAAGGAATAAATCCCACGAATCAACTGGTATTTCGTCATTATAATAGTCGGTTAGGCTTTTCCATGCAATTGGTTAATTTTCCGTAGATATTGAAAAGGATTGAATGAATTTATAAGGTTTGCCTTCCTTAATACACGAAGCTAAATAGTGAAATTTTGCTAGGTTACTCACACCTTTGTTTGAATGAACTGAGTATGGGGAAGGTTTAAGGAATTCGAAGTTTTTAATCAATTTCTGGTAAATTATCATTTTTAAATTGAGTCAATTTTACATTCGTCAAATTTAGAATACGTTATTCGAAGACGGGTCAATGCGGATTCTATTTTTCCGATGGTATTAAATTCAGATCCTGCTGAAACTTAAAAAGTATGTAACACTACCCTTGTGCCCCGATCGAATATTTTTAACTTTATAATATTATCTGGATCTGCTAGTTCAGTTCGAATTCGACATGTTGGTTTGATTTTATACCTATTATTTTTTTTAAAGCAAATTAATTTGAATTTGAACCACTTTTACAATTTTAATATTTAAGAAAATTATTGATATCTAATTGTAAATTAATAAATTGTACCTGTGTCCTGGTACCGATGTTATTCTTGAATACGATAATAAATATTAATTCCTGTTGTCGAAGTTCTTGTCTCGATTAAAAATCCAATTATGAAGTTTCGGCGATGATTCCTTTTGTGATGAATATACATTGTCGATAATAGTAAACTTTATGATAGTACTAATGTGTCCCAATGTATATGATACGAGGGTATATCAAAAAGTCTTGCAATATCATATGAAAAAAAAGAGTGAGTGAGACAACAATATATTTTTCAAAACCATTTTTTGTCGCGATGAAACTTCTAGAAGAACATTTCGATGTAAATTTTACAGTTCGTTTGTTTTTGTCAATTTAGTAACACGTGTTTTGAATTTTTCTTAAAATGAATGAAATTGAATATCGCGCCATTATTAAATTTTTCTGTAAAGATGGACGAAATGCAATTTATATATTCAACTATATATCAAAAGTTTACGGCGAATCTGCACCATCATATGCCACAGTAACAAGGTGGGTAAAATTATTCAAAAGTGGTCGGGAGTCATTAGTAGACGACAACCCCTCGGGTCGGCCAGCAGATGCTATTAGCCATGAAAACGTAATTTTGGCCGAATCTATTGTATTGGAGGACCGGCGTATTTCTGTTCCAGGGTTAGCGTGGAGACTTTCCCTTTCAAACGGTACCACATATACTATATTACATGACCACCTTCACATGTCGAAAGTAAGTGCGCGATGGGTTCCCCGTTTGTTGAATGCAGAACAAAAAAAAATGCGTGTTCAAACTTCAAAGGCGATTTTAGATATGTACAAAGAAGATCCAGAAAATTTCTTGGATAACATAATAACAGGCGATGAAACATGGCTTCATCACTGGGATCCGGAATCCAAACAAGAATCGATGCAATGGATTAAACGTAGTGAACCACCACCAAAGAAATTCAGAACTCAACCGTCTGCTGTTAAGGTTTTGGCAACAATTTTTTGGGATTCTGAAGGAATTTTGATAATCGATTATATGCCACCGAAAACCACAATCATAGGCATATATTACGCAGAGGTTTTCCGAAAATTGAAAAAAGCGATCCGGGAAAAACGGCCAAGGAAAGTTAGGAAAAAAATCTTGCTTCTTCACGACAATGCACCAGTGCACAAGGTTAATATTGCTCAAGCTGCATTAAAAGACTGCGGCTTCGTGGAAATTCCGCATCCACCGTACAATCTAGACTTGGCACCCAGTGACTAGTTTCTGTTTCCCAATTTGAAAAAAATACTAGGGGGCCGGAAATTTTCCAGTGACTATGAAGTACAGTCTGTTGTAAATTAATATTTTATGGAGCAAAAGAAATCTTTTTTTTTAGAGGGTTTAGGCAAGTTAATTGATCGATATGACAAATGTATAAACCTTAAAGGAGATGATGTCGAAAAATAAAAATATGGCTGTCTCACTCACTCTTTTTTTTCATATGATATTGCAAGACTTTTTGATTTGCCCTCGTATATGATGAAGCGGCAATATTCAGAGTTGATGAAAAATATGTGGATTATTTTCCAAGCAATACATTGATGACGATCGAAGAGGATGAAAATTATGTAGACAATGTTTAAAGTTGCTTAAATTATTTGTTCCGAAGATTTTGTCCATAGATCGCTGGATAATTATGTGCCGATGATTTTCGAAGTGATACCATAAACCGATTAAATCAAACAGATCTAAAACAGTAAAATGACCGTAATGTCATCCTGAACTTATTCTTTAAGTTATTCACATGCTCTTTGAAATTTAGTTGCGAGTCTAAGTGTAACCCCAGATATTCACGGTTTCTATTGGAACACAATGGGAATCACAAATATTCTGTGTACAAGAAAATGAATGATAAATGAGATTTGAAGAGGGATCATAAATTGTACCACCTATGTAAAAGTTCATTATTTTTGGCTTAGTATCATATTATGCACGTAAAACAAACCATTTTTTTTAGCGAAGCAATGTCTTGATTAATAGCATGATTAACAAATTCCATATTTGGGCCCGAATACAATAAGGCCATTTCATCTGCAAACGCTACAATAGAACCACGCAAATCAAGGCTAAAACTTGTATTAGAATATATTTAAAATAACAGGGCCCCAAAACTAATCCTTGTGGGACGCCGATATCGACAGTTTTCTCATCGCTGAAGATTTTATCAATATATACACTTTTTTACGATTATGAAGGTATGATTTAAACAAATTTAATGCAACACCTCTCACGCCGATATTATATAATTTTGATAATAATATTTTGTGGTTAACAGTATCCAATGCTTTGGAAATGTCAATGAAAAGCGCAGCAGCTTTCATATTATCAGTCATACTCGTATATTGATGCAGAGGCGATAAGAATGAGTCTAATGCTTTTCTAGTATAGAACAGTTCTTTATAAAACCATACTGTCGTGAGAACCTTTTTTAAACAGTGGTTTTACGACACCAATTTTAAGTTTTTCTGGAAAACCCCCTTTTGCTAAACAATTATTAAAAATAAAATTCAGAACTTGAACTACGCTCCCAATTATTTTTTTAATTATTATATGTGATACTTCGGCAATACCGTAAGAAACACTACTTTTTAGATCAGTCACGACTCACGATCGAGAATATTTCATTTTTCAAACAGGGAAAAAGAAAAATGTATGCTGTTAAAATTTGAGTGAATTAAGGAATATCTAACAGGATCATCAACATGAACGTTTTCTGCATTCGCTTCCAAAATGAACAACAATGATGGTTTGCAAAACTCTCGAGCACGCGACGTACAACGAAACACGAGAATAACACGGAAATTCGAGATTTATTCCGCACACTCCAACGATTGACTTTGCGATTTGTTAATCGTCATAGCGAACGCCAAACGAACGGGGAACTAAATGCTCTTGAAGTCGAACGGAATGTCAGTTGGAATCAGAGGAATTCTCAGAATTAGAACATCCTCTCCTTTCAATTTGCCCTTGATGATCTTCGCTTGGATCACGTTGTTCATCAGTTTCTTCACAGCCAATCACGCCCCATTACACAATCTCGGATGGTTCAGATGACCTTCAGCATCAAGTTATGCTGTGATATTCCCGGCAAATCAAGCACATTTAAAAACTCGATCGGATAGTTGTTTGCCTCGTCTTGATTGGTCACACAGTCAAAGGATTTGTAACAATGCATTTCTTCAGCGATTTGGTTTTGAATCAAGTAATTAAGACTGCCTACATCCTTGTTCTTCGCTGCCAAAATCGCTCATTCGCTGAGCCAATCGTGATTCATATAATTTCATGTGACCATCCAAAAATTCGAGGGGAACGAAATCAATCCGGTCAAAACATCAACAGGAATCTGACCTTTGCCAAGCGCCAACAGTTGTTTTGAAAAATCAGCAGTTCATGAGTCGTTCTGTAACGTGACTCTCATGTTTGTGGTCAACTGCGACTTCTTTGCACAGTCCCACAATCTTGACAATTGCAGACATGCGTTGATTTCATAAGTGATCATTTCATCACAATATCACGCGATTCCATATTTTCGCCAACAATCACAACTGCGATTTCGTCGATAGTGCGAGCATTTTACTAACGTACATGGCCTCCGGTTGGTCTTTTGTTTGCTGTGAAACGAACCAGCGTATTGTGTTCATGCAGAAACATTGAAGTTCTTCGATTACCTCTCGTTTTGATGCATTGAAAAGCGTAAGACGACAACTTAATTCAAATAAATTTGGAGCAACTTGGGTTCTTTATTCGCTGGTGGAATCAACGCTCCGCTTCGACGATAAATTTGCCCTTTGAGTCATGATTGAAAGCAGCACGATTAAAGTTGATATTCACCGCACTTTTTCGTCGAGTTACGTTTTGTCAAACCTGAGCTGATATCCGTACAGCGCAAACTTGTCCGATATGAGCACATCGCTGTTCATTTAATTATTCCCGTTCCTCTTAAGTTTCATTCTCACGAACGCCGCGTGCATTATTTGTGAATTACGGTTTCTTTGTCCTATAGGTTCGATCGTCTGGTAGCCAACATTTTAATCAAAACTCTGTTCCTAAAAATTACAATGATTCATTTGACTCATTTACTTTGAAATCATTAATCCACAACAAAAAAACTTACCGATCGAATCAATCTCGATCCCGCAATCCAATTTGATAATCGCACTAGTCACGCACTAATAAGTTTCTGGAAAAAACTATCGAAATCGTAAAAATCACACCGAACTTCATATGATTGTAATAATGGTAGGGTCTATGGATGCAATGCACACAATTCAAATATCAAAAAAAGTTGAATACTCAAATTTCCAATTTAATAGCAGCAAGAAAATAACACGTTCACAGAATCTAAAATGACAATGAGCGATTTCAGGTCCCCTGTCATGATTAGTCAAATCATCATCAATTTGATTTGAAAATTTCATAGTCAACATCATTTTTAGATTTTTCGAATTTCTAAACTTTTCTGGTGGATTTACCAAAATTTTCTTTCGTTAGAACCATCTCCTGGCAATTGCCAACACAACAAAAAAAGATTGAACCAAATCGGTTCAGCCGTTCCAAACTGATGCGCTAGAAAAAAGAAATTCAATTTTTTTGAGTTTTTCCGGAAGTTTCCGAGTTTTCCACTCATATTTCCCAATTTTTCTCTTCTAAAAGACCATCTGGATTGTATACGTGTAAAATCTCGTACTTAAACATCATTTTCCAAATTTTCCGACTTTTCCATCTCCTGACAATTGTGAATACAACAAAAAAAAGATTGAGCCAAATCGGTTCAGCCGTTCTCAACTGAAAAACAACAATTTTGATTTTCCGAATTTTTCGACTTTACCGGTGGATTTTCCCAAAATTTCTTTCGTTAGAACCATCTCCAAGCAATTGCAAACACAACAAAAAAAGATTGAACCAAATCGGTATAGCCGTTCTCAACTGATGCGCTAGAAAAAAAATTCAATTTACTTCTGGTTTTTCCAGATTTTTCCAAAACATCATTTTTCATTCATTCATTCATCTCCTGGCAATTGCGAATACAACAAAAAAAGATTGAGCCAAATCGGTTCAGTTGTTCTCAGCTAAAAAACAACATTTTCAATTTTCTGACTTTTCCGGCAGATTTCCCAAAATTTTCTTTCGTAAGAACCATCTCCTGGCAATTGCGAACAAAACGAAAAAAGATTGAGCCAAATCAGTTCAGCCGTTATCAACTGAAAAACATCATTTTCGATTTTCCGTATTTTCTGATAGATTTTCCCAATTTTTGCTTTCATAGGAACCATCTCCTGGCAATTGCGAACACAACAAAAATAAATTGAACCAAACCAGTTTAGCTGTTCTCAACTGATGCACTAGAAAAAAAACAATTTTCTTTGGGTTTTTCCGGAAGTTTCCGAGTTTTCCACTCAGATTTTCCAATTTTTCTCTTCTAAAAAAAAATCTGGATCGGATACGTGCAGAATCTCGAACAAAAACATCATTTTTAGATTTTCCGAATTTTTCGAGTTTTCCGGTAGATTTTTCCAAAATTTGCTTTCGTAAGAACCATCTCCTGACAATTGCGAACACAACAAAAAAAACTGAGCCTAATCGGTTCATCCGTTCTCAATTGAAAAACATCATTTTTCGATTTTCTGAATTTTCCGGTAGATTTTCCCAAAATTTTCTTTCGTATGAACCCATCTCCAGGCAATTGCGAACACAACAAAAATAAATTGAACCAAATCAGTTTAGCCGTTCTTAACTAATGCGCTAGAATAAAAAATTCAATTTTCTTCGTGTTTTTCCGAAAGATTCCTAGTTTTCCACTCAGATTTTCCAATTTTCCTCTTCTAAAAGACCATCTGGATTGGAAAAAGATTAACAACAACAAAAAAGATTAAGCCAAATCGGTTCAGCCGTTCTCAACTGATTGCGTTCTCGACTTAAAGCTCAAAACAGAAAAACAGAACAAGAGCGAAGGCGGCGAGCGAAATCGTCTGTCATATTACAAAACACCGAAATCATGCAAAACAAACACAACCATCGACGCAGGCGACGACGATTTTTTCGTTGAAAAAAATTTAGAGTCTATTTCTATTTTTGTTGCCGACGAAACAATGTTGCCAACTGTTTTTTATATATGTATAAGTTGGTATCATTTAACCGTCATATTATTAACCATTTTGTTTTGTTTTTTTTCAATTTAGTAGCCTAACGCCACAACATCATGTCAAAAACATAGAAGATTATGCCGTTTGGTTGTTTTTTTTATCGCCATACGCTGACGCTCTTGTTCTGTTTCTAGCTTAACTGAGTTTATACATTTTTTACATCATTTTTATATATACATACATACACTGACATCTATTGTTAAACGACATCTATAAACGACATCTGTTAATATACATATATATAAGACTTATTATCATTTAACAAAATAATAATACATTAATAATAATTTAATTATAATTACAGCAGGTTTTAATTTCAACAGGTAATTATAATTCTAGTTCACCCTGCTCTGTTACTAGTATTTGATTTTCTTTGTACTACTCGTATTTTTACACATTATACCAAACTCCTTTAAATTTTAAATTTTGATATGATCTGCGCATATAACATCTTGCAGGAGAATACTTGTGTCTATTAAAAATTCAAAAGGTTAGTAGTAGTACCTACGTACCGTAGTTGATTACTTATAGAATAAATACATAATATATTTATTCGTTTGACCTTAAGCCAGAAGAAAAGATGAACTCTTGTATGTACTACCAACAAACTTTTTTTATTATTCCTGGGTGGATTTCGTTCGATGTAGCTAAGCATGAGAATAAGATGAAATTTGTTTATTAGTTTTCAGTTTTTCCCAAAAATGTTCGTTGGCCTACCAAACTTTAATTCAATAATCGATCAATTTTGTGTTGATTCAGTTTCTCCAGCATTTTGAGTATTAAATTTATTTAGTTTATATTTTATTTTTCTGGGAAATTTGGAAAATAACAAAATTTAGATTGAGTAGTTTCTAATTTTTTTTATTTTAAAATGCATATTACGTATATAGATGGGAAAAAAACTAGAAACCAAAAAGCCGTAACGAGAAGTTTTTTTCATGTTATTATGTTTTTTTTGCTGGTTTTTCATGGAAAACTTTATGTTATTGTTGGATGTCGAAAATTTAGTTTTTTGTTTAGGTTTATTGATTAATGGCTTTTTATTTATGTTTTATGTTGTATATTATTGTTACTGCGCTGGCTAACTCTAGATATAGACATAGAAAATGGAAAAGTTTAGTTTTTTAACGAGTATATAGCTTTTATGATTCTCTAACGATGACAAAAATTGATATGAAAATGTTTCAAGTTTTTTTTTTGTTTTGTTTCATAAATAGGCCGTCCCGCATATATCCATCCAATCACCATATTGTCACTAAAAAATGTGTTTTTTATTCGATCATTTTAAAGAGATTACTAAATATAAACTGTGCATGCCATCAAAGTTTGATAAAGCTTTAAAAAATATAATATAGTACGAAGTAGGAAAGCTCGACTAACATTATTCATTAAAGTTTAACTTCTCTTTACATTTTTTTATTGTGCAACCTAAAAAATAAACTTTATGTATTTATTTAAAAAGTTAGAAGTTGGAAGGAAACACAGATTAAGTTCGAAAATAAAAAAATCAACTTTGTCAATTTTGTGTTTTTTTTTTTCAATTTTCCGATTTTTGTTCTGCATTTCTTCACCTTACATAAAATTGTATCTTTATGTCTAGACTTTTAAATTTTAAAATGACGTAAACAATTTTTGGTTCATATTTTATATTTACGAGTTTGGTCTTTCCAAGTAAAGCTCAAAATATTTTCCGAACAAATAAAAAATACATATAAAATATTTAAATATGAAAGACTGCAACAAAATCGCATCGCAATATATATGACATGTTCAGTTGACATTTTAATGGATAATATGACACATGAATTGTATGACATGCATATACATAAATTACGGCGTTGCTCAAAAATAATAAATTTTTTTGTTTTTGTAAAAAGTACTTTATTCGATTTATCCAAATCAATCTAAATAACATTGATTATCCTTTTTCTCGATTTTCTATACTTATGGATTTAGGGTAAATCGCGTCGTCAGCCCCCCAGCCTTTATATAAAAAAATATCACTGTATTTGTGTTATTTTATCCCCATTAACAAAAAAACAAAATATATAAATATAAATGGCTCGACTCTAACCGAATTAATTATTAACCAAAAATAACAACAACAACACTTATACAAGGCAACCCATAAGAAAATATGATTGATTTGAATTCACATTACGCACTACATTCCCATACTAAATTTCATTCGCCCGCCTGTTTCAAATTCTATTTCTAATAATGTTTTTTTTTTGTTGTATTTTATGTAAATGCCATGTATGCGATATCAATATCTAGATTTCTGTTACAAAACATAACCGAACACAGTTAAAATCAATAGAGTTGGCTCAGCTTTATGTCGATGGTGGGCGAAAGAATGCTTGTTGGATATTGGTGGTTGTATACGCACCAGGTAGTCATTTGATAAACGTCCACCTGAAATCTTGAAAATAAGTTAGAAACTAATTCCATTTGGATTTGACGGTTATTTCAAGGTCACTGTCAACTTCTGGTTTTAACCTTTGATCTTTTACTCTTACCATAGTTAAAATATTTTTTTCGAATAAATAATTAGATGCTCAGCTTTAGCCAAACGATAAAACCCGGAGTGAGGAGTTTGTTTATTATTCATGCAGAGGCATCCTTTACCTAACTATTCACCGAAAATGATAATATTCACTGAAAACGACAATTCACCGAAAAATACAATTATATATTTCAAACGTTTCGCATATAGTTAATACAAATAATATAAATAATAAAAAAAATTGTTTGTTTGTTTAGAAATCAGTAATCTCGTGAATAAATGTCAGGAAAGTTCACGTACGAGGGTTCTTTGAAAGTTTCCGACCTCAGCATGAAGATGGCAGCACTCACCAACAAAAGTAAAGTTTGTGTTAGCGCATGCCTACGCAAATCAAAAGCGATTTTCCTGCTGTGTACGGGGTCTCTACATCATCATTTTACCACCGTAAAATTTTGGGCAGCTCAATTTAAACCTGACCGTACGGTCGTGACTTCCAAAAACTGCAACCACTGACGACGAATCACCGACTCAAATTCACCAAACGGTGCTAGACAACCGTCGAACTAAGGTTAGATATAAAGAAGAGTCTATGAGTATGTCCAAGGAGCGTGTTTGTCACAAATTGAATCAATGGTGCCGCATTTGCTCGTTTAGGCGCAATAAAACTCAGTTTTGGCAGCCGCTAATTACTATTGATGAAACTTGGATACACCATTACAGTGCAGAATCAAAAATACAGTCAAAGCGAGGAACAAGTGATCAAATGAATTCCCTCTTAATTCACAAACCAGCTGTAATTACAGATCGTGCTAATATTCTAAATTCTGATCAGGAAATTTTTCCTGCCACAGCTATCAATCATTCAAATAACAGCACAACCTCTCTCTATCTCTCTCTCTCTCGCTCTCTCTCTCTCTCTCTCTCTCTCTCTCTCTCTCTCTCTGGGCCTCCATCCGTCTCGGTCCATCGCTCTTATAATATTTTAATATTTAATGAAATTCATATTTAATGAAAAATAATGCATATAAAATAATGAAAAATAATGCATATTTATGCAAATAACTAACTCATGAAATATATGCTTAATATTGATCAAATTTTTGGCTAGCTGTTCATTACTTATGAATAATAAATGCATAATTTATTAACTAACGCATAGCTTATACCTATTAATTCATAGCTTTATGCTTTATTTTGCGTGATTCATCGTTAAGATGTATAAATTTAATATACTGAATATAGCGTGGTTGGTTTAGACTCACTGTAAGCTTTGAATTCACACTGTTAAATAAAAATGTGTTTTCCATATTTCTCTCAATTTATTTACAAAAAAATAGTTACATGTTATATTATTTACATTATTACTTAAATATAATTATTTAAATCAATGGCTTAATTCATTAAAATCTAATAATATCTTGGAATAAATTGTTTTTTCCATCAATCATTGTATGAAGTTCAAATGATTTTATATGCTTTAATTCATTTATCGCAATACATGTATAATGTATTAATACATTTTCATTTAAAAAAAACATACTCTTTATCCAAAATAATTGCGAACTCACAAGATAGACCACATTTGTTCCTAATAAAATTTCAATAATTTTAATACGTTTTTGTCCATAGAAAACATGGTAGTTGCTTTTAAATGTTGTGCCTTCATATACGAGGGCAAATCAAAAAGTCTTGCAATATCATATGAAAAAAAAGAGTGAATGAGACAGCAATATTTTTATTTTTCGACATAATCTCCTTTAAGGTTTATACATTTGTCACATCGATCAGTTAACTTGCATCAGTTAACCCTCTAAAAAAAAGATTTCTTTTGCTCCACAAAATATTCATTTACAACAGACTGTACTTCATAGTCACTGGAAAATTACCGGGCCCTTAGTGTTTTTTTTTAAATTGGGAAACAGAAAGTAGTCACTGGGTGCTAAGTCTGGACTGTTCGGTGGATGTGGAATTTCCACGAAGCCGCAGTCCTTTAATGCAGCTTGAGCAATATTAGCCTTGTGCACTGGTGCATTGTCGTGAAGAAGCAAGATTTTTTTCCTAATTTTCCTTGGCCGTTTTTCCCGGATAGCTTTTTCAATTTTCGCAAAACCTCTGCATAATATATGCCTGTGATTGTGGTTTTCGGTGGCATATAATCGATTATCAAAATTCCTTCAGCATCCCAAAAAGTTGTTGCCAAAACCTTACCAGCAGACGGTTGAGGTTTGAATTTCTTTGGTGGTGGTTCACTACGTTTAATCCATTACATCGCTTCTTGTTTGAATTCCGGATCCCAGTGATGAAGCCATGTTTCTTCGAATGTTATTATGTTATCCAAGAAATTTTCTGGATCTTCTTTGTACATATCTAAAATCGCCTTTGAAGTTTGAACACGCATTTTTTTTGTTCTGCATTCAACAAACGGGGAACCCATCACGCACTTACTTTCGACATGTGAAGGTGGTCATGTAATATAGTATATGTGGTACCGTATGAAAGAGAAAGTCTCCATGCTAACCGCGGAACAGAAATACGCCGGTCCTACAATACAATAGATTCGGCCATAGTTACATTTTCATGGCTAATAGCATCTGCTGGCCGACCCGAGCGATTGTCGTCTTCTAATGACTCCCGACCACTTTTGAATAATTTTACCCACCTTGTTACTGTGGCATATGATGGTGCAGATTCGCCGTAAACTTTTGATATATAGTTGAATATACAAATTGCATTTCGTCCACCTTTACAGAAAAATTTAATAACGGCGCGATATTCAATTTCATTCATTTTAAGAAAAATTCAAAACACGTGTTACTAAATTGACAAAAACAAACGAACTGTAAAATTTACATCGAATTGTTCTTCTAGAAGTTTCATCGCGACAAAAAATGGTTTTGAAAAATATATTGTTGTCTCACTCACTTTTTTTTTCATATGATATTGCAAGACTTTTTGATATACCCTCGTATTATATGTGATGAAACTGTTACAGCTTCATGATTTATTTCAAATGGTAAAGAAATATACGCAAAATAATATCGGTCATTAAGATTAATTTTTCGCATTTTTGTTACATTAAAACTATTTCCAAAGCTCGCTGTTCTAAAACATTGTGAGCAAATTGCATGCAATGTTTAATTGCTAGGGAAAATTATTATTCTACACGAGACCTAGATGCTTAGGAATTAGCTTTTACATCTTAATTTTGTTTTCCAACCTCATGCAGCATAATAGTTTTACAAGACGTGATTTTTTAATTATTTCAGAATAATGATAAGGAAAATGATGTTTTGGTTTTAATTTGTCTTTGAAACAGCTTACGAAGCAGCAATATCAATCTAGAATTTTGAGTCATATTAATCAAATGTATGTTAATCTTAATTATTTCTATGTAACTTACAAGTCTATAACCTTTAGAACATTTATAGAGCGGCCAATTCGTTATAATATCAGCACAATTATTGTAGCATTTAGATAATTGTTCTTGTCTAGTTTTTAATGGTGCTCTTCCGTTTCGTTTCCACTGTTTCCCACACGAGTGGTGAATCTTTAGCCACTCTTGCTCTTGTTTATCAAATTCACCTGTTAAAACAACAATAAAATTACATCAATTAAAATGTGAAACTAAGAATTTAAGAAAATAAAAAATTAAAGAACAAGAATAAAAGCTAGGAAAATGACTCTAACAGAAGCTGTTCAATGCATAGTATATACAATAGTATGTACAAGTTGAAAAAAGCGACTTCTAAAATATTTTAATTTTTTTTTTCCTAAATCTTGCTAAGTTTTATTATTTCTTAAAGATCACATTTTATAAAATGAAACACATCAGACTTTTCGATAAATACACGTGCATTACATATTATGAACAATAGCGCATTTTAACTAATTTATTTTTCACTAATAGTATATGAATTATATCATGTTTAATTTACACAAAATACTATAATACACGAATAAAAACTAAATACTTTAAATTTTCCCAGCACCACACTAGCTCTAAATTGAACATTAATTGTATACTTACGTGCTTCTTATTTAATAATTTAATTTTAACAATTTCACTTTACGATTAGCACAACCTAACTCTTTTCACAATTTAAACTAAATTGATCAACAACATATGACACGAAATGCCTAGAAAACCGAAACAGCATCAAATGAAATGCTCCACTTTTGTGATCCATAGTCATAAAATGTGAATGATTGAAGTTAAATGGACGAATATATAACTAAGCATGCGCACATTTAAAAACAAATGAGCATCTTTAAATATATGCGCATGCGTTAATTAAACGTGCATAATAAAGTATGGCACCCTTAATTAAATATGGTTGACTTAAAAATGGTGTTTTTTCTGACTTAAAACCAGCGTTTTTATTTCATTTTAAAATTGTCTTTAAATCTGTAATGAAAATGAAATAAAAAAAGCTGACTTTATTAATACAGATCATAAGTCGTTTTGTAAATGATTTAAGAAGTCTGTTTATAAATGGCATAAAAACCCACTTATTTATGTTTTATATTTTCAATAATGAAACCCATGCATTTCTATGTGTATTAAAAACAAACTAGCTGACCTGTGACTGAATAATCAGTCACGTGAATACATTCTGTTGAATTTTTCGTTAAGAAATGATTAAGATTTTTTAAGATGTAAATTGGATGCACTTTTATCAATAATAAAGTAAATTCATATACGTGGTTAATTTTTAAATTTTAAACGGCAAGCACGCGCTCAAATGCACACAGTATGACTTACGTGTCAAGTCAAATATTCACATCTCAAACAGGCAGCGCGCGCTCGGGATCACATGATCACTTACGCACCCAAACTAAATACTAAAATCTCCAAAGGGAAAAGCACACAATTTCTGAGGCAAACTATAATCTAACTATTTCATAAGAAATGTACAAAAGGATAATAAAATAGTAGTAGAAGATAGATAATAAAATAGTAAAATATAATACAATTTACATGCACAGAATCTCTTCAAAAAATACATTCTTTGTTGTGATGTGCCCATCCCGATCAGCTGATTGATCGCTTGTCGCAACAATAAACACCTTGAGTCCGTTAAATGAGCGGCATCGTGAAAAGGCCACATACATCTGATCATGCGTAAATACGTGGGCCGGCAAGTACACTCCTACCTTTTTCAAGCTTTAACCCTGACTCTTGTTGATGGGTCGACGGGTAGGCGGAGTTCCTCATGCATGTTTGACTTCTTGTTCGTCGGGCAGGAAGTCAAGCACCTGCTGATTGGTTAGCGCGCATTCATCATTCTTGGGTGCAAGGATGGTGCGCTCCTCGATGGTTCCCTAGGCTGGTGTTGTGTTGATGTCACCATACACGAAATCGATCACACTTTGAGGAAGTCTGCCAGAAGTGTGATCGAGTCGGTTCGAGCATTGCCGTTTCCAACAGAGAGCAAATATTGCGCAAACTCGTCCTCACCTTCATCGACGCGCATGCTCTTGATGAGTGTAAAGTTATTTACCAATTTCCAAAGGGGGTTCAACTTGATGGTCGATTCGCAAGTTCGCGCGCGTCCCGCCTTCAGGAAGTCACAACACAGGATGATTTTCCCAGCAATGGAACACCCACTATCCGTCTATGATTGGGAGCTCTGCTCTAGCATGATTAACTTTGAATTTAAATCGTTAAACTTTGAAATTGATTCGTGCCCCGACAGTGTTGCAACTTCGAATCTGAATCGAGTACCAACTGTCTTACAAATTTGAATTTGAATCGCGCGCCACTAATTTGAACAAAAATATTTGATTTTTGGTCGTCCCATAAAATTCTCAAATGTTGTAAGATTTCACGCGCACAAAAACTTGGAAATTTTCTGAACGCACCTGAGGTACCCATTTCGGGTACTTTCCGGTCGAATTTTTCCGAGTTTTGTAGCCCACGCACAGCGCAATATTTATGTCGACCGGATCATGTTTAGGGATCATTTTAGGGTTGAGTATGAACAAATTAAGCGTATTAATATAATAGATAGATAGAAGATCGATAGAAGCTGACCTTCGGCTGAACAATCAGTCACGTGAATACATTTTATTGAATTTTTGGTTAAGAAATAATTAAGAAGATTTTTTAAGATGTAAATTTGATGCACTTTTATCAAAAATAAAGTAAATTCATATACGCGGTTAATTTTTAAATCTTAAATAGAGTGTCTTAGATAGAATGTCATGACAAATTTGTATTTACAACTATTAATACCAAAATGTATGTAAAATCATTTTATGTTCTCTGTTTTGTTTAATTGAGATTCAATTACAAGTTTTCTACTCATTTTGTCATCAGAGTGTTGTGACAAAAATATCGGCAATTTTAATAAATTTTGTCATTGTCACGGTGTAATGCGCATGATCATAGATTCAATATAAATATATTTTGTCATGGCATTCTAGCATTGTGACAAAATTTTGCTGAAAACACCTGAGGTACCCGTTTCAGGTACTTCCCGGTGGAATTTTTCCGATTTTTCTAGCAAAGGCACACCGCTATATTTATGTCGACCTACCCTGAAAAATTTAAACGGATCGGATCATGTTTAGTGGTCATTTTTGGGTTGAGTTTGAAAAAATTAAGCGTATTAATATAATAGATGTGCATTTTAAGTTTATAATGTGAAACAAAATATGCCTTTTTTAAGTCATTTTGAAAATGAATTAAAAAATATATTTAAAACAAACACATTTGATAAGTCAGAAAATTTGTTAAAAATATGACTTAAAAAAGGTCCCATTTTTTCATATAAAAACACATTTTTTAAGTCCACCTTTTTAATTCCAGCCTTTTTTAATTTAGGGAGCCATAAAGTATGTAATATGAGCTATATTCATGGTTGAAACCGTCAATATTTTTTTATTTATTTATTTATTTATTTATTTAAAGAAATCTATTTTGTAATATACATGTATGATTTCAGATTATTTACAGTTATAGTTAAAATTATATTAAAACAACAAAAAACTTTAAAACAGAATAAAAAAAAAATAAAAAAATATAAACCAAATTTTGGTTTAAACAATTAAAAATTTAGAAAAAAGTCTTTAAGGATATTTTTAAAGTTGTCCTTTGATAAGTTGAAGTCAAATACATCGTCAATTAAGTTGAAAGATTTAGACATCCTATTAATTGGGTTGTTTTCTCCATAGTTGGTGGAATGGTGTTCAAGTGCTAAAAATTTATGGTTTCTAAATGTTCTGCATGGCACGTGAATTGATATGTTTTCCAAGATGTAAGCTGAATCTACGTGACCAAGCAAAACGTTACCAATAAAAGCTGCTCCCAAGAGAAGTCGTCTATTTTCAAGCGTGCATATTTTGTAATCTGTGCATCTTGTTGTGTATGGAGGTAAGCGAGCCACATTTTCATGGAATGGTAAGTTGTGGTCGTAATCCCAGTCACTTTTCTTTAACAAAAAAATCAGGAACTTCTTTTGAATGCTTTCAATTCTTTTTATGTGTACAGCATAGTATGGATTCCAGACCGTTACAGCGTATTCCAGTTGAGATCGAACATAAGCGAAATAGAGTGAACATAAGGTTTGGATATCCTTAAATTCACTTGTCCATCTTTTAACAAATCCGAACATGGCATTCGCTTTCGCAATACAATTTTCAATATGCCTATTGAAACTGGCGTTTTCGACAAATGTAACACCTAAGTCTATAACCTCATTGACTCTTTGCAGTACTTCGTTGTTGACTTTGTATGAAGTAAGTATTGGATTTCGTTTACGATGGAAAGACATGATTTTGCATTTCTTAATATTTAAGTATAGTGAGTTCCGATCACACCACTCACTTAATCTATCTAAGTCTTCTTGAAGTTTCTCCGTATCTAACAATCCATTAATAGTACGAAAAATTTTCACATCATCTGCAAATATGAGCACGTCTGAGTTTTTGATTATCTCGGTTATTCGGTCTATGAAAACAATAAAAATCCAAGGCCCGAGGTGTGATCCTTGGGGAACACCAGATGTAACTTTAATAACGTTTGATTTTTCATTTCCCATTATCACAAATTGGCACCGGTTTGATAGATATGATTTAAACCAATTTATGTAATCGATAGAAAACCCAAAATTGAATAAACTCTGGAGTGCTTTATGATGACAGATAGAATCAAATGCTTTACTAAAATCAGTGTACGCTACATCAACTTGACGGTGTTTTTCTATCTCGTTAATTAGTTTACTGGTGAATTCAACCAGATTAGTCGATGTGGATCGGCCAGGCATAAACCCATGCTGGTTTATTGATATATGCCGTGCAATTGTGGATTTAAAACTGTTGCATAATACTAACTCAAATAATTTTGGAATTGATGATGTAGTTGATATTCCTCTGTAGCATGAGATATCCTCACGTTTACCCGATTTAAAAATTGGAGTAATTTTTGAAATTTTCCATTTTTCAGGAAACACGCCGGTGTTTAAAGAATGATTGAATAGATAACATAATGGAATTGTTAAAATTTCAGCGTACTCCTTCAGAATAGAGGAGGGAATATCGTCATGACCGCAACCATCTCCAAACCCCCTTAAAGCCGATAAAATGTTGTCCTCAAAAATAATAGGAGGAGTTATTGATGTGTTGTTGTTGCTGGGTTGTTCGTACAATCCACTAGTAACGCTTGGTCTATAGACTGATTGAAAAAACGACGCGAACATGTTAGCTATATCTTTGGTGTTTGAAGAGCAGGTATTGTTGTACGTCATATTAGCAGGGTATCCTTCAATTTCGCGTTTATTTCTAAAGTATTTCCAAAATTGTTTTGGATTTACTTTGATTTTGTCTTGAATTTGATTAAGATACGACCTATATTTAGATTTGAAATAAATTTCAAATTCATTACTATGTTGTAGAAACGTAGTTTTGTCTGCTTCTAACCCGCTTTTCAACATTTTGGCATACGCTTTCGACTTCCGATTTTTTAAGTTAACTAGTCTATCATCAAACCAATGAGGGTGAGCATTTTGTGGTTTACAGCACATAGGTACATACATTTCGAAGCCTTGAAGCATGATGTCATTAAATTTGTCCACATTTTCGTTTATATCATTGGAATTGATCTTTTAAACATTATAATTGATTGGATTGAATTATGAATAAGCATGTACTGATATTTATTAATGATTCGTGATTATTATTCATAAATTCTGAATTACATCCATAAAAAACGAAAAATATCATTTCATAATTTATGAAATTGATAGTCATGGTCCATGCAAAGTATTTTCTCTCTGAGTTAAATATTTCGTAAAACCGTCTAGTATCGAAATACGAACACATTTTTAGCTCTAGTCTTCTGCAATGGCTCTAAATGATCTACACGGTAATAAAACATTCACTAAATGTGAGCAAACTAGATGATCTAGTTGAATCAAGTAAAATGTATGTTACTAGATTTCTGGTAGTTCATAATTCAAGTAAATTTTACTAGTACATATAACAATGTAGTATAATATTTTTTCTAGTATAATATTTTTTTGCATTTCTGAACCGGAATTCTTGTATAATTATGAAATAGCCTGTTTTTCTAGTAAAATCACTAGATTTTCAGTTATTTTTTTAACTGAAATTTTAGTAATATTACTGTATTTCCCGCTTTTTTAGCTGATTTCTGGTAAGTACAACCCTTATTATTGATATTCCAGTAAAAGTAACAGATTTTTTATTTGTATTCTAGTAAAATCAATATTTTTCCAACAGTAATTATATTAAAATTAATAGAGAAATCAATTTTTAACCCGATATCAAGTAGTGTGTGATGTTGATTGTCTTGTAAAATTTCAATAGTTTTACCAATTTTCTAGTAAAATCACATGATTTCTATTATGTTTCTAATTGATATTCTATTAATATTGCTAGACAATACCAATTTTAAAACTAATTCAGCCTACAAATTTTAATTAGAACCTATTTGTTTTATTACTGGAAAATCGAGAGTATGTGGTACATTCAACGATAAATTTTCCAACAAGCACTCATTTATATTGACGTGAAGTAAAGTTAGAAAAATATTCGAGTAAATCCAAAGTGGTGGAAATTAATGTACGTAATAAATTACCAGATGTTTACCGATAAGTTATATCATTACTATAAAACACTAAGAGGTATGCCATGCTTGTTTCAAGCAAAACCCTGTACCAATAAGAACAAATCGAAAACAATTCTAAATACATACATATATGGAAAATTAAAATAAAATACTAAAATTTGGTTTAAACATTGTAATTTTAAGAACAATAAATTATATTTATTAAAATTCATTATATTAAAAAAATGTATCCAGAACTAACAAATATCTTATACTTATTAACGACATATGACATACTAACTAGTTATTAAACTATGCTTTTGTTATACGATTGAGTATACAATTTTGATACTCTTAGTGTTGGTGTTGCTCCTTTTATTTTATAAAAATACACCTCGATGAAATTGTAAAAATAAAAAAGCATTTTTCGGATATTTCAATCCGATTATATAAAAAAACGTGTAAGAGAAAGAAGCAAAAAAAAGTCTCTAAAAAAAAGAGTAAGTCCATTGCATTAATAAAGATGGTCTGCCCAATATTAATAGTTTGTCCGTCGATTATAATCCAAAATATTACCTGGTGCAGTAATCCTTCATCGGCGAAACATATTAGATATGGCTGCGATTGTCGTGTATTTTTTATTATTTAGGAGGTGCTTTCTTCAAACTGTATCATAAATAAAAATGAAAGAATAAATAAAATTATTATGTCAAAATCACAAATAAAATGTTAAAATAATTTACCTAATACATATCCGGTACAAATAGACCTAAAAATGTTCTATACATAAAACGTACATACAAAACATACGTCTTTAAACCCGATATTTTTACTAAACTAATAACAATTATTATTACCTTAGCCCAAATGCATATGCTGGAGATGCAATTTAAAATAAATTCTTGAGACTCCGCATCCGCAGGAATTAATTTGGAGCTGGCACCGACTGATGTTTTATATTTTATTGTAATAAAAGCCCTCAAATAATCTATAGAGATTGATGAAAAAAATAAATTGTTCCGTTCAATTATTCGATACAAATCCATATAATTTTATGACGAATTCTGGAAAAAAATAAATTTGGGAGCTGTTGGGTAAGAGATGTAGGTTTCTATTTCTTTTCATATGACATTCAGGCTTATTGACCCTCTTTATAACTATTTGCTAAGAATGCTTCTACTAATATTAATTTAATCGCTTTGCATACTATAGAGTCGCAATGTACGAGTATATTTTTAGATTTTGATGCTGCTTGGTAGTATTTTAAATTTTGATCCTCATTTTGCTAGTAATATAAATGTTTAGGAATAATCTAAGTCAATATTTAAAAAAAAGTCGATGATTTAGGTTAAAAAGCTGGCTCAAATTTTGAAGTTGAAGTTACTAAATCAACAATGAGTATAAAACAGATTTTGATTTTAAAATATAGTTAATTGTCAGTTTCAAAATCAAAAATGAATAATATAGATAATCGTGCTATTATACAACCAAAATACACAGACTCAAACTTGAAATACAATTGATTTACCAACTTCTATAGAACAGAAATTTCCAGCATTTAAGATGTATCCAAGAGAATTATTTTGAATGTTATATAATAATAATCACTACAGTAATATAAATTCTAAAGGCTTACCTGATAAAATTGAAATCACATCTTCTACAATTTCATTTTCTTTTAGAAAATTGCTTAACTCTATTATATCTCTTTTAATTTTAATACAAACAACAAATAACTTTTCTTAATAACTCAAATAATAACTAGGAGGATCACTTTTTTATTTTTATGTCACTTATTGAAATTTTGCTTAATACTGAAGAGTTCCTATGGTAATTTGAAAATATATACCAAAAAAAAGCAGAAAAAAACTCGAATAACTGATAATTTTACCAGATTCAAGCAATATTTCAGTAACTTTACTAGAATTAACTGGATTTCAGGTAAAATTAGCAATATCGATGTAAAAAAAAGATAAAAACCGTTTACATTCACTAGAATTCTCGTAAAATTCTAGTAAACGATTAAATTTTACTGGAATAGTACTAGAATCCAGGTAAATATTATTCTTGTAAAGGCGATGCCACATAAACATTTTTACGGACGACATCTAAAAACAGATTTCGCATTTACGAATTAATTAGAGCATAATTTTGACTCAAATCAATGAGATAATATGTAAAATATCTCAAGTTAGTAGCTAAAATAATAAATTTGGAATTATTTAATAATTTTAATTAAAAAATTATAAATTTTCTATTTACCCGTTCCTAGAAACGATTTTTTTTCTGAATGGTATAATTTTACACGTGAACGAACGCACAAAAATCTAAAACGATTTCCGAACTCATCAAAAAATTTTAAACGATTTTTTTCTCTGTTGTCTTTGAACTTCAACAAATGTCAAAAAATTCCAAAACAAAATATATATTAATATAAATATATGTATACACTTATATAAATATATACTCTTTGGATAGAAATGGCGGTATCAATATTCAGCTCAAAACAAAATATAAAGAATTGTTGTTGTAAAAATCGTCTGTATTTTTTTGGTATGTGGCGAGGCAAAATAAATTTAAGCACGAATCGTCTGTTATTAGATATGTATGTGGCAACGCTTTAAGAGAGGTAGTGTGACATGCATATAGTTATAAAGTGAGAACATTTTGAGTTATAAACTTTACTGCAGAGCATATAAACAAAAAAATATTCGAATTTTACTAGATTTTTACTGGAATTCTGGTAATGTAAAATGTTATCGCTATTTGTTAATTTTTTATGGGAATACATTTAATAGAACTCCCGTAAAATTTACTAGAAATCATATTTAATTCCAAAATAATATGGCGGAATTGGATTTTGCTAGAATTTTGCAAGAATTCATGTAAATTAAACTTTTAATAGAATTCTAGTAACAAAATTAACTTGGTTTCGGGTGAAATTAACTAGGCACTCCATTATAGAACCAAACAAAAATGATCAGGTAATTTTCTAGTATTTTTTTTACTATATAACCACTAGAGTCCCAGTATAATAAATACTAGAACTAGAAATTAACTAGAACTTATTAAAAATCTGGTTTTAATTTTATTTTGACTGAAAATTTAGTATATTCACGTTAAAATTTAACTAGCAAACAAAATTTCCTTTTTTATTTACTAGAATTTTACTGGATTTTAACTGGAAATAGTAATACCAGACAATCTAGTGGTCATTTACCAGATTTTATATTTACCGTGTATATGCACCATCTCAAATGGTGTGTTACCCTTCTCTATGTTATGTAGTTTTGTCCAATCTAATCTTACTTTTGGAATATACGAAATGCATACGTATGTCCCGAGATATCTCGGGGTTGGTCCTTAAGGGGTTAATATGTTTTACTACTTTTCCCTCATTTTAGAAAAATAAAATATTCTTCTTATATAACTTTGCAAACTTTGTCTACTTCAAAATGCCCTATTTGATTATGATATTTGAAGATAACTAACTGTTGCATCCTTCCTAGCACCACTAACAATAATTTATCTCTCATCTTTTTATAATAACCCTTCTCTAATTTCATACTCTTTATGTTCTCCTTGTTCTGACATCATTTCTTTTGACTTCTTAATGTCTTCGTCTAAACTTTGTTCTACCTTTAAGTCTACATGTCTCATATGTTCTGACCGTCGATAAACTATAGTATAATCCAATTGTTCTAAGTACAGAAACCATCTTGCTATTTTTCTTATCACGGGGTTACAGATTAGTTTTGCTTTCACTCAATAAAATGAGTTGGCTTCTTCATTCTCAAAATTAAATAGTTCCTTACTTTCGTTACTTGTTTTAACAACGGAGTTATTATATCACTGAATTTTTTTTGTTGATGTAATGATTTTCTATCATTAGGCAAAGGGTACTCTGTAAAAGCATATACATATATGTTTATCAGCCAAGGATATTCTATTCTGAGTGATATTATACCCTAAATATTCAATAGACGTCTTTAGGTACAATCGTACCAAAACTCTCTTCAATATCTCCAAATGTTGAATTTTGGTTTGTGTCGCTATTAATATATCATCTATAAATACAATTATCGCCCTTGCTTTGATAAAATCACTTAAAATCTTATTAAAGTATCTGACAAAAACCGATGGCCAATTTACATATCCGAATGGAAACTTACAGAACTCATACAATCCATCACAAAAGCTGTGTATTTCTTTGAATTCTCCTCTAAATCAATGTGGTGAAATCCATTAGCTAAATCTAAACTGGTAAAATACTGTTTTTCAAATTGACTGATAACGGATACCGGTCTCGAACTAATATGTTTATATACACATAATCTATATGGTCCATTTTTCTTTCTCAACAACACTACCCGAGTTGAATACGAAATCTTCGATAATTTTAACTAATGCACAATTATGCACAATTTACATGTTCCAATTTTTTTTTCCAGTAAAAAATGAAAGGTTAAGTTTATTACGATTTTAGTTTGCGAGAGGAGCACGAAACAAATTCCAGTAAAATAAAATTGGATTTTTTCTTTTTAATTTGAGCAAATGTTGGCATAAAACTGGGAATGTTGCCATAAAATATAGTTTCTACGAGTATTTTTATAGCAGTAAAATAAAAAAAAATTCAAAAAAGTTTCAAATAAACACCAAGCAGCCATAAACATCATTCAAACAAAACGAGCAAACATGAGCGGCAATTAAATATTTTATTTTTAATTGCAATTCGATGTTGTTCGTTATCTAATTTAAACGCAAGCTGTTCGGACTGTCAAAATTTATGGGACATACAAAAAATTATAGCATTGCTTTATTTGTTTATATTGCTGACTCTTTTTAACTAGTAACTTTTTTTATATGCGTGCAGCGCTATTTTTCAGTAAAAAATTTGTTTGGAAAAAAAATTGGGACATGTAAATCGTGCATAAGTCTCTTTGGAATGACACTGCCCTTTCTATTATTTTCAGCTTTATTTCCACCGCTTGCTCCACCCTTTTTGATTCATCACTTACACGATTCTAATAGTGTTCTAAATATAGTTTCACAACTTCTCTTTCTAAACCTTTAGTTGCCAAACTATCCCCGACATCTAACTGTATTGGTTCTACTTTCTCATAAAATTCATCATTTATGTATATTATTGATGGCATCAAATGTACGTCAAATTCATTATTTTCAGCCATGTTACCCTGAATGATCCCATTACTCTCATTTGATACTATCTGCACCATACAAAAATTATTACTATTTGGTCTACCGGAAAGTTCTGTCCGTTCCAGTTACAATCAGTTTCAACAAGTATGCGCATATTCATGTGACACATATTTGGCTTTCTCTTTTGATCGTTAACAATGTAAACACATTTACGTCGCAGATGAACTAAAACGAAGATCATTCTTTTTAGTATTAAGTGAGACGCGATCGTGTACACATGTATAGAAATTTATTGAAAGTGTTTGGTGTAGTTACAGTTTCTGATAGAACATGCAGAGGATGGTTCGAAAAATTTTAAGTAGGTGATTTCGACCTTTCTGATAAGCCACGCTCTGCGGGCGACCATCTTTGATCGACGACGATATTGTAAGGATCATGTTAGACCAAGATCCTTTTTTGACAACATCGGAGATTGCGGAAAGGCTTTATTCAGCTCAACAAACCATTTCCGACCGTATTCGGAAACACATATTCGGAAAGGGTTTGTGTGGAAGTATTCGAGATGGGTGCCACTTAAGTTAAGTGAGAAGAATTTGAACGATCAAATCATCATATCTCTGCTTGCACGCAACAAAATCGAACCTTTCTTGGACCGGACCATAACTGGGGATGAAAAGTGGATTACCTATGAAAACATCATAAGGAAAAGGGCATATTGTGAACCCGGAACACCTGCCCCCTCCAGCTCTAAACCGAAGTTGAGCCTGAACAAGAGAATGTTGTATATATGGTGGGACATTCAAGGAACAATACATGTTGAGCTGTTAAAACCTAACGAAAGGCTAAATTCGGAGAGGTACTGTCAGCAATTGGATAAATTAAAAACAGCACTCCAAGAAAAGAGGCCGGCGATGTTCAATAGGTAGGACATCATACTGCTTCATGACAATGCCAGGCCACATGCTGCTTTGGAAACTCGTCAGAAAGTCGCAGAACTAGGCTGGGAAATTCTTTCGCATCCACCATTCTCCCCGGACCTAGCACCATTCGATTATCACTCGTTTCTGTCCTTACAAAATTTTTTGCAGGGCAAACAATTCAAGAACGAAGAAGATATCAGATAAACACTGGTTCAATTTTTAGCCTCTAGAGATAAGACATTTTTTAAAAATGGGACATACAAATGGCCATCACGCTGGCAAGAAGTCATAAATAATGATGGCAATTATATTATTCAATAAAGTTTATTCAAAGTATGAAAAAATTTATTCTTTTGTTTCATTATAGAAACGGACAGAACTTTCCGGTACACCTAATATTTATAAAATCTCTTCCTAAAATAGCATCTGCTTTCATCGTTTCAACTGGTACCACCAAAAACTTTACGGGATATAAATTCCTGTTTATTCTTATCATACCTTTTAAAATTCCTATAACCCTTACTTTGGAATCGTTTACTCCACAAACTTCCATTGATGTGAACTCATCCATATTTACTATTTCGTCAAAATCAATTAACCTGCGATCGCAGCATTCCCTCTGTGTTAACCTTCACTTGTTCTTGCCTAAATTGAGGTTCTGGCGTAGCACATATGGAATATACTATTTCCGTGTCGTCTTAATATTAACTCTGCATCTGCTTTCGTTGTTCCGCAATTTGTTACATCTTCCACAACTTTTTAGCTGTCAGTGCTTGTTTACACTCAAGTGCACGATGTCCACTTTGCAAATAGTTGTAGCACTTTACTGCGTTCGTACACTAGAATTTTAATTCTCTGTGATCTCTCCGGTTTCGTTTTATTATTATTATTGACTGAATATTCTTTAATTTCTTTGTTCGGTAATCTCATTTCAATATTAGATTCTGTTCACGGACCGGATTAATTCCGTCAGCTCGTGAATCGTATTACATATTAGCTTGTTGATCCAATTGTATATTTCGTCCCTTGACAATCCCCTCCATATATATTTGGCAACT